>LPNX010582001.1:616105-700543 GCA_001517045.1 Pseudotsuga menziesii | reverse complement strand
ATTTCATTTATAGACAACTTAAAGTAAGATACCTTTTTTTTTTAAATTTTGTTTTTTTTTAATTAAAAATTCGAAAATCAATTAGGTTCGTTTAGGTTCACCGAACCTTAAATTTTTTTTGAGGTTCGCCGAACCTCGAACCTCAAGGATTAGGTTCGGCGAACCCTGTGACTTAGGTCTCGAATACAACTTGTCGGCAACATCGGCGAAAAAATCGGGAAAAATCTGGAAAAGTCGGCAAACATTAAAAAATACAAAATACATTCATTTTTTTTCTTCAGAATTTTAAACATTTAAAGCAACAATAACATCAGATAAACACATTGGAACATAAATATGGAGAAAGCATTGATATATATCATCATCATGATGTAAAATGATACATCAAAGTCGATACTGTATCATGAAACATCATAGTTGTCCAATCAATGACTCAAAAGTGGATAACCAATAAAACATGACATCACATATATAAATGTATTCGAGGAAAACTGGCATATAGCTATCTAATATCAATGCTCTCTTCCTGAGTTTTCCATTCATACTTAATATTTTTCCCTACTCCAATGATTAGGTTTATATAAGGTTTTCCTAAATGCTTTTTATTTGCCCCTCCATCTTATGACTTAAACCTAATTTTTGAAAGGTATATTTTATTGATTTGGTTGTTAGCGATTAAACGTATTACTTGTTTTGTATTGGTGATAAATCATAGATGTATTTTTCACTCCCAAATTGAATTTCCGACATGAGCCTCACATTTAGCCCTAACTCATCTAACACTTGAAACATTGCTCTTTTTTTCCTACAATGTGTTAGATGATCACTCAAAATAAGTTTGCTCAAAAAATTCCCTAATAGTGAAAAAGGTAATTCAATTACTATTGTTATCTTTGATAAACGGATACATATTTTGTATAGAATCTATAGATTATCCTTGCATGGTTTGATGTTCAAATACAACAAAGTTTTGAAATATTTATATGGTAGAGGAAAGGTGTTAGGTTGATGAGCTGAAGATTAATGAGCTGTAGTGACCAGCAGAAGAAGTACTGATCAGAGGATGATTTGCAGCAATAAATGGCCAGCAGTAGTGATGATGAGCAGATACTCAGCAGTGTATTGAGGAGCTGTGATTGATGGTTGATGTGCACAGATATTTGAGCAGAGATTGAGACTATGACTAGCAGCAGAGATGATGAGCCAAGATGATGAGCAGCATTGATGAGCAGAAAAGATGAGCAGAGATTCATGAGCAGCAGTGAGTTTTGGACCAGCAGAGTTGATGTGTGCTGAGCAGAGATGATAAGCAGCGTTGATGATGACCAGCAGCAAAGATTGACCAGCAGTGATGAATAGTGTTGACCAGCAGAAGATGAACAGAGAAGATTGAGAAGACTATTGCAGCAGTGTTGAGCAGATTGACAAACAGTTGATGAGCAGCTTTGATGTGACAGAGATTTCTTGTGTGACACAAGTATACTGTATTGTAAAAGCAAGCTTGTCTTGCTTTTGAGGTTAGGATACCTCAAACCCTTCTTAGCGCAGGGTCTAAGAAAACCAGGCAGGGTCCTGGATGCAGAGTAGGTCCTCTATGTATCAGTAGGTGTTGATTTTGCCTGACGGTTGTAGCCGAACCAAACTAATATAAAAATATTACAAATTTATATGGTGTGGTGTTCTTCTGTGTTATGGTTCTTGATATGTTAAATGCTATGATATGAGAATGATGAAGTTTATGAAATGATTATGAGATTGGTAGAATAATGAAATGATGAATTGGTAGTTAAGTGTGACAGGTCAAGAAAAGTTGTAAAAATTGCTTTACACTGATTCACCCCCCCTCTCAGTGTCTACAATTGGTACTAGAGCCGGCCTTCGTCACAAGCCTATCATGCTTGAAGGAGATCCTTAGACGCAATGGAGGGAAAGAAAGGGTCATCAAGCAATGACGTGCCTGTACTGGATATTGTAGATTATTTCAGTTGGAGGAGCAAAATAAAGGCTTATCTGAAGAAGTTTGGGGTTTGGGAAATTGTCATCAATCCACCCGCTCCATCAAACAAGAAAGGAAAATTAGCTGCACAGAAGGAAGCAAAGAAGGACAACACTACAGCCTTGAAGTTCCTCATGGATGGACTTCCCAGCTTAGTGAAGGAAAGTGTAGGAGAGTACACTTCGGCAAAAGACCTATGGTTCAAGTTGGAGAGTGAGTATCAGAAGGCAAGACCAGAACCCGAAAAGACAAATCAGGAGTCAGAAGACAAGCCCCCAGAAGAGCTCAAACAAGAAGAGGACTCCAGTAAAGGTATGAACTCTTGTGATTATGATAGCTTTTGTGATGAAATTGAGAAGGTTCTTGCAGATGATGATGAAGCAATGTTGAAAGCTAAACAGAGAATTATAAACTATGTATGCAACATAGATCTCAGAGCTGATTGGTTCTTGAACAAAGTTGATCTTACTCAATCTGATTACAAGGTGTTTAGGACGACAACCTTTGATTATATGGATAATCTCCAAAAGCAGAATGTTGAACTAAAGGGGTTGCTTAAGAAACTTAAGCATGAAGGAGTAGGTTGGCTGAAATTGCTGAAGGAAAAGGAAGTAGAAAAGGAACAACTAAAGATTGATTTGATCGATCTAACCCTAGAACAAAAGAACCATGATAAAGATTCAAAAATACTTGAAGAAGCAAGAGAGGTAAATCATGACTTGAAGACTCAGCTGGAGGAAGCCAAGAGGACAGAAGAAATCTTGAAGATACAGCTAGAAGAAAAGGAGGAAACAGTCCAGAAGCTGGAAATGGAGGTAGTTGGTAAGAAAAATGAAGCCTTGGTCAAGCTCCAGGACAGTTCAATTGTCCTAGATAAGATCTTAGATTGCCAAAGATCTCCACTCGACAAAACTAGTCTTGGTTACAAGAAGAACAAATAAAAACTTGAAGATGACACTTGGTCTCTGAAGACTCCAGTAGCAGGTCCATCAACGTCCAAAGCTGCTCCCCAAGCACCTGCGCATGACAACAAGGAGTTTGTAAGTTCAAAGATGAAACAAGGAGTTAGGTCTGTTCATCAAAGCAACTTCATAAAGGAAACAGCTCCAAGACCCAGTTATGAAAGTGGCTTCAATGGTTATTGTTATTGTTGTTCTAACTTTGGTCATAAGGCTATGGATTGTAGGTTCTATGGAAGAAGAAGGGCTGGAAGCCCCAATGTCTCAGTTAGATGTTGGACATGCAATCAAGATGGACATGTTGCTGCCACATGTCACACATTGAGATGCTTCACCTGCAGTGGGTTTGGACACAAAGCCCATGAGTGTGCCAGTTAAAGAAGTCAAGCAAGAAGGAGTACTCCATACTCATCAGCAAGAAGATTTGAAGATCAGAAGACAAATGTCTACAGTCAAGGACACTCTCAAGCATGGAGAAATGAAGTTGATCAAAGAAGTGTTGGAAGCTCCAACAACTCAGTCAGATGTTGGTCTTGCAACAATGTCAGTCACATTGCTGCACATTGTCGTACGATGAGGTGTTATAGCTGCAGTGGCCTTGGGCACAAAGCTCAAGATTGTTGGAGGACACGGAAACAACCCTTGAGAAACTTCCTATACAGCTCATCAAGGAAAGCCAGTACAAATGAAGGAACAGATGCTCAAAGGACAGATGCCAAGAAGCAAGTATGGATGAGGAAGACCGAGCAATTGCAGATAGGAGAAGCTGATCAGAGCAGGGAGGATGGCTGCAATATGGCAAGCCGAGTGTAAGGTCTCTCAAAGACCTTAACACACCTTGAGTTCATGAGGCTGGAGAATGAACTCAAAGGAGAAAAGATGAACTCCAGGCATAGAGACAGGTCCTAGGATTGTGCATATTGACAGGGGGAGCAGTCAGCAGTGATCAGAGATCTCAGACACATGTATGTGCACACCCTTTGCCATTGATGCCAAAGGGGGAGAGATGAAGACAAAGGGAGAGATGCAGACAAAAGGGGAGCATGCTCATAGGGGGAGCATTAGTTGTTGTCATCAATGACAAAGGGGGAGATTGTTGATGAAATTGTCATTGATGCCGACATGGACTTGATGTCATTGATGCCACCACCTTGCTGAAGATGTTGAAGAAGCCCAGTTGATGTTGATGAAGACCCACAAGTTAGTCATGAAGCCCCCACACACTTAGATGTGTCATTTGATGTTTCTGGAGCCCCACTGCTTGCACTTGATGTAGACCTTGATGAAACTGTACCCTTCAAGCCCTTGAAGTCATTATAGTTCTAGAAGAAGGTTGATGATGATGTTGTATGGTCTTTCTTGTGGTTAAATGGCATGATGAGTCTTGGTTTGCACTTCTTTAAATTGAAGAATATTTTTCATAGTATGTAGGCCCAACAAAAATTACATGTCGGCTCAACATAATTAAAAATAAAAATTACTTTGCAAAGTCGGCTCCAAAAATATTATCAAATAAAAAGTAGGTCGGCTCAGCAAAAATATGTTGAAAATTTAGTATTTATACCCCATCAAATCCTTATTTTTGGTGTGGAAAATTTTGGTGGAGCTCTGAGGCAGTCGCAGAATAGCGAAGGAAATTTTGGGAAACACGTGGGCTATTGACTGAGATTTTTAAAGGAGGCATTATGTTGATTATTTTTTATTATCTTCAGATCTGTATGTGAAGCAGAGATTTCATAGGCAAACAGAGAGAGAGCAATGGTTTAAAGAGATCATCCATTTTTTCTTTTAATTCGAGTTCAGTGGACAAGAAAGAGAGAGGACGAGTTTCGTGGGTTTACATGAGGGCACACTCTCTGCTGGTTAGCAAAATCGTGGGCATCGAATCTATGGTCATCTCTTAGTGTAGAGACTTACAATCTTGAAGCGGGATTTTCTGAGTTAAATTGTAGAGAAGTCATTCCCGTTGAGGAAGACCAATCTCCTGAAGATATAATCGATTCGCCAAAGGGGACGGCAGTGAAGGGGCAGAAAAAGGGGTTTCCAGATTAACACAGAGTTTCGAATTTCCTGTTCGCTAGTTGCTGCGTGACATACTGAGTTGTAAAAGCAGAAATCGGTTTCCTTTTTCCCGTGCTCGGTTGAAGGGACTGCGCATTCTTATCTTAAAATTCGAGCTATTTGGTGCAGATCTGGTGCCACTGTTGAATTTGTTGCTGCATAGATGAAACCATTGAGCGTGTGTGAAGACATCGGCTGCACATAAGTAATAAGCCCCAGCTGCATATGTTTTTATGAAGCTGTGTCTCCAAGGATTTAAGAGAAGCCATGGAGAGGAGACTCCATCTATATGCTGTTTGCAACGACAGATGCAAGGTTTTCGATAGGTTGTGGATCTGATCATGTCGGGTAAGAAGCGAGGCTGCAAATGAGGCAACTGATCTAGGTACATAAGAACATGGAGAAAGGTCACAAACAAGGAAGGGGTCATGTGACCTAGTGGCATGCTCCTAGGAGCCCCAGACACCAACCCCAGGGTTAAAGAACCCCAAAAAGGACAGTCAGCAGTGCCATTAAGCCATAGTACTCCTAAAGGAAGACCAAAGGGTCCAGCCATAACCATCCCTCAAAAGTGTTGATAACAACCCAATCTTGGCCTTGAAGAAAAATGCGACCCCCCTTTTTGGGCAATCAACTGAAGGTGCATTGGTACTGGTACCACGTAACTTGAAGTATCTTGATTGACTATTACTTCCTCTTGCTGTTCGTCTTCTTCATCCACAAGAGGAGGGGGATCATGTATATTCCATCTTTTGGATTTATAGGCCAACCCCTTTTTCTTTTTTGGGAGACTTGTTGCTTGTGGCCAAGAATTTAGAAAGTTACCAGTTTGATGACAAGATTTGCATTTGAACATTGTATTTTCATAGTTCAAGCTCTGATACCTCTGATGTCCTATCTTTAACACCATTCTGTCCAGAATGCCTTTGCTAAGATCAATCTACACACATATGCATGTATATGTGAACAACCCTTGCTTAATTCTGTCCTATCAATCTTGATGAATCTTCCCAAGGAATTTCCAATGTCTTGTAGAGCCAAATGGTGCTAAATGGGAAGGGGCAGATTTGGAATCTGCACCTGAAAATTTTCAAACCCCAACCCGATTTCAAGTTCAGATCATTGCATATGGTTTAATGCCCAACCCCAAGTATGTACATTTAAAAAATTAAAAATTTTCACTGAAAACTTAGAAACACTTGAGATTCTTTTAACTTTATAAACTCAGAAAATTTCTAACAGCCAAATTTTTAAATGCAGAAAATTAAATCAGCCACTCATGAAATTTTTAGAGACTCAGATTTTTGACCAAAAATGGTCTAGGAAAAACCCCCAAGGGAAAACCTGTTCTTGAGAGAGATATTTTTATTCTTTCAGGCAAACTTTAAATAAAAATATAGCAGTACTTATCTTCACTAAATGCCTTGGTAAACGTGCCAATCAATCCCTGAATGGCCTGTTGAAATTTCAGAATTTATTCTTCTCGAACCACGTGCCAGAAAAACAACCCAGTAAAAATTCTGCATACAGCCTGCCTCGAAAAACAACCAGTTCTGTATGGACTGTACAGATTCCGTACGAATGTACGGATCCGTACGGCTGTACGTACATATTTTGTTTCTTTTCAGAAATCTGCAGAAATCACCTCGAAAAACGTGCTGAAAAAATCTGCCATCAAAACTGCAAATTCTGCCCTGGAAAACATCCTGTTTGCCTTGCTGAAATTGCTGAAATAAAAGAATGATTCTTGCTTGGTTTTTGTGTCTCTGAAACCTGCAGAATTCTCGTTCTCTCTCCATCTCTTTCTCTGGAAATGAAATCACTTCAAACCCTTGCCCTCTTCTTCTTCCTGCTCTTTCCTTTCTCAAAAATCTTTCTTGTGAAAGTGAACAAAAGATTTGGTTTGCCTCTCCCCAAGCCTTTTTTGTTCATGGTAACTTCCTCTTTCAATCCAATGGTCTAGATTAGATTAGATTAAGGGTTCACAATAAATGCTCATTAAATAAATAATAAATGACATTTAGTGCACCTCATGTCATTTAATAAAGTGAAGACACTTTTAATTAATCACTCACTTGACTTTATCATTAAATATGAACTTAGGATAAACCATGACTTAACTTTTAAAAAAGTGACTTTAAAAATATAAAGTACTTCTCACTTTATTAATTTAAAGGACTAGGGGTCACCTTTTAATGTGTTCTTGTCCACCCCAAGGCAACACAAGGTGAACAACACTTCCTTGGTAACTTTTCAACACTCCCTCTTACCGAGGAAGCTGTTCTTCACCACTCCCAACTTGTCCCTGAAATGAATATGCTTCCCTCTTCCCAAAGATTTCGTGAGAATGTCAGCCACCTGCTCATCAGTAGAAATGTACTGTAACTCAACAGCTCCTCTCTGAACATAATCTTTGATTAAGTGATATCTGATGTCAATATGTTTAGACCTGTCATGAAACACTGGATTCTCAGAAAGCTTGATGCAACTCTGATTGTCATAGTGAATGACTGTAGGCCTCAACTCCTGATCAAACAAGTCTTCCATCAACTTGCGAAGCCACAATGCTTCACAACTAGCCTGACTGGCTGCCATATACTCAGCCTCAGTAGAACTCAAAGCAACGGACTTTTGCTTCCGACTGAACCACGACACAACTGCCGAGCCCAAACTGAAACAACAACCGGAAGTGCTCTTTCGATCCGAAACATTGCCTGCCCAATTTGAATCTGTGAAACCAACCAATCCCACTCCATCTAACCTCCTGTAGTCCAGACCATAATCTACTGTCCCAACAAGGTATCTCAAAACATGTTTTGCGGCTATCCAATGCACACTCCTGGGCTCCACATTGAACTAACTGAGAGTGTTCACCGCAAAACTCAAATCTGGCCTGGTGTTGACCAGATAGATCAACGATCCAATCAGCTGACGATACAAGGTAGGATCCACCAACTCTCCCTCAGAAGCATGAAGCTTCTTCCAGTTGGTGATCATGGGTGTGGACATGGGTCTGCAATCCTCCATCCGAAATCTCCTCAGAATATTTGCAGCATATTTTCCTTGCCCCAGGAAAACATGTCCATCCTCCTGCCAAATCTCCATCCCTAAATAGTAATGCATCGGCCCAAGATCTGTCATCTTAAACTTTGAAGCAAGGTCTTTCTTGCATGCTACAATCAGGTGCTCCTCCCATGTGATAAAAAAGTCATCAACATATAGCAAAAGAATGAGCAGATCACCTCCAACCACAATGAAATATAGGTTGGGATCAGCCTCACTCTTCCGAAACCCAATTGAAAGCAGAGAAGAATCAATCCTCGAGTACCAAGCCTGAGGGGCTTGCTTCAGACCATACAAGGCTCTCCTGAGCCTGCAAACATGGGACTCTCTCTCATGTATCTCAAAGCCCAGCGGCTGCTCCAGATAAACCTTCTCCTGTAGAAGACCGTTGAGAAAAGTGGTCTTCACATCCATCTGATGAATCCTCTGACCCATTTGTGCCACAATGGAGATCACTGCTTTGATCGAAGAAAATCTAGCAACTGGTGCAAAGGTCTCACCATAATCAACTCCCTCTACCTGTGAGAACCCTCGTGCCACAAACCGAGCTTTGTACTTCCCGATGCTGCCATCCGCAGCATACTTGATTTTATAGAGCCACTTGGAAGTCACAACTGACTTCCTCTCCAGTGTCAGAACAATCTCCCACACTCCATTCTTCATGATGGAATTGTACTCTTCCATCATGGCATCTCTCCAAACCTGATATGGGGATGCCTCCTCATAAGTAGAAGGCTCGGACTCACGCAAGCTAGTCACCACTGCCATGTAACTAGAAAACCTCTCTGGTGCCTTGCTCTCTTTGACCTCCCTCTTGGGTGGCCCCACAGACTCCTCAGCTTCCTTCACAAGCTCCTTAAGCCAACTTGGCTTTCTCTTCTTGGAAGTAGCTTCCTGTGGCAGACCCTCCTCCTGTACCTTCTCATCTGATACCTGTCTCCTTGAATAAGTACCTATGGCCTGAGATCCTGTACCTGATGAACCTGAACCTGTACCATAAGAGCTCGAATCATGTGAAGGTGTCACCTATGAACCTGTCCCTGTACCAGAAGTCCCTGTAGACTGAGTACCTAAAACTGATGAGCCTGTAACCTGTGACCCAGTCACCCCTGAAACCTGTGACACGGTGCCTTGACTCACTGAACTCTGAGATGCTGTAACCTGTGAAGTAGTACTCTGCTGCTGCTCCTCTTGTGACTCTAGAGACTTTCTAAAGGTCGGCTCCTCCTCAAATCTCACCTCCCTCCTCACCACAACTCTCCTCTGTGCAGGAAGGTATATGCAGAAGGCTTTAGAAGTCTCATCATAGCCAACAAAGATGCCTTTCTCCCCAGTAGCCTCCAACTTCGTCCTCTTCTCAGAAGGGACATGAGAATATGTAAGGCATCCAAAAATATGGAAGTGGCCTATCTCAGGCTTCTTCTCGTTAAACATCTCCTCAGGAGTTTTGCACCCCAAGGCACGGTGCAGACTCCTGTTCTGTACATAAACAGCTGTGCTACAGGCCTCTGCCCATAGAAAGAAAGGAAGACTCTGATCATGCAACATGGCTCTAGCTGCTCCCACTATCGAACGGTTCTTCCTTTCCGCTACTCCATTATGCCGTGGAGTGTAAGGAACTGTCAACTGTCTCTTTATCCCCTCCTGTATGCAAAACTCATCAAACTCCTTGGAGGTATACTCACCCCCATTGTCTGATCTGAGTACTCGAATCCTTCTCCTTGTTTGGTTCTCCACAAGAGCTTTGAACTCTTGGAACCTCTTTAAGACTTCTTCTGACTTCTTGCTCCTCAGGAAGTAGATCCAGGTCTTCCTGGAGTAGTCATCAATGAAAATGACATAGTACTCATAACCAGTCAAAGAGACAGATGACATGGGACCACACAGATCTGAATGTATCAAGTCAAGTACCTCCTTTGGTCTGCTATCACTGCTAGGAAAAGCTATCTAGTTGTACTTTCCCAAAGCACACCCTTTGCACACACCACTCTGCTCTATGCTGAAATATGGCAAACCTGTAGTCATGTCTCTCAGCATCCTCAAAGCTGAATGATGAAGATGGGCCATCCTCCTGTGCCATAACTCACATATCTCACTGCTGCTCTCAATATGTGCCAGTGCATGATGTGGCTGGAAGAGAAGCTTGTACAGTTTCTCGCATCTAACTCCAATCGCATATGAAGTAGATGGTCCCTCTGCTTTGGAAAAAATATACACTTTTCCATCTAGGACATATATGCCAAGGCGTTTGTCCTCAATAGCGGAAACTGAAACAAGATTCTTCTTCAGCCCAAGGACGTACAAAACATCCCTCAGTAACATGGGCTGCATGGACTCCCTGTCAAAACGGATTGTCCCACGCCCAACTGCTCTCACCACTGTATCATCACCCAACACTATCTCCAACTCCAAGCCTGTCTCTGAAATCTCAGTGAACATATCTCGTGCACCTGTCATATGTCTCGAAGCTCCACTGTCAATATACCATGTGGAGGGAGTAGTGGAAGCACTCAGTGAATGCCCAACGATCAAGGAATGCTCCGTCTAGTCCTCAATGTCCCTGCTGGTCATAGATGATGCTCTCTCTCTACAACCACCAGCAAAGAGAGAAAACTCTCTGTCAAATCTAGCAGCGTACTTATCAATCTCTGCTGAAGTTGCTGTCTGCTGTTTCTTCTTCTTCTTGTTTGGGCATTGTCCAGCATAATGTCCAAACTTCTGACAAGCAAAGCATTTCACTTTGCTCATGTCCTTCTTCTCACCATCCTGCTGCTTGGTTCCACCTTTGGAACCCTTCTTGAACTTCTTCTTCTTGTTCCCCTTCGCTGCCAAAGCCACATTTTCCTCCTCTTCCTTGCTGTGAGATGCACTCCCATGTATATACCCTCTCCGGGTCTCCTCCTAAATGAAGTCGTCCCAAAGACGATCTCATGTAGGCATGTGCTCACGAGCAACCACTGACTCCACAAATACAGTCCATGGCTTTGCCACGCCATTCAAAGCTGTACGAACCAACTCAGCATCAACCACCTTTTCCCCCACCACTCCAAGCTCATCTCGAACTTGTGTAATCTTGGCAAGGTAAGGAACCATGTTCTCCCCCTTGTTCATCCGAATACCCTTCAGCTTCTCCCTTAACACCATTTTCCTGTTTTCGTTAGAACTCTGGTATAAGTTGTTTAAAGCTGTCCACATCAGATGAGCATGGCTTTTACCTGAGATGTGTGGAATCACATGATCTTTTATCGCATCAAGAAGGATTCTTTTTGCCTTTATGTCCTTCTTGTCAAATACAATCTTTGTAGCAGCATATGTAGGAACTGTCACTGGATTTGTAGTAGTGCTGTCAACAATATTCCATAGTTCGTTTTCTTGAAGTATGAGTACAATTCTAGCCTTCCAAGGACTAAAATTCTATGCTCCATCCAACCTGTCTTCTACCCTCAAACCAGTGGCCATCATTGCAAATGAGTTCAAGAACCTGTTCCTTCACAAACTCTGTTTTCCCTTATTTCTTCAAGTCTAAAATTTCAGTTCTGAGTGTAATTTCCAGCCCTTTAATTGTGCTTTGATACCATGAAAATTTTCAAACCCCAACCTGGTTTCAAGTTCAGATCACTGCATATGGTTTAATGCCCAACCCCAATATGCATGTACATTTAAAAAATTAAAAATTTTCACTGAAAACTTAGAAACACTTGAGATTCTTTCAACTTTATAAAGTCAGAAAATTTCTAACAGCCAAATTTTCAAATGCAGAAAATTAAATCAGCCACTCATGAAATTTTTAGAGACTCAGATTTTTGACCAAAAATGGTCCAGGAAAAACCCCCAAGGGAAAACTTGTTCTTGAGAGAGATATTTTTATTCTTTCAGGCAAACTTTAAATAAAAATACAGCACTACTTATCTTCACCAAATGCCTTGGTAAATGTGCCAATCAATCCTTGAATGGCCTATTGAAATTTCAGAATTTATTCTTCTCGAACCACGTGCTAGAAAAACAGCCCAGCAAAAATTCTGCACACAGCCTGCCTCGAAAAACGTGCCATACGGACTGTACGGATTCCGTACGGATGTACGACTGTACAGACATAAATTTTTTTTTTGAATTTTTTTCTTCAGAAATCTGTAGAAATCACCTCGAAAAACGTGCTGAAAAAATCTGCCATCAAAACTGCAAATTTTGCCTTGGAAAACATCCTGTTTGCCTTGCTGAAATTGCTGAAATAAAAGAATGATTCTTCCTTGGTTTTTGTGCCTCCGAAACCTGCAAAATTCTCCTTCTCTCTCCTTCTCTTTCTCTGGAAATGAAATCACTTCAAACCCTTGCCCTCTTCTTCTTCTTGCTCTCTCATTTCTCAAAAATCTCTCTTGTGAAAGTGAACAAAAGATTCAGTTTGCCTCTCCCCAAGCCTTTTTTGTTCATGGTAACTTCCTCTTTCAATCCAATGGTCTAGATTAGATTAGATTGAGGGTTCACAATAAATGCTCATTAAATAAATAATAAATGACATTTAGTGCACCTCATGTCATTTAATAAAGTGAAGACCCTTCTAATTAATCACTCACTTGACTTTATCATTAAATATGAACTTAGGATAAACCATGACTTAACTTTTAATAAAGTGACTTTAAAAATATAAAGTACTTCTCACTTTATTAATTTAAATGACTAGGGGTCACCTTTTAAAGTGTTCTTGTCCACCCCAAGGCAACACAAGGTGAACAACACTTCCTTGGTAACTTTTCAACAGCACCCAAACCAACATTTTTGTAACCACCATAGTAGTGGGGTCAAAATCCGGAAACCAAGGAGTGATGAAGAATCTTGCTCTTCCCTAGAACTAGGAACCCTCTTTAAGGATTTTCCTATAATCCTCCTTTGTACTGAAGCGAACAACAAAGAAACCCTTGGAACATAGCAAAATCTCGTAGTCCCTTGTCTAGGTAGAGTAGACACATTGATGTAGATCTTTTGAGTGAGGCCATAATCCATTAGATCTGCATATAACTACGTCAGATTCCAGAGAGTGGAAGAAATTCTTAACCTGAGGATTATTGACCTCTAGAGATGGTATTTCATTTGATTTTTCTACTGTGTAGAGGCTGGGTAAGTTTGGAGTCTCACAACATTGGGGGGAGCCTTGGATCGAGCAACATCTTTGTAAGACTTGGAGGAGGAAGAAACTCTAGTTTGCACAGCTCCACCATGCTATCGGGCTGATAGAACAATACTAGAGTTCGGGGAGATCTTATATTTCTTTAACATGGACGACTCTTGGAGTTGTTTTCCTTTATGAGATAAGCTTTGCATAGTAGAAGGAATTCCAAGGCGTTGTTCTAATAAGAGCTTTGTGTATGCAATTGAATCCACATTTGAACCCNGGAGTTGTTTTCCTTTATGAGATAAGCTTTGCATAGTAGAAGGAATTCCAAGGCGTTGTTCTAATAAGAGCTTTGTGTATGCAATTGAATCCACATTTGAAACCCGCCCCAACATCGACTTCCCTAAGTGTTTTAACAAAATTCTGGAATTGACTTGATGGAACGACCCTTGAGTTGCCAACAATCGACCTTGGGAGAGAAAGATCCAAAGTCTTCTTTGAATATCCCACAGATCTAACATCTTCTGGTTAAGAGTGTTGCTGCCTTTCACACACCTGGGTTATGTGGCAGAAATATTCAAGCCACTCGGTGTTTCCTTGGGGGCAAGTCTCAGGTCAAGGCTGGCACCTTGTTCTTGACTCCTCCGTTCAGGCTAACTCCTAACGAAGCCAAGGGGGGTAGACCCTATTAAATTACTAAGGCTAATTACGTAGTGTGATGGTGTTATATTGATTAAGTTGTTTAGGAGTTTTGAAATTAACCAGTGGAAACAAAAGATAACAAGATGCAAGATTTAAAGCAGATAAGCACAGTAATGACACTCAATATATATATAATCGAAAGAATTGATCAAGTAAATCACTAGTGCCTTAAATGGAGTCAACAGAGAAAATAATGTGCTTGCATGTGCTTGAAAGAATTTTTTGCAAATGTCTCTTGGTAGATTTTAAATTAATGTGGAATGTGAATGAATTAAATTAGGCGAAAAGGGGACTCCAGATATACCCGAGGGGTACTTGGAGTATGTCCAAAAGTGAACTTTCACGGCTAACCGCAAGGTGTTTGTGGGCTGGAACAGAGTCTCGGAGACTATTGTTCATAATGCACCTGTCAGGGTGTAACAAAGATCGGCGCCTCGAGGTCACTTTCCAGTTGTTCCCACTCCTTTGGATATTTTGCCACCGCTTACAGTTTGTTTGAGGCGTTGGATTTTCGCCTGATGGTTTGTCAATTTGGGAGGTGAAGACTAATTAATCTAGTCACTCAAGTGTTTTTGCTGCAGCTTGACTGATCGGACGAACCGCAGCCAAGTGTAGAGGATACACACCGGAGTCTTGTCAATTTTAATAAATTTTAAGAGTGTGTTCTTTTTAAAAAAGAAGACCCTCCAGGAATCTCTTTCGGTCCAAGTGGAACCTCAATCGGGAAATCAAGGAGGGGTTAATTTTATTGCTTGCATGTGAAAAATAACAATGAAAAAGGAATTAGAGATACACAACACCGGTTTTCTAATTAGTCCTACCACGCATCTCTTTCCCCTTGCGGGTCAATCGGGAAGTCGTGGGGTAAGTAGTATGATTACTTTCGGATTGAAAATATGGAATAATGCAAAATGTTATCAAAGTATACAATCCTGCATGTCAAGACTAAACTAGAACAAAAAAAGAGAAAAATGCAAAAAAATGATACGGACGCGAATCTTCCCAGGGGGGGATGGTGAATAGGCTCGAAAGAGCCTATTCGAAGAGATTTTTCTTTTTATTAGCAGCAATTACAATATCAACAAACTGAAATTAATTCACATGGTTCTTATACGAAATTAGACCAAAGGTTTACAAATTGTGAATTTTTGAAATTTTGGGAAGACGAAGACCCCCTGGGGGGTTTCGAATGGTCCAAAAATGCTTTCTGGATAGCACCTCCTCTTTTCTGTTACACCTGCTAAAAACCAGAAAGCTTATCACAGTTAAATATGCCCAAAAAGTACTTTGAAAGTACTTTTGGATGAACACACTTTTTACCCAAAAATTCTAAGTTAAAACTAGTTTTTAAAGAAGCGGAAAAAGAACCAAGGAAAGCAAGCTTTCCTTGGGATCTTGGCCTGCTTTTGGGGCAGCCAATATGAAGCACTTAAATTGCTGAGTATAACTTTTTAGATTCCAAGGAAACAACCATGCATTCAATAAGCTTTAGATCTACTTTTACAGCCTTGAAAAATGACAATTTTCCCTAAAACTAGATCTAAAGTGCTTGTAAAATTTCTCTAGGAATGAGATCTAGTTTATGAGCTTTAAGGCAGCAAAATCTATGTAAAATGAATCTTGAAATTGATAGATCTAAACAATTTTAAAGTTGCAAACAAGTAACTAGACTGATTTTAAAAAGATTGAAGGAGGAAGAGGAAAATAAGAGCGCTTGTTGCCGGAATGGATCTGCAAAAGAGACTAGTTAGTGGAATGTCGAGGGACAATGCCTTCACAAAATAGTCGGATGCCCAGTGGAGTCAAGCTAGATCCATAGTTCGTCCAACCCTTGCTACCTGAAAACTAACAAACAATCCTGCACAAAAACCTTATGGGATCTGGATAGAGATATATGAAAAAAGAGAGGGATTACATGCAAATAAACTTATTTAAACATGTATAACCTGAATCCGCAAACATATATGCTATGAGATGTTGAGAAACAAGTAATCTTACTTGCCCAACTAGACTCCTATTGATTCAGCTGAATCCTTCAAGCCAGACAAGATTCAGATGCAGAAATTGAGAGAAAGACACCGATAACAACAAAAGCTGCAAGACAATGTTAATTCCACACATAAAAGAGCATTACATCGTTTTGGCCTCCAAAGCTTCACTTTATTCCAATAACAAAAGATATTACACAGTATTACAATAGCAATAGCTCCTCAATCCAACTCTAACTAACTTGGAAAGGAGGCAACCATGCTTTATTTATACAAAAAAATGAAACCCCAGCTCAGAGGGGGCCAAATCCCAAAGGAGATAGACAACTGCAGCTGAAGGAGAGTCCATCAATGCCTGATCTGAAGTTGAACTGAGCTTCCATTGAGTCTACCTGTCAATCAGAGGGTTGATTGAGCTGACACATCAACCTGTTGACTGAATCATCAACCACAGAGCTCCCAGAAGAGCCCACACGTGTGGAGGAGAGAGAGAGAGGGCGCAATTCCCCATAAAAGAGGCTGAAGTTCAACTTTGGATCTGCTTTGATTAGCGCCTTCAGTCAAGGAATTGCAATCTCTGGTTAATCTGGTGCCGATGAGACTGATTTCAATCAAATTGGTTGAGAATCTATTGATTTAGGATTTAGGATTTGCTCCATTATTCATCAATTTATTAATTAAAATAATCAATAATTGGTTTTTTGGGGCTTTTTGACTTGAGTGATGGAAAATCACTCAAAACTTGGCAAAAGTGGGTCAATAGGTTTATTGGGTGCTCTTAGCTTGAAAATGAGCACCTACATGACTGAAACTGATTATTGAGCCCACTTTTATTAGAAAACCATTTTTCTAATTAAACTATTAAAAAATAGCCTATGTTTTGGAAAAATTAAATTTTAATTAAAAACACTGAAAAAATAAAAAAATTAAACAAATTAAAAACCTAGGGGGACTTAGACATGTTCATATGACTCAACCATAATGCCTAGCATGCTTATACATTGACACATAGGCTCTAATAACCTCAATAGGCCTAAATGCCAAGCCGGCCACCCCAACTTTGGAGGTATTGAGTGAAAAACTCATAAATTATGAGTCGTTTGTTCAACAACCAATAATAACCAAGGGAAAAAACACCCTGGGCTGATCGGATTGACAAATAAAGTCTATAACACTGAGTCTTTTATAGACACTATCATGCTAGAACATTTATTACAACTCCCCCAAGGGGGTATGAACATGTGATATAGTACAACAAGTACTTTTAAGAAGCACTTCCGAAGGTCTTCTGAAGTTTGAACAAATCATCTTTGTTCGGTTCACCAGGCTCACTTGATAAAAACCACAAGTACAACTTAGGTGGTAACAAAGAGCAAATTAAAATAAAAGGGGAATGCACGGGAATGGATCTCTGGCCAAGACCCTGCCAAAAATCCTTGGATCGTGCCGAATCTGCCCAGATCTGAGGCTTTGGGCTCGTAATAAAGAAGCATAACTGCTTGATCTTGCCATTTGCAGATAAAAACGCCTAAAAAAACCTTGGCTCACTTCATCAAGATGAACTACCAAAAGTAATTTGAAGACACCACCAAGGCCATTAAAAATCTATCTGGGTGATTGATCCACACCAAATTCTTGGCTAGAAGATACGCAGAGGAGACTACGAAACCCTTGCCCATTTTTCGATCCGTCTCCATCAAAGCTCCCGAGATGTACCTATACTATGATAAACACAAAATCCTTTTCATTGAATTCAGAGTTCTTAACAATACATTAGACAATTAAATATCATTTTCCTTGCTCATTACAGTAAGTTTTAACATTGGATGATTATTATGAATCTACCCTTAACTGAGATTATACAGATTTAACAAAGGAAGCTTTTATGGGTGCTGTATGGCATTAAAAGATTTGAAAAATCATTTGGACCAAGTATGATAGTCTCAAAAGTTGGGGGCATTGGTGGATTTGAAAAATTATTCTAACTTGAGTATGATGGTCTCAGATATTAGATGCCTCTCTGGATAAAGAAAATGGTGACTTGAAACATGTCCCAAGGTTGGGGTCTGGTCTGCATAAGACAAGCTTTTGTTAGCTTAGGTGTCAGATCTAAGAGGTAACTATTGTGCCAAATTTTTGGGATTTGCACCTGATGTTATCCCTTTTATTTGAGACATGCCACTTCAGTGAGGAAGACATTAGTAATAACTGAACCTTGTTGGATGGGTTAATACTCCGTTAATCTCAATAGTGAACCTTGTTAGTGACATGAAAACCTTATTCCAAAATTCTTCTTTATATTTTGCTTTGCCATAGAAATGTTTCTTTGATCTTGGACAAGGCGTCTGCGTTATGTGGATCCTTTTAGGGATGCTACCAAATTATTTCGATTGGAAATTTACACTCCTTTACAAGTAATATAAGTTGACTTTTCATGAGTGCTTTAGTGTTTTAGGATAGACTTACAAACTCTCCTTATAATTGTAGCAGAAACACTTGAGTGTTCTGAAAATGAATAGAAAAAAATATTTTTTATCAAACAACCTTATGTTAATTTTTTTTAGAGTTTAGTTTGGATTCTTGTTTGAAGACTGCACGGTACTAGCGTATTCATGACACTAGCTCTGATGCTGCAAGGTGGGATACCCATAATACACAACTATGTCTCTCCAAAGTCAGTCGTGCCTAAATACTTCATTATTTACCACTATAGGTTGGTCAAAGTGGAGTAACTGCCTAAGTGGAGTAAATACATCATTATATACCACTATTCTTCAGTTTAATTACTCACTTTTAGATTTTAACCAACAAATATAAATATTGTAGGTATGGAACATTTAACAATTGTAATACACTATGTAAGCTAACTGAAAATGCACAGTGGGATAAATCACATAACCATAGTACACATTATATACCTTGGAAACTTAAATCCTTGGGGAAAAGTAGCAAATGATTGTCTTCTTTTATTATGTGAATTACAGAATGCTTCAACACTTACATCCTTTGAAAAAAATGCTTATAACTCAATTGGATACCAACAGAATCTCTCAGGAACACTTGCAACAGGTCCATGAGATCCTAGTGCATCTAAGACAGCTGAACGCTCAGCTAGTGCCCTTCTCCTTCAGGTTGTATGGCCAATTGTACATAGATGTACATAAACATATAGACTCTTTTGCAGCTCCTTCAAACCCTCGGTGACCACGTATGGCTAGGAAAAAGACTTATATGCCCTCTCTTGCTGACAGGGAGACTCAAACTGCTTACTGACTAATTGTGCTCAAAACCCTCAACCACTCTCAGACAATCTCAACTCGAGAGAATTCCTCTCTCCAAAGCCTCTAAGAGAATCTCTCTCTTAGATCTGATCACTTAATGATCAAACTCCCTCAATATGTCTCAGTAACTCTCCCTCAGACTCTTTTATAATATTTACTTTATGCAAATACCATGGGCTCAATACCATGGACCCTCAAATACCATGGGCCCTCCAACACCATGGGCCTTCCAATACCATGCGCTAATTGACCTTTTACATAAAGTATTATAAATGTAACTTTTATGAAGAGAGTTACAATTTGAGGATACTTCCACGTGCTAGACACAAGCCAATGTAGAAGCACCTATCCTCACTACAAACTTCAACACTCCCTCTTAGTGAGGAAAGCGTTCTGCACCAACGCCAACTTGTCCTTGAAGAACTCAAACTTGCACTTAGGCAATCCTTTGGTAAGGACGTTTGCATCTTGCTCATCTGTGGAAATGTACTGGAGTTTCATAATTCCTCTTTGAACTCTTTCCTTGATGAAACGATACTTGATCTCGTGTGCTTTGATCAGTCATGAAACTCTAGATTCTCAGAGAGATTGATGCAACTCTGATTATGACAGTAGATGGTTGTCAGGTCCAATTCTAAACCAAATAGACCTGCGAGCATTTTGCGAAGCCATATGGGCTCACAACTTGCCAAACTAGCCGCCATGTACTCGACCTCTGCAGAACTAATTGCCACTGACTTCTGCTTCCTGCTGTGCCAAGAAACAACTCTCAACCCCAACCTAAAACAACACCTTGAGGTGCTTTTCCTATCCATTGCATTACCTGCTCAGTTGGAATATGTGTAGCCCATTAACTGCACTCCATAACCTCGAACATACTTGAGTTCGTAGTCCATTGTGTAAATTTTTCTTTAATATTCAAACTAGGGCTAACAGTGCATGCAAGATCTCTACTGATAACCACACATGAATATCTTTTACAGTATGCAGCGGATTATAAAACTGATAAATAAATCACATCACATCACATTATTGACACTATTATTTTGGGTATGGAAACCCTCGAAAAAACCTAAGATGGAAAAACTGGTGCAACAGTCAGATATAGGTTTTATTATGAGAAAATATGGAACTTCTACAATCACTGCAAATTTACCCAAACCTTACCCGACAGAATCACAGGGCAAATCCTAGCTAATCCTCAACACCCTCCTCTGTGAGTGTACGACCCAACTATAAGAAGCTCGATGATCCTGTTGATCGCTCTTTCGCCTTCCTAGATAAATCCTCTGTCTGACTTTCTCTCCCTGTCTGTATCTCGTCTTTGTTGGAATACAAGTGTGTGTGTCCTCTCCACCAATTGATCTCTCTTTTATAACTTTAGGTAAAGCGAAGACCCTAATTTCACTCACTTTAACTCAGTGAAGCACGACTCGGCTGGGACTCACGAGTAGAACTGAGTGGACCTCGGGAATGAGTACTCGCTATAGACTCACCCTACCCGTAAGACTCGTCGAACTTGCTCAGGATCACTAGATTTGCCTTGAACTCGCTCAGACTCGGCACAAGGCAGGAAAAAAAAATCCGCAGAAATTAGCTCGGACGTGATTGTTTTGCGATCTCGCTGACTGTTCGCTTCGGTAAACGACTTTTGGTTCCCTTCGCTCCATTTCTTTTCTACCACTTGACTCATTTAATTTCTCTTCCTACCGTATTCTTCTCGGTGAAGAGTAAACTCATAATGTTCCCCAAATCTAGCACAAAAATCGCCTAATTGGTTTTCCATAGAATGCTGATCATGTTACATAGGCTATACTATATAGCCATTCTTTATTCTCTATACTAATAACTTCGCAATTCTCTACACATTACATTATTCATGTCTGTGTTTCCCTTTGGATAGTGTATCCACCTCCAGACCATGGCTTAGTTAAGTGTTTACCCTTTAGATATTTCAAATTTTCATATATAATGGGTTTGACCATGTGGTAATTATTAATTACTAAATAACTTGTAATTTATATAGGTTATAATATATTATAAATTTCACATTTACTTATATATAATATGTATTATATACATACTTTAGGTTTAGGAATTAGGATTATATATATATGTGTGTGTGTGTGTGATGTATGAATGAATTATAATTTATCAAAATTTATTATAATTTAAGTTTTTCTTCTATTTGCGAGTCTTGCCAAGTCTGTCCGGAGTCCTCGAGTCTTTCCCGAGTAGATGAGCCATATGCTTGCAAGATCACATGCATGCAGGAAGACCTTCCTTGTTGTTGCTAGTTTAATACTCCCTCTCGACAAGGAAGGGATTTGGTAGCAACCCCAACTTATCTCTGAACTTCACAAAGGTCTGTCTGCAAAGTGCCTTGGTGAAGATGTCCGCCACTTGCTCATCTGTTTGTATGTACTCTAGCCGAACGGTCCCCTTTGAACACAATCTCTGAAGAAGTGGTACTTGATGTCTATTGGTTTGCTCCAGTCATGGAACACTGGATTCTCAGATAGCCGGATGCCACTCTGATTATCACAGTGAACCACTGTAGCCTCTAGCTCACACCTTAACAACCCTGCAAGTAACTTCCTCGGCCACATACCCTCACAAGCAGCCATGTACTCAGCATCTGTCGAGCTCGATGCGACTGACTTCTGCTTCTTGTTGAACCAAGAGACAACTTTTGATCCAATGCTGAAACAACAACTTGAAGTACTCTTCCAGTCCTCTACACATCCTTCCCAGTTAGCATCTGTGAAACCTGCTAACTATACACTTCGATAAACAGACGATACAAGGTAGGATACATAAGTGATCCGATAAGCCGACGATACAAGGTAGGATAAAATCCGTCTAATCCCAATGCATCAATCTTCCTCCAGTTGGAAACTAGACGTATGGCCATAGGCTTGCAGTCCTCCATCCTGAATCTCTTCAAGATCTCTACTGCATACTTCCCCTGCCCAATGAAGAAGCATCCATCTCTCTGCCAAACCTCCAAGCCTAGAAAGTAATGCATCAGATCAAAGTCTTTCATCTCAAACTCCATTGCAAGGTTGGACTTGCAGTCTCCAATCAACCTCTCATCTCTTGTCAAAAATAGTTCATCCACATATAAGACCAGTATGAAAGGCACCTCACATGTCAAGAAGTACAGGTTGTGGTCAACCTCACTCCACTGAAATCCCATCTCCCGTAGATAGCTGTCAATCCTCGAGTACCATGCTTGATCCTGTAAAGAGCTCGATGTAGTTTGCATACATGTGTCTCTCTATTCTCCACATCAAACCCCTCTAGCTGTTCAATATACACCTCCTCCTCTATCACTCCGTTGAGGAAGGCAGTCTTGACGTCCATTTGATGGACTTGCTAACCCATCTCAGCTGCTAGTGAGATAATGGTCCAAATGGAAGAATACCTGGCGACAGGGGCGAAGGTCTCCTCATAATCAATACCCTCCTTCTGTGAAAACCCCTTTGCCACGAAGCGTAGCTTGTACTTCTCCACGCTTCCATCTGTTGCATGCTTCACCTTGTAGATCCATCTCGATCCCAACACCTTTTTCCCTTGTGGCCTCGACACAACATCCCATTCTTGGTTTTTCATAATGGAGTCATACTCCTCAACCATAGCCTCTTGCCACACATCATGTTGTGCAGCCTCCTCGAAGTTGGAAGGTTCATAATTAATCAATTCTGTCATTAATGCCATGTAACTAAGCCTCTCTGGTGTTACACTCCGTCTAAAAGATCTCTATGGAGGATCTACCTGCCTAGAATCCTGCACTGTGAACCTAAACCTACTGCGGCTGTTGGATATCCGTCTCCTGCTGCAGCTCATCCTTCAAGTCAATGACTAAAGGATCCTGTCCACTTGACTCCCTCTGGTTACCACAACCTGTGCTCTGTGTCTGTACCTGCACTTGTACATTTGGCTCCTCCAACTTGACTCCCGACTCTTGTGTTAGCTTCTGCACTGCTGGTAAGTCCAGAGATCTCCGTAAGGCCTTGTCCTCATCGAATTGGACATCCCTGCTCACAATGACCCGGATCTGCGAGCGGGGGTGTAAACTCTATTCACCGAATTTCAAGGGAAAAAAATTCGAATTAAATTTGCAGAATTTTAAAAACGAATTTTATTGAATTCGAATTCGAATGTAAAGGCGAATTTAATAAAAAATCGAAAACAAGTTGTAAAAAATTGAAAAAAACTCTAGAATTTTGGTTTTATTGTTTATTTTTTAAACTATTTAAGCATGCTGCATAATATATGTCATTTTATAAGTTCAAATTTATTTCAATAGGATATTGTATTAACAATTTTATCATATATATATATATATTAATCCCTGATCAAATAGCATGGCCTTGGCTGCTCCAACCATAGTCTTGTTCTTCCGCCTTGCAAGTCCATTCTGCTTGGGGTATGGGGCACAGTGTGCTCCTTCTTGATCCTCTCAGCCGAACAATACTCCATGAACTCATTGGAAGTGTACTCAACCTCGTTGTCTATCCTCAACACCCGAATCTTCTTTCCTGTTTGGTTTTCCATGAGAGTTTTGAACTCTTAGAACCTCTCAAAGAGCTCTGACTTGGCCTTCAGGAAATAGATCTAGGTCTTCTTGGAATAGTCATCAATGAAGGTTATGTAGTAACTGTAACCACTGAATGAATGGACATTCGTAGGTCTGCATACATCAGAATGCACCAAGTCCAAGGGCTCCTTAGACTTGTGCTCACTCTGTGGGAAATGCTTCCTGATGTTCTTCCCCAAAGCACAACCTTTGCAGTGGTTATGCTTTTCCTCCTGTACCTGAGGAACTCCAATGATTGGCCGTCTCAAATGCTTCAGTGCTGCATGGTGTAAGTGTGCCATCCTCCTATGCCACAACTCACCCTGACTATTGCTGCTACTGCTGACT
Organism: Pseudotsuga menziesii; assembly: GCA_001517045.1. NCBI lineage: Eukaryota > Viridiplantae > Streptophyta > Pinopsida > Pinales > Pinaceae > Pseudotsuga > Pseudotsuga menziesii. The sequence continues at coordinate 676,456 of LPNX010582001.1, read as the reverse complement.
AGAGCCTTTGCAGGCTCAAAGTGTAGTCTGTACACTTTCCTGCTCCTCTTGCCAATCGCCCAATCCAGGCTCCTATCTGACCCCTTCGGCCTGATATATACTCTATGGTCACGGAACTTCACCAGATATGCCTTGTTCTCCAGAGTGGAGACTAATATAAAGTTCTTGGTCAATCTTGGGACATACAAAACATCAGCAAAAATGAGGGGTTTGCCAAACTCCCTTTGAAATGAAACAGTGCCAACTCCCTGTGCCTGATACTGTGCATCATAACCCAGCTCAACGTGGATCCTTGTTAAACCCTCTTGCAAGTCCCTGAAGAATCTCTTCTGTCTAGTCATGTGACTAGATGCTCCAATGTCGATGTACCATATGTTGCTCCCTGTGGTGCTTGCTATGCAAGCTATCAAGCAAAACTCCTCATTGAAGTTCCTGCTGAACTCATCCACCTTTGTAGATCTATCCATTTGAGTGTTACTATTCTTCTTCATGTCTGGGCACTGGGAGGCAAAGTGTCCGTACTTGTGGCAGATAAAACACTTGACCTTTGACACGTCAAGGTTTTTCTTACCATCCTTCTTCCTCTTTGCCGTCCCCTTGCTCTCCCCTGTAAGGGTTAGAGCCTCCTCATCCAAAATCTGTGGGGCACAGCTGGATGAGCCTGATCCTTGACCCATGCGGGTCTCCTCCTGCACAAAGTCATCCCAAAGTCTTTGCCAATTAGGGAGATTCTCCCTAGCCACCACACCCTTGACAAAGGTGTCCCATGGCTTAGAGAATCCATTGAGGGCTATCTGAACTAGCTCCTCATCATCAGTCTTAGAGTTAACAGCTCCAAGCTCATCCTTGATCTGTGTGGTGCCTCGTGAGATAAGGCACCACTCCTTCTCCCTTGGCCATCTTGGTGCTGCGCATTTTCTCTTGCAACACCATCTTCCGGTTCTTGTTCTTGCTTTGGTACAGGCTCTCCAAAGCCTTACACATCTCTAATGTGGTCTTCTTACCATAAAGGTGAGGGACTACATGGTCCTTCACTCCATCCATGATAATCAGCATGGCTTTGGATTCAATCTTCTTCCAAGCTGCTAGATCTGTCGGATCTGTGGGTGCAACCTTCGTGGAGTGAATGTGCTCCTCTGCATCACTAACGTCCAGGATCCTTGTGATCCTTTCTTTCCATGTAGGAAAGTTTTGAGCACCCCGAGTCTATCCTCAACTCTCAGCTACATGGCCATTGTGAAGTGTTGCCTGTCAAGCCCTAGATCTCCAATCTAAGTTTGTGTATTCAATAGATCTTCCCTCGATCTATCACTGCTGCTGCAAATCTCTCAGCTTTAGCTCACTAAAGATCTGATACCATGTAAATTTTCCTTTAATATTCAAACTAGGCTAACAATGTATGCAAGATCTTTACTGATAACCACACATGAATATCTTTTACAGTATGCAGCGGAATATAAAATAGATAAATAAATTGCAACATTACATCACAATATTGACACTATTATTTTGGGTATGGAAATCCCCGAAAAAACCCAGGATGGGAAAACCGGTGCAACAGTTAGATTTAGATTTTATTATGAGAAAATATGGAACTTTTACAATCATTGCAAATTCACCCAAACCTGGCGAATGCAATACCCAACAGAATCACTGGGCAAATCCCAGCTAAACCTCAACACCCTCCTGTGTGAGTGTACGACCTTGTTGTACGAAGCTCGGTGATCCTGTTGCTCGCTCCTCCGTCTTTGCAGCTGAATCTTTTGTGTGACTTTCTCTCCCTGTCTGTATCTTGTCTTTGTCGGAATACAAGTCTGTGTGTCCACTCCACCAATTAATCTCTCTTTTATAACTTTAGGTAAAGCGAAAACCCTAATTTCACTTTCACTTTAACTAGTGTTTCACTAAAGTTAATTTAGATCACTTTAATTTATTTTCCAAAGTAAAGTTAGGAAAAGTAAATTAAATACAACTGGTTTCCACGTTGGCATTCGGAGTATGCTTGATCTTATAGATATACTTGGAGCTCACCATTGAGTTTCCCTCCAGTTTAGGCACTATATCCGACACATTATTCGTCATGATGGAAGAATACTCCTCCACCATGGCATCTTTCTAGACCTGCTGGTTTGAAGCCTCCTCAAAGCTGGAAGGCTCAAAATCAATAATGCTGCATACTAGTGCCATATAACTGGAAAATCTCTACGGTGGTCGCTCGTCCTGACTAAAGTCCTTGGAGCATCCACTAGTTCCTATGCCTTCTTCAAGGTTTGCTCTGCCCACTTTGGCTTCTTCATAGAAGATTCGACCGGGGTGAATTGAGCATCCTGCGCCTCCTATTAATCATGTTGCTCAACCTGCGCACTCGTCGAGGTACTTGTAAATTTTGATGGTGGTCTAACCTCTGCCTTTGGTGTTTCCTTCTCCTGAGTTTCTGCTTCAACTGGCATGGATCCATAAGACTTCCTGAAATCCTTTTCCTTCTCAAATCTCATATCCCTTCGCACCATTGTCTTCTTCAGTGCTGGAATGTACACCCTGTAGGTTTTTGAGGTTTCCCTGTACCCAATATATATGCCCTTCTCAGCTGTTGGCTCAAGCTTCGTCCTCTTCTAAATTGGGACATGACAATATACTAAGCACCCAAAGATGTAAAGATACCTAATCTTTGGTTTCTTCCCTATGAATGCCTCTTCATGAGTCATCTTCCCCAATACTGTGTGCGGGTTCCTGTTATATAGATAAGCTGCAGTGTTGCAAGCTTCTGCCCATAAAAAGATAGGCAGATCCTGATCATAAAACATAGCCTCTGCTGCCCCAATGATCGCTTTGTTCTTCCTCTTAGAGACTTCATTCTGCTATGGTTTATATGGGACTGTCAACTCCCTCTTGATCTCGGCATTCACACAAGTTCGTTGAAGGTATTCGAGGTGTACTCGCCTTCATTATCTGTTTTAAGCACCTTGATCCTCTTCCCAGTCTGGTTCTCCACAAGAGCTTTGAACTCTTGGAACCGTCCGAAGACTTCTTTAGATTCCTTACTCTACAAGAAATAGATCCAGGTCTTTAGAGAATGGTCATCTATGAAGCTCACATAATATCCGAAACCTCCAATAGGCACGGTTGACATGGGCCAACAATATTTGAATGGATCAGATCCAAGATCCCCTTGAACCTATTATTACTCTTGGGAAAGGCAGTCTTGGTGTACTTACCCATGGCACACCTTTTGCATACATTGTGATGGTCTGTATTGAAAGAGGGAAAACTAGTCACTAATTCCTTGAGCATTTTGAGTGCTCCATGATGCAAATGTGTCATCTGTCTATGCCATTGCTAACCATCATGGCTACTGCTGTTGCTACTCACCAACGCACTGGCTGGTTCGAATTGGAGTATGTATAACATGTTGCTCCAGACTCCAATTACCTTTGCTGAGCTGAAGCTGGATCCCTTAGGATGGTTATAAACTTTCCCATCCGGAAAAGTTACCTCAAACGTTTTGTTCTCCAAGATTGGAATTGAAAGTAGATTCTTCTGCAACCCTAGTACATATAGTATGTCTTTCACCAGTAATGCCTTATCGGACTCCCTCTGAAACTTCACAGTCCCTGTGCCTGCTGTACTGTGCTTGGAGTTATCCCCAAGCTCAGTGTGGAAGTCAGAGCTATGCTCCTCTAGATTGGTGAAATAGTCTCGTACTTCAGTCATGTGACATGAAGCACCACTATCAATGTACCACACACCGGTAGACATTGAGCTTAGAGAGACATGCGACGCGTGAGGACTTATCCTAAAATATCGCTGTTTAATCTTGTGAGGTAGCCCTACCACTGGTGGACGCCCCATCCAATTGGTCCTTTGTTCTCCTGGTAGACATCCTGTCCAGATCTGAAAACCCACACGGCAACAGAATTTTCTGCGACCTTTGCAAAACCTATAACAGTCGTACAGGAAAACTTCTGTAACTCTGTCATTATTTCGCCAAATCTGTCCTAACAATTTCTTGAGATCTTGGCATTGTCAAATCAGGCCTATCCGTCTGTCCGTACGGATCTGGCACGACTTATGTACCTGCAGATCTTCACGCCAAAACAAAGGGTTAAGCCCTTCACTCTTCTCCTGAGATTACACTGTAGTTATTCCAGAGAACCTGCTCTGATACCTTGTTAGTTTTTCAACCCTTAAACATATTTGATTAGCAGTCTTCAATTTAATTATTCACTTTTGTATTTTAACCAACAAACATAAATATTGCAGGTCTGAAACAATAACCAACTGTAATGCACTGTCTAAGCTAACTGAAAATGCACAACATAATAGATCTTATAACCACACAATACACAAGATATACCTTGGAAACCCCAATCCCTGGGGAAAACCAACAAATGATTGTCTTCTTTTATTATGCGAATTATAGAATGCTTCAACACTTACAGTCTTTGGAAAAAAACATTGATAACTCAGCTGGATACCAGCCGAATCTCTTCGAACCACTTGCAACAGATCCCAGAGACCCTAGCGCATCCAAGATAGCTGAACGCTTAGCTAGTGCCCTCCTTGTTCATGCTATATGGCCAGTCGTATATAGTGTTACAGAAATCTAAGGGCTCTTCTATAGCTCCTTCAAATCCTCGATGACCACGTGTGGCTGGGCAGAAGACTGATATGCCCTCTCTTGCTGACAAGGAGACTGAAACTCCTCATTGACCAACTGTGCTCAAAACCCTCAACCACTCTCAGACATTCTCAGCTTGAGAGAGTCCCTCTTTCGAAAGCCTTCAAGAGAATCCGTCTCTTAGATCTGATCACTCACTGATCAAACTACCTCAATATGTCTCACTAACTCTCCCTCAGACGCTTTTATAATATTCACATTATGCAAATACCATGGGCTAATTGACCTTTCCTTTTACATAAAGTATTATAAAGGCCACTTTTACAAAGAGAGTTACAATTTGAGGATACTTTCACATGCTAGACTCAAGACAATGTAGAAGCACCTATCCTTACTATAAACTTCAAGACCTAAGCCAATAACCTTAGCTTTAATGCAGAAGCACCTATCCTTAATGTTAAGAGTATAATATAACATTGATTACATGTCACTTAATGAAGTGGCTTATTTATAACAATCTAAATTTATATTTTAAATGTTATTTATAACAATCTTAATTTATATTTTAATGTTATTTATAACAATCTTAATTTATATTTTAATGTTATACTCTTGAATCTTCACAGTGATATCTTGAATTTCTTTCTCTGCTAATTGAGTTATATACCACTGGTTTGAACTTGCCAATTTTTAAAATTTTCCCTAGAAAGCTATCATTATGATAGATTAATTTTCTGGTACGCTCATTCTTTCAGATGGTGAAAATTTCTCATTTTATCCAGTTATGTACATTCATCGGGAATGTCTCTAAAGTTGACTGGAATGTCCAGTTGCTTAAGTTTGTCCATTTTAAAAGAAATGCTTTTAATTCAATGGTGGATTTTTCTGCCCATGATTTTATGGTATCTAACTTGTAATACTCTTAATATGTCATACAGTTGGCGCCAATGGGTCAGGGAAGACAAATTTTTTTCATGGTAAAGAACTGTTTCTTTCCAAAATAATAAGCAATGAAAATACGAATTTGTGTAATTATTTTCATGGCTGTAAATTTTATGTTGTTTTCACAAGGAACGGAATTGAACTAATGTACACAATCTTCCTTACATGCTTGTCTGCATTGATATTGGCTTTTTATTTCCTTATTCATTTGCTTTTCTGCCCTTGCATTATGCCTGGGAAATTGGGATCTATAGCTATACGGTTTGTTCTCAGTGACTTATTCCAGAATCTCCGTGCTGAAGATAGACAAGCACTGTTACATGTAAGTCTCCTTTCTGACACTGTATATGTTATAAGTTAGGTGCAGTTATTTATTCTTTGATTGATTGTTTATGCTGGTTAATTTCATTGACAGGAAGGTGCAGGCCATCAAGTATTGTCAGCTTTTGTGGAGATAGTTTTTGATAACTCCGATAATCGCATTCCAGTAAGTCTAGTACATATGTTTTGGTTCTAGTTTTTGTTTTCCATGTCATTCACATATGTCAGAAAAAAGATAAGTACGTATACAATATATGCAAAGCACAGTGTGAGGCAGAAAAAGATGAACTTGATTTGTCTTTTACTATGGTGGTTGTTGATACATATAAGGGAGAGAATCTCTGATACCAAAATCCCATACGACCACTATTAATTAAAAATGCCCTATTCTATTAATGACTTAAACACAAATAATGACATTTGACTCAAATACCTCAAATCATTTTATTTAAAACTTAACTTCTATTACTAAAGTATATGACTGTTATAATAAAATAACTATGTGAACATTTTCCCTTAGTAGTCATATCGAGAACACATTTTTGTCCCAAATTGTAAATTTCTCTCTATCAAACATGTCAAACGGTCTAAAGCCTGCGTTTTAAATGTAGTCCAAAAATCAACTTTTGAAGCTGTCACCAAATGCTCAAAAATGCTGTGACTGCATGACATGTTACTGGCATGGGTGATCCAGCATAAAACAGCTAATCAACCACCTGGATAACCATTGTCTCTTTGCTTTATGAGAGTCAATGTTGGCTGAAGATTTCAGCTCATATACCACAGTTATAGAAACTCATTTCAACTTTAAGAAGCTATCCTCTTGCACACCTAGGTACCAAATTGTTTTAAAATTCACAAATGTGGCCTCTAGAGACAATGTAGCCCTTAGGTTGAACCATGTGTAGTAATGAAGTGGCTAATCTTACTATGAACAACTGTTCTTATGTTCACACAACTTGTAGCTAGCCCAAATGAACATCCTATCTAGGATGGCAGAGAAGCATAGGTAGCTAAAGAGGTGACCTTCGAAGATCCTCCTTCCTCTGGATGGACCGGTTGTCACTCTGAACATGATTCTCGTCACTTTTAAGCGTAAGGATGGCTAAGGGAGACCCTAGTCTAACCTTGTGGGAAAGACTTATTAACATGATACCAGCTCTCAGTATAACAATTTAACGTAAGATACCTTGAGTTTAAACCCTAGATCAAAAGGCTGGCTATTGATTGAGGCTTAAGGGATTGATGAGAGTTTTACAAATGATTGAAATACAACACGGATGGATGATTTATGAATAGCGGAGTTAATTATAGTGATATAGGTGAATAGTGCTAGCTGAAAACTAGCGAAGTCGCTACATTGGGGGGATTGAGATATGCAAATTGGAAATGCCCGATGTAGAGGTTGGATTCACATGTAAAGGATTCCTATCACTTGATGAAAGATATGACGGTTGCAACTAATTATCAAGCAGAAACAATCATACCCAACACAAGATAACCCTCCAAATCCACAAGTGCGACTTACTTGTCCAGGTCAGCCTTGCGAAATGGGCAATGGAGTCTTCAAAGGTGACGCCCTAGGTGTTTTAGGAGGCCAAGACACTAACAAAGAAAACCCAAGTGGCGGAACGTTCAATTCCTAACTGGTGTGGCAGGAATTTTTTTTAATAATTACTACAAATGAGGGTTTTAACTAATTTTATTATGTCGACAATGAAATGTAGAGAAAGCAAATGGAGATTTGACTTGGCTGGAATTGAGTGATGCCATGAGATTTTGCGTCCAACATTGCTAACTTGAAAGCTAAATTCCAGTCTCGGTTGATACTCAGAAGAAGCCCAGTGCGCCCCCCTGCAAATCACAACCAACACACATTAAGTAAAACTAAAATTGTGATTGAATTGAAATCTATTAGAGAAAAAATGCATGCAAGAGAAACAAGGAGAAACTAGAATCGAATGCTAAACAATTTCAACACAAGAAAACCCCTTGCTCAATGAAGCCATAACGAGAGAGAGAGTCTCCTCCACAGAGTCGCCCTCTACCAATTTGCCCTCTTGCAAGCAAGATCAACACCAAATTTTGCTGAGATATGGAAAATAAACATTGAGTGCCCAAAGAGATTTGGAAGCTACAAGAATCACAAACTTTTCATAGAATTCACAAGTGTGCTGAAAAGATCTTCTATTGCTTTCAATCCAAGAGCCAAAGTCCCTTTACAATGAGGGGTCTCTTCTCTTAAATAGTTTTGAGAGAGACCAAACCCCTAAACAACTTATAAATCGATGATTGAGATTAAAACATAATATAATGATGATCAATGGTGGAGATTTATTTTCACACTCAATACACAGATCTCTAGACTAAGAGGGGGGCAAGTTGCCTCATAACACCCAAATACATATTATAACATAATATAACATGATATAACATGAAAATACATCATAAAAGTCACAGTAGGAGACAAGTTGTGCCACCTAGGGACATAACAACACTTTACACATGTTGCTAGATACATAACACTAAGTACATTATCCAAAAGTGTGGCTCTCTTAGAGAGTGCAACTTGCCTGCGAGAGGCAAAATGAAGTGTTGATGCCGGATGATGAACGCATGTGAAAGTGTGTGGGGAGATCTCTGGAGCCATTAAGACATAACCCAAGTTACCTCTTTGTAATTCACTTACCCATCGTTCCATTTGCCATGCCAAGGTCACTTTGACCATTTGTAATTAAATTGCTGAAATGTTTTGTAAATACTCAATATGCTCATAACACATCTTTCTTTGCCCAAAACGCTGAAATAAATGCACGGATTAGAAGCATCAAATCCACTAATGGTGACTACTCATACATCCTGGAGCAACCTGTAATATATCATCTGTAAAGAATTTCTACCTTTTATAATTAAAAGTGGCTCATTATATTTATAAAAAGAATGGTAATGAACCAATTTCCATGAACTGAAGAGTGGAAACATCTAGTTGGCCTCCAAAGGCACCAAAATACATCAATCGAACAATAATAGCCACGTCCATCTGCGGGCCTTGCCCGATGACCAAGTCCAAGAGTTGAGCAGGCCAAAACTGATTTAAAAACTGAGTGCCTCTGCATGCATGAGGTGTTAGTAGTACATTCTTAATTATATTAGTAGTAAACTAAAAGCATTAGTAGTATGAAACAATGGTGATCAACACAAAAAATAGTATAAACTGGACTTGTAATTAAAACAGTTGGATAGCCAATAATGAAGTCCCTACCATATACACATTTTCACATTGAACCCAATCTACAAAGGAGATCATTCCTCACTAAGTTGGGTGAGGTTGAACGCAACCAGGCTAGGCTTAATGATTGCTTGACTATTTGGGTAGACTTAATGAACTTTGAGATATAGGGAAAAAGGGAGATTAAAGTGACATATGCTGGATAGAGAAACACTAGGGAATGTAGGTGTCTCACAGATGGGTAAAGTGCTTAGAAGGCTGCTCTAGACTCTAACATGTATCCTTGTTTGACATTCATTACAAGACTTCATATAAATACTTGTTGTTCATCGCAAGTCTTGTCTTTCTCCGGGCTTTTTGATTTGAGTATCCTTTGATTTCTTCAATTTGTGTTGAGTAACACATTCACTCTCATCTGATCTTTTTGTGTTGAAAAACACATTTTATTTTCTTTTGGTCAGAGCCCAACATTTTGGCTTTTTATTTCATGAACTGACATTTTTGGCCTTTTGCATCCTTTTGGATGTAGCATTTATGCGAGTTGATGCTTTTGATACCATAAGATGAGGAATACTTGCTTTGAGACTATTAGAGACACTTCCAGTGTCATACAATCCTAAGTTGAACTCAGACATCCGGGGTAACTGACAGGAAAGAGATCAACAGGTATGAGAGCATGAGTCACACACTTCAGAGCCGAGACAGAAATAAACATGGTGTCTATCCAAGCATAGAGGTCATAGTGCAGAAAAGTCTTCAAGCATGTCAGTCTTGTCCAAGTTAAAGGGATTTGCAATACGGAACAACAGATGGATGAGAAGATAAATTAAGGATGGAGAATGATCTTGTTTGTGTAGAGGCTAACCCTTCTAGTGAGTATATACCAGAGTCGTAACATTAAGACCACTTAACCATTAGAATCACAAGTCCACAAAAAACAAATAAACCATGATCACCAATGCGAGCTACATATGCTAAGTCATATCTTACTAAGATAACTAAGAAATACAATGAGCAAAACCTCATGCCATATGCCTGCTCGGTCAGAATCTGCATCTGGATCTGGAACTTCTTTGATATCTGGATGGCAAAGAAAATGAATCAGTTGGCTGATCTGCTGCTCTGATAAAGTCAAGCAATAGCTAACAAATGTCCCTCCGGTATCCATGAAGAGGGCTTGGAAATGACAAGGGTATTCTGATATTGCTTCTCCAAGTAGTCTAGCTTTCTTTGAAAGAAATCTGCCAAGGATCGACATGTGACATGAAAAGCTCTACTCATGTAAAGGACTGGCTCAGATCTGGGACAACTGCTCTGAGACTGATAGTAGCTGCTAGCTACTAATAATGTTATGACAGTTCCCTAGGCATTTTATTTTTTTTGCATGCAAGAATTCAATTCCTATGTTTTGGTCTTACAAGTCTACAATCCCTCAACTGATGAGATATAGAAGACCAAGGTCATGCTCTTTTATTTCATATAGTCTTGAAAAGATGACAGACTGTCAAGTTTGCTGAAACTAGGAAAACACCTCATTCTCTACTTTCTCTGTATGAGGTCCTAGGATTTTGAGACCATTACCAAACATCCTGAAATGCAGGTCTGACTTTTAAGTTCAGACAAGAACCAGTTCAAGAAAGTCCATTTCAATGTTATATTGAAATTGGAATTTGATTAGAATTTGACCAAACTGGTTTGATGTGGATGATTTTGATGACATTATTCTGGATACATCCAACTCCTTTTTCTTCACATCTTCAAGCCTTCCACCTTCTCCTCCATTGTTGTATTGTGGGAGTTCTTCTTTCTTTACATCTTCAAGCCTTCAACCTTCTCCTCCATCACTGGATTGTGGGAGCTCTTCTTTCTTCATGTCTTCAATCCTTTTCTGCTTTGCTGGACTTATTTCAACCAACGACACTGTTCAAACTCATGCATTTGTCTTTCTTGCAGGCCCATTGATTTGTCACTGTCAAGCCTGTCATCATTAACCTGACTTAGATATAAACTCTCATGGATTATCACATCACTGCTATGACAATCTCACCTATGCAAGGATCTGACAACCTATATTATTTCCTTGTGTTAACATGCCCAACAAATACCAATTTTCTACATGTGGTGTCATCATAAGCTACTGAACCAAAGATTTTTAAATGGTTTACTTTTGGTTTCTCACCGGTCCTAGCCTCCTTGCATGTGGTTTCTATTACAAATTTGTTGGAACTCCTAGATAGCAAATATATTGCTCTATTCATCGCTTCGGCTTAATATCTATTTGGAACTGACTTACCTTACAGGATCTTCTTCATCATGTCTATAATTCTATTTGATGCAGGGGTAATTGATTCCTTTAATCTGTAAAAGATTTTCATGCTGTGGTTTTCAAAACATCCTTATTGTGGCCCTGTTCCTTGGCAACCAAGCTGCGATCTCTTCTATGCTACGATCTAAGACTGCAGTAAAGTATGATTTCAAATAAAACCACGATTTTGTTGAGTTGACCCCTATCTTGATTCTATACATATGAACACACCACTGTACAACTCTGGAGTCCGATTTCATTGTTGGAGTGTGATACATCCTACAGGCTTTAATACTGTCTCGTTTCCTGCTGTGCCTATAGATTTTCGATACCAACATCATTCTTCCAGTTTTTGATTTCTTCATCAACTAAAGATGAGATTTCTCAAGTTAGTAAAGATTAACAGGGGATTTCCAAATATTTCTCACTTAACAAACACACAGAAATTGTCTTCAGTTCTTATATAGACATTCACTAGAAATCAAGCTGAGAAAAGAAGAATATTGAACAGTGATTGGGTCTACAACTTGTAATTTTATTAATAAACCCTGAATCTCCTCTGCTGCACAATTTGTGATCTACAGACACTTTTCCCCTGCGTACTACCTCTACACACACTCTCCCCATTCACGCTACAACATTTATATTTTTTTATGTAACGAGGAACACAATTTGAACCTAAAAGATAGGTTCGTATCCTCCACTACTAGAGAAAATCTAAATGACTCTAACTGTTCCTAAAATTACTCTAGCCTCTCTAACATATACTGAAATAAGAAAAATTTGGTTACATTACATGGCATTGAGGAAAATCAAACTCCTTCCTACATAATCAACCCTAGAAACCTCTCGAACTATTACAATTTAAAGAGATAAAATGTATTTTCGATGATGCTCCTGCATCACCTATTACTCTGATTTTCACTGTCACCTCCTGCTTCCAAACTATTCCTACATTACAAGGTCAACAAACATATCAAACTGTCCTCCGCCACAGAAATAGAGAACATTTATCTTCCTACTATATTCTTTTTCTACATTTGCCTTAGATGTTGAATTTTAGCATGCGCATATATATTTTTTATTTGCAGACTGTAAGATAGATAAGAATAAGACAAGTGCAGTAGATGATCAAACATCAACATACATGAACACCAGATGTTTTCACGGGGAAACCTTTAAAGGACAAAAACCCCAAAAGCATTAGTATTTCATCCCTTAAATGAGATGACTGAGTTTGTAGCAGCAATAAAAGGTTCTTAGAATTCTTAGATGAATGTTTTTCAAGAATTTGTCAAACCCTAACAGAAATTGACAAAAATTTGCCACAAGGAGGAAGAAGAGAAATTTCTCAGAAATTGCAGACTAGGGTTTGCTGCCCAGATTTTCTCTCTGCTGCCCGACCTTTCTTTTCTACTGCAGGAGCTGCCCGTGAAGACTTGCTACCTCCTGGATCTGTTCTGGGCTGCCCGAGCCAGCTACAATGCTGCCTGAGTCTGGCTTCACTCTGCCCAGACCTCAAATGCTTCTGCCCAAACAGTAGAAGGCTGCCCGAGAACAAGTCAGGCCTGCTCGAGGTCTGCCCTAATATTCTGTGACTGCCTGTGCTAAGGAATAGGCTGCCCGTGAAATCTTTTCTTGCTTCCCGGAATACTTCAGTGGCTGCCCGGAGTGGAAAAAGACCTGCCCGAGGTGACTGAGGTGCTGTCTGTGAGGATATACCAGCTGCCCGAGATTTCTGTCAACAGTTTTAGGGATGCCCGAAAAAAAGGAGAGAGGGCTGCCCGAGAGATGCCCTAGGCCCACTCTTCTTCTGCTCCTGCTGGCCATCAGCAGTATGGAGTGAACTCTAGTGGAGAGTGTGCTGTAGAAGAATGCCCTAGCTAGCTAAACCGCCATGCTAGGGCACAAAATATAATCCTTGTCACACACCTGTGAAAACCAGCAAAAATCTTCATGGAGAAGCCAAGTGTTTGGTGAAGATGGTGTAAAAATGAATTGCAAGTGAACTTCATTTATAGTCTTTCAATCACTTGAAGTGGTCCCTTACAAATAGGAATATAATAATAGGGTTTTATTCTTTTCCAAGTTTACCCTTTTGACTTTGACTTTTAGTGGTACTAAAGACCCTCTTGTATGTTTTTACTTTGACTTCTTGCTGTACAAGAGTCTTTTTGTATTTTGTCTTTAGCCTCTTGGTCTTTCTCATGGACCAAGACTTAGGGTAAGTATGTCCTTCAAGTGTTCTGTGGTCAAGGCAAGTGGTCTTCATGGTCCTTCATGCCCACTCAAGATACATCATCATGAATAGGGAGAATTACTAATGCTTTTAACTTGAACTCCTTATGCCACCAAAATTGGGTACTCAGTGTCTTAACCAAGGGTAGCTAATCCCTGGATTTCACACAGCCCATAGATCAAGGATAGGAGTGCCTCACATGCCCAGACCCGGTCTAGGGCTTATAGTGATAGCCTGGTAATTGACTAGGTGCCTTAGCCCTAGGCTGCATCAATTGATCAATTGACTCAATGTCAAATACTTGGTAACTGACCAAGCGCCTCCATTCTCCGCTCTCAGCCCTAGGCTGAGTCCCCCAGTCTCAGACCGGTTCAATATCCTGGTAATTGACCAGGTGCCTCCATTCAAAGAATGGCCACTCAGCTCTAGGTTGAGTCCCCCAGTGCTCGACTGGTTCAATATCTTGATAACGGACCAGGTGTCTCCATTCAAAGAATGGCCCCTTAGCTCTAGGCCGAGTCCCCCAGTCCTAGACTGGTTCAATATCTTGGTAACTGACCAAGTGTTCCATTCAAAGAATGGCCACTCAGCTCTAGGATGAGTCCCCTAGTGCTGGACCGGTACAAGTTCTTGGTAATTGACCAGGTGCCTCCATTCTCCAAGAGAATGGCTCTTGATGCTGCTTAGGAAAATCAACATTAGAATTCTTAAAATCATCTAAAGCATACCGATTATTATGACTTGGTTTACCAAAAAATACATAAAATATTAAAATTTTTGATGTTTTTTTTAATTATTCCTGACCATGATTTCAAACCATTAGAGACATAACATGCAAATTCTGCTCATGTATATTGAAGGGTTAATGTATCAAAAGGCACTGAGCGCAATACTTTTCTGAAACAAAATACATAATCAATGAGGCTCTAAATGGCCTCTAAAGTCCAGAAAACAACATGCTGCAAGCCACTGGCCTACTACATATCACTGATTAACATGATTAATCATCAAACTCTTCACCACTGCTAGAAATGGGATCCTGATTCCTCAGCATCAGCTACACTACCATCCTATGGCTTATGGTCCTTGGACTCGTTGGATTCCTCAGGGATATCTGCAACTACCGCAGTAGTACTAGTAGAACAATGGGCTGCACAACTAGTGCATGTCATGCCAGGTGCTACTTCTGAGTCCTACTCCTACTACTGGGTCCGCTTTTAGGGTTTAGGGTGAGAGAAATTAGGTTTCAGGTAATGTTTTTTAAAAGTTTATTTTCCCTGTGTACAGTTTGTCAGGGGCCTGTATGGAAGGGCTTGGCTGAGATGGACTGTTTTGGTACTGAACCGGTCAAGTCACTCGGACTCGGCTGAGTTGACCGAGTCAACCCTCATCTGTCTCGACTTGGCCTTCTAAATGGAATGGGGACCAGTTTGGTACTCAACCGGCCGAGTTGAACCAGTTGGTCAGCTCGGTCTAGTATGAGTCTGAGTCAACCGCTTTTTAAAACAATGCTTCTAGCAACAACCAATTGCATACCACACATCTCAAAATCTCATGAAAAAATTTCTGCCTGGAGAAAGTTCTTCATAAAAACACAGATTTACTTTTTATTTCTGCATATCTGCACCAAACACAAACACAAAATATTCTGTACCAAGCACTAAGATCCTGTGTTTCAGAATATTTAATTGCCAAAGCCTGAAGTTTCTGTAACACAGTGCTTCTAATAACCAACTGTGTACCACTCTCAACTCGAAAATCTTAAGAAATAAAATTCTGCCTGGACGAAATCCTTCATAAAATGACAGTTTTACTTGTTTATTTCTGTGTATCTGCACACCATCTGTGCTCACATTCTGCTGCTGGAAGCTATGTAATCTTCACCATGGCTGCGGCTGCTCTCTCTGTAGGCTGGCTCAAATTTTTCCCTGCAGGTCAGCTCCTCTGCAAATTACGTCCATTCTTCTGTCTCTGTGGTTTACCTTTGTCAAATTGGATGTGGTTAGCGTTTTTCAATTTATCTATTGTTGGAATTTTTTGAATTGGCTTTGGTTGGCCTTCCTTAAACTATGTCATCCTATTTCTATTGCTGCGAGAAGTATTCTTTGTTTGCCCCTCAGCCTGTGCTTGCCTTGCTCAGCTCAGTAGTGTCCTGTGTGCCTCAATGACTATTCACAGGTCTCTTCCCTTCTGTGGCTACTGCTCTGAATCCCCATGGCCATGTCGTTGCCTCAGTAACTTTCACACAGATCCACTATTTTCTTTCTTAAGCTTTTGCATTGAGTGCTCTTCTCTATAGCCTGCTTTTTCCTCAGCATGTCTCTGGTAAGTAACTTGTTTGATGCATTTACCTTTGTTATATGCTATGTGCTTTGTCTGTGCCCTGATTGCAGCTACTACTGTCGATGAATTCAGTGCTGCTACTGCCTTCAATCTCATGCCTGTTGTGACTCTTGGTCTGGCTAAATCATGGCCCTTCTGCTGTGTGGATTGTGTGCTCTGTGTACCAATCAACTTGTCGCTTGTTTCCTCTCTGTTTGCATTGTTGTACAAACACCCTATCTTGTGAACATTGCCCATATCCTCTGTTCTGTCCTGAATCATGTAACTGTGCTGGCTGGTGTGTGTGCCATGAGATTCCTCAGTAATGCAGATAATCTCTCCTTGTTCTGGTCATGCTTACTTCAATGTTCAGAAATATTTTTGAATATGTTTTTTAAGTTTTACTATAGAAACTTAATTAATATTAGATTCTTCGATAATTTATTCTTTTTGTCTCCTGGCTTGCCTTTGCCTATGTTGCTAATGTTGGCTTGTGAGTGAGCAACGCCTTGGCCAATCTCTGATCATTGTGGTCCCTAGGCACTTCACCTGTGTTGTTTCTGACTCTTCACTGTAGGTCTGATACCATGGCAGAAAAACCAGACATGAGATCCACAATACAAGAGAGAGATAGACATGATTTATCCTTCAATATGGTGGATGTTGATACATACAAGGGAAACAATGTCCAGTACCAAAATCTTGTTCAAATCCTTTATTAATTAAAAATGACCTAGCCTATTAATGACTTAACATTAATAATGAGATGTGAATTAAATAATCAAGTCAATTTATAAATGCTAGCTTCAATATGAGAGAAAGATAAACTGGATTTGTCCATCAGCCATAGCGTTGTTTCGAAATATGATAGAACAGCGGCAACAGTGGACAATATTTCAAATGCCAATTGACAAAGCAATCCTAGTTGAAAGATACCAAATGTGTGGCAACAAGTTTCAGCCCTTTAGGTCAATCTTATCATGCATAACCATATCTGAAAATCACTTTATGACAGCCGTAAATCTGGTCTATCTTCTTCAAGATCAATGGTATGTCTGTGAAAAATTTCAGCCTTAACTTATGTCAAATGAGCAAGACTTACAAGTGCTGGAACTTACCAAACTATGAAGATAGATGGCTGATAATCAACTCTGCAATAAGACAATTTTGGACAGTTGAATACTTCATATAATAATGATAAAGTTCATGTACATACCATAGCCTCATCCCAAGGCTAGTATAATTCTCTAGCTCTCCAAAACTGTAGGTAGGGAAAACCAAAAAAACCTTAGATCTATCAAAGATACTTCACATGTTAGCCTCAACACTAGCAAACCTCCTTGGCAAGACTTCTCTTCTTCTTCTTCCCTTCAATAAGTACAACTTAGGGTTTAAACACAAAACCCTTCCTACAATTTCTTCAAGGGATGGTACCCTAACCCTAGTATTCAAGATGCTCCAAAAACTCCAAGAAATCCTGGTGTCTCCAAGACCAGAGAGATAAAGTACAAGGATGAAGTGCAGAGAGAGAGAGAGAGAGAGAGAGAGAGATGCAGTGTTCTCATCTCACACAAGATGAGGAGATGTTAATGAGATTAGAATGACGTGATCTCCAACATCTAGCTCACAGGAACGAGACCAAGCATCTCACAAGATCAAGCTCACAACCTTTTCCTACGGTTTTCTTTATGAACCCTAGCATTTCACTAGAAGAAGGCAAGTACAAAGACAAGAGTACAATGATAATTATGTGAAATAACTCTCTTTCAAGTTCCTCTCTATATATGACGAAATGGAGGCCAACAAAATGTATGTGCACTTAAAGTTTAAACCCATACAAGTAAACTGCAAACCCACAAATAAGCTCACATATCTGAAGCACTGTACTCTAAGTGTATGCATATCAAGCTCTAAGTTGATGCTATACACAAACAAGGCTCCAATGCAAGGGGGCTCCATGAGATGTGTCCAATGCACCTCCTCCAAGCCTTCACGGACTACGGCACTCTTCTTAACCCATGGTTCCTCTAGGTCCACCCCCTGTGCATGAACATCGATGCAACCCAACTGTCCCCAAGTCAACTCCACACCTCCATGCAAAGCAACCAAGCTATGCTATGTTGTCTAGGATTCAATGCCCTCCTTTAGAATGCCAAATGATTCTCCTCAAATGTAGGCTGACCGCTTGAGCAACAAACCAATCAACATTAGTCATCATGAAGAATGTCCCAAGCTATTTACAGATCTCCAACTCTCCAAGGAAGAATTGTCATGCAAGCAACCACTAAGTAAGCCATCTCCAATTTGTTAATCTATCATGCACTATCTAAGGGCTAATCATACACCATGCAAATCTCATGAAGGACCCCCAAATATGGTGTAAACACTTTTGTAATAATCTCAAAAGTTTAAGAACATATAGGGAAACAATGCCTGGTACCGAAATTTTGTACAATCACTTTATTACTTGAACATGACTGAACCTACTAATGCCTTAACATTAAATTTCAGACATGTGACTTAAATACCTCAAGTCAGTTTATTACAACATAACATTATAAGCTAACTCCTAATACTAAAGTACATGACCATTATAATAGAGTGACTCCAAATGACATTAATACTATAATTTATGTTTTACCGAAGCAGTGCTGATAGTGAAAATTGCAAATATTTACAAATTTTTTAGATGTTACAGGTGGCCTAGGAACACGTTACTGGAGATTATTGGTAGAGTTCACACTCTGGCTCATTGGGTTTTGTTTTGGTGATTTTTTATTATTTGAGTACTGATCTGGGGTCATTGGAGGACGAACTTATATGATCACACTGAAATTAGTAAATACTAAATAGTCTAATCATTTAAAATGTCAGTTTTCATTCCAGTCAAGGCTTAACTGCATAAACTAGAGTGTTTTCTTGAGGTTATGCTATTTCTTCAGTATGAATTTGATCACCAGTTCACGATAACAGTTTAAAACATACTGGTGACATTTTTAGATGTCTGGAAGTTCCATTGGTAATCAACTCATCATGGTTTGGAAGATAGATTTTTCTGATATGATTGCATGCTGTTACAGTTACCAGTTTGATAGCTGATTCTAACTACACGCCAAAGTCATTATACATATTTATTATGCTAGGTTGACAGGGAGGAGGTGCGTTTGCGAAGGACTATTGGTTTGAAAAAAGACGAGTACTTTTTGGACAAGAAACATATCACGTAGGGTGAAGGCTTCTTTTTGCTGGGCCTATATCTGTGTATTCTAGAAAAAAGTGTATCCAGTTTTCTTCTTGTGATGCTCAACTAAGAAAATAATCAAAAACTATCTGCAGGAAAACGGAGGTTATGAATCTTTTAGAAAGTGCTGGGTTTTCTCGTTCAAATCCATACTATGTTGTGCAACAGGGAAAGGTATATTTTTGAGCTTCGCTGCAGCTACCACTTTGTTTTGCTTAGATAGTTTTTTTCAAGGCTGACTCCTTCCTTGACTGATTTATACAGATAGCTTCCTTAACATTAATGAAAGATGCAGAACGATTGGATTTGCTCAAGGAAATAGGGGGTACCCGTGTATATGAGGAGCGACGCAAGGAAAGTTTAAAAATTATGCAGGAAACTGGTGTGTAACTTGTTTGGAAATTTTCATTTTCATTGAAATAATTGAATTAGAAGACTTAGCTTCTCATCTGTCTTATTTTTGTATCCCTGTTTTTCTTAGAAAACAAGAGGAAACAAATTATCGAAGTTGTTCAGTACATTGAGGAAAGATTAAGGGAACTCGATGAAGAGAAGGAAGAACTGAAAAAATACCAGCAATTGGACAAGCAACGAAGGTCACTGGAGTATACTATTTTTGAAAAGGAATTGCAGGATGCAAAGACAAAACTAGAGGAGGTCAGTTGGGCTTCATTTTCATATATACGATTACTGTGTGTAATTAAAATTGTAATTTTAATTTTTTAGCATATTAGCTTTCACCAATATATAGTGCGTTATGAAACCTTTGTTGACTTTCTTTGATTGAATGGTGACTTCCCTTTTCATTATGGTACAGTGTCACTCTGGTCTTAGGGATATTTTTCTATTTCCCTGTAACACACAGATTTATATGTTTGCATGCCTCCTTTTGGAGTATAATCTTAATCTTTATTAGTTGTATCTGAGTTCTAACCATGCAAATCTGTTTGGATCTTTTTAATTATCCTTCATAGCACTGTCCTCACAAGGATATTAATAGGCTTTTCTTGTTAGCATTATTAGCTAGGTGTTTAGTTGATAACCTTGAGCTTGGATTTTCTGAGCTTAGTAGTTATCGAGGAGTTTCTCTTGCAGTCCTGCATTGTATGTTGTGTCATTGCCATTGGATGTACTTTTTAGCCCCGTGAACCTACTTTTGTGGTCATTTGTCGGACATTAATAGCATTATCTTATCTTATCTTGACTGGGAACCCATGGTGCAGTATGACCTCTCATCTTTTTAGTTCTTAGAATTTAACTTGTTAACTCTTTATCCATTTTATGTTTAGTGTTGAATTGAGAATTATAAAATGTAAAAAACGTTAAGCCTTTGAACTCTTAAGTGAGTCCAAATTGGCCCCTTCTTTCTATCTATCTAATTGCTTTTACCTGAAATATAACTACTGTTTCTCTTCATTGAATGGGGGAACGGTTTTCTTATTAGTCTGTTTGTTGGATCAGCTATGTTCACTGTTTTCCAGATTTACTGATTGTGTCATAGTCAGCCCAGGCACGAGACTGTTTCTCAGTACAGTCGTGTGGTATTTGCTATTTTGGTTGCATAACTTGTTTTGGATCGTTTCTTTTGAAGGTTGTTTAAAGTTGTTCGGATGGAACATGTTACCGGTTGAAATGGCAGTCCAAGCCACTGGTAAGCCTGTGTGGGAAAAGTGACCACTGTCACCTTAGTCACTAGTCCCCAACTTCTTCGGAAGCCTAAGCCTGCCAGGGGAGAGCCCTATTTGGCCCTGCAAAGACGCTAAGACAAAGTGTTCTTCGAGATTGTTAGAGACCAGTGCCCAATGGAGTCAAATGTGAGAGTAAAATTGTGGTGTTGAATGTGTGTATGAAGTATGCTTCAATAATGCAAATTATTTAATGATAAGTAAAGAAATGTCATCACTCTATGAACCAATTGCTTTGCAAAGTGCAATGTTATAAACTAACGTTATCCACAATATATCCACCGTGTAAGAGCAATTATTGATCACGCATGAGCATTAAAAACACATGTATAGTAGTACACACAATTATGACAGCAATAGTATATCAACCATTACCAATTATGTTCACCCAATCTCATACAATGAGTGCAAACAGTGAGTATATTTCAGTCACTACAATTAGTAGTACGATAATGTCACTCACTTGTTAGCTCTCTTAGCAATATAAAGATGTTGTATATACCAGTTAGTATAGCAACATTAAAAATGTGTGTAGCATTCTATCACATAACCATAGTCATGTTAATAACTTGCTTGAACCGACTAGAAACAAGAGGAGTGTTCACAACTGATAATTTGAAATCTGTGCGTATTAATAAGTATGACAAAGAGCGATGTTAAGTCCAAATGCAAATGCAGCATCAAATGGTAACTTCCTTATGCGTTATTGTGCAGGCCAAAGGAAGAGGCAGGGAAAGCAATAATCGAAAGGGCTGCCACTGTAAGGGAAGCCCTAGAGTATGGGCTTTTAGGCTAGGAAGGAGGGTAGGCAAGGAGGGACTGCTGCAATTTAGCAGGTCCATGAAGGAGCAACCCTAGGGCCACAAACCCAAGAGTGCCAGGGAGAAGAGGGCGGGGGGGAGGCTGCGAGGGATACCAACAGATGTAGGAAAAGACCAGCGAGGGGAGGGGAAGAGGGGAGGCTTGGGTAACGAGGGTCTTAGGAGATAGAGGGAGGAGCAACGAAGGTGTAAAAAGGACCAGCGAAGACAGAAGTTGGCAGCTGCTAAGGCTACAAAAATAATACCACTTGTCTCATCTTTTAAAATGAAAACGAGGAGAAATAGTTATATATGATCTCACACTCACTTATTACAAAAATAACCAGGCCTACATGCCTTAAAACATTGAATTTATAATTATACAATGTCAACTTAAAATTAAAACAAAATAATAATAAAATATGACTTAGTGTAGGCTTAAGGTAGGCTACTGGGGGTTTTTGTACCCCATGGCATCAAAACATCCTAATTAAGCGAATCAAGCGAATCACTCCGAACGAAATGCTGGAGTGAGCTGGGAGGGGGGTGTCATGCCCCTACTATCCCCAAGATGCCGTAAAATCCCTCAACACCCCCCTCAAATGACACATATGGCCTGGTGAAAGGATAGAACGTCGTGATGAGGAAGAATGCTCAGGAGAATGAGGGCTCGCTGTGTGAAGGACCAGGAGGGTGTCCCGGTGGCTATGCAGAGGTCACTAGAGCATATAGACAACATATGGAGTCATGTGACCTAGTGATCAACCCCTAGGGGGCCTCGGAGGAGCAACAAGATGGTGAGGGAGGTTTTAGGGCAGTAGTGAAAATAGAGTAAGGTCTGGGTCGTTAGGAGAAAGGTTTAGAGGCTGCGAGGGATACCAACAGATGTAGGAAAAGACCAGCGAGGGGAGGGGAAGAGGGGAGGCTTGGGTAACAAGGGTCTTAGGAGATAGAGGGAGGAGCAGTGAAGGTGTAAAAAGGACCAGCGAAGACAGAAGTTGGCAGCTGCTAAGGCTACAAAAATAATACCACTTGTCTCATCTTTTAAAATGAAAACGAGGAGAAATAGTCATATATGATCTCACACTCATTTATTACAAAAATAACCAGCCCTACATGCCTTAAAACATTGAATTGATAATTATACAATGTCAACTTAAAATTAAAACAAAATAATAATAAAATATGACTTAGTGTAGGCTTAAGGTAGGCTACCGGGGGTTTTTGTACCCTAGGGCGTCAAAACAGCCTAATTAAGCGAATCACTCCGAACGAAATGCTGGAGTGAGTTGGGAGGGGGGTGTCATGCCCCAACTATCCCCAAGATGCCGTAAAATCCCTCAACACCCCCCTCAAATGATACATATGGCCTGGTGAAAGGAGAGAACGTCGTGATGAGGAAGAATGCTCAGGAGAATGAGGGCTCGCTGTGTAAAGGACCAGGAGGGTGCCGCGGTGGCTATGCAGAGGTCACTAGAGCATATAGACAACATATGGAGTCATGTGACCCAGTGATCAACCCCTAGGGGCCTCGGTCTCCAACCCCGATGTTAAAAATCCCAATAGGGGCAGTCAGCAGTGCCATTAAGCCATAGTACCCCTAAAGGAGGAACCAAAGGGCCCAGCTATGACTACCATTGCTCAATAACCACGCTTCTTTGTCAAAATTTTGCTCTCTCTACCACTGGGGTACACCTGAAGGTGCGCTGGGTACAAGTGCAGCATAACAGAACATATATCTGATGGCGGTTTTTTTCCAGCTTTTGATTGGTGGCCAAGATATGGATCTGAAAGTTGAATCTTAAGGTTGAAAGGCTAATGCTTTATTAATGTTTTTTTGAAGTTAGAGTTTGTTATGAACATTAAAATTTAATAAATGTTAAATCCTTAATAAATATAATTATCATTAAGATAAATATGACCACTGCAAAAGGAACCTCCTTTAATTGTATAGCCCTCGTGTATATTTATACAATAATTTGTGTCTGTTTTGAAAATATATAATACATTTTTCAATAAATAAATTTAAACTAGGTTTTTCCCATAAAGGTGCAAAGAAACACCAATACAGTTGACCACATTTGGTGAAGTAGATTCGTAAAATGTTTTCGGAACATATACCAAAAAGAGAAGATTTAGACAATTTTCAAATGGAAATATTGTTGAACATTTCTTAGTTTTCACTCACCTTAATAATATTTGTTGAAATGGGATTTTATTTAACAAGAATATTTATAATTTAAAATACAACAAAAACATATACATTTCAAGTAGATATCAGTTTTCATTGTATTAATGATGGTTGAATATTCTTAATAAATATTTGTCTATTTAGTTTTATAAATGCCGAGTAAATGAAACAACCTAGTAGCTAAAACAACTAAACTCATAAACAACTCACAAAAACAATTCCAACTGATAAATACTATTTCACAAAATAGCTATAAGTCACATATACCATATTGAAAAAGGAGCTGGACATTGTGTATAGCACTTTGCGACCTTCTCCAAGCATCTTGGGCTATGCGTTAGGTACTTGAAACAATTCCAATTATATCCATCATTGCACCATAGACTGTATTTTAATGAATATGTAATCTTGTTTGTTATGGTCACATATAAAGCCTGTTGGTCAATATGAAATTAAAAATTAATGTCTTTTAAGGAAAGTCAAGATAGAGTGTAAATGGAAAACATATATGGGTAGGTTAAGAGTGTTGTTATCAAACAAAGCCCAAAGCAATTCTTCCTTTTCTTGAAGGGATAGAGAGCCTCTAGCATCAAGGATACATAGATGTAGGAATTCTCACAACATCAATCTACTACGAGTAATTACATGTGTTACCGGACAAACTAGCAGGGTAAGTTGTACAGTAAACAATGTAAGGAGATGTGACCCAATGCCACCTTAGTCACACTTCCATAAACATTTTAGGAGAGTGTTGACCTCGAAGGGGAAAGCCCTTTACTACCTGCGAACTTGAAAAGCAAGCACAATTTCTACACAATTACATTAATGACCAGAGCCTCAAACAAGGAGTTAAAGTAGGCAAGAATGCTTTATGAAACAAGCCTATATCAGAGATTAACCCTCTGTTAGCTCTATCTATCCAGTTACTCTGAAATAGCAACAAGCACATGTATATATCAAGAATTTGTAGTTTTCTTGCCATAGACATTTTATTTCACATTAATTGCCGCAGTGCTGTTATTTGCATTTACCAATACAGTGACATATGAAAATTGTTGTCAATGATTTGCAAACATTGTCTACTTCAAACCACTGCAATAAGATATCAGTGTAACTCAACAATATCTCTATTCCTGCGTTATATCAGCATTAGTAGTTTTTGGACAAGAGTAAATATGGCAGTAGATCAATGCTCACAATTTTGTACTCAGGTTAATATGAATATCAGCATGACATTTAATACACCATTCACCTCATCACAAATGATAGAACCAGCATTCAAACTTATCCATCCCTGATATTTAACTAATCTAATAATTCCTGAAACAGTAAGGTCAGGCCTCAATACATGCAAGTTATAAAGTATGGATTTGTTAAATGTTTGAATCCTCTGCAAAGTTAGGTCTGTAAATACTGTGAAGATATTGAAACAGGAGCAGCAGGTTGGGAGTCAACCCTTAAGGCTTCCCAGACGCATTTAATGGTTCGCTGAGATGAGAGAAGGCCTTTCCTAGGGAGATTGAGGGTCTGTTTGAGGCCTGCTGTTGCAAAACAAGGGGGAGGGGGGCGAGCTGCTACAAGCCTACAGCAGCTGTTGTTGTAGTAGCTGCATGAGCAATCATAATACCTTCAGCGAAGTCGGCCCAATAACTAAATTATAAAATGTATTTTTATTGTGACTTAACACAAGTCGGTCCCAATAAAAATTCACTCAGAAAGCAGTATAAAATTTAAATAGAGGGCGTCTCTCCTCATTTTGACACTTCAACTTGAGCACTGCAACACACTGCTACAAGCTAGTTCGCCACTACTACTAGAGTTCGCTACTGCAGCTAGGATGACTGTTTTTCTAGGGTTCTCCACTTTGGAGAGGTTTCTCTTATCTTTTCTTGGGGTTATGCTACTATCAAATGGATGTACATCTATCTTTGAACGATTTATCTCTATTGGAAGTTGCGAGCACGGGGAGACAATATCTTTGTCTATGGTTGGAAGATGATTGCTTATCATCGTGGTTAAACGTGCTCGACTCTTTGTTCTCTATGCTTTGTCTTTCTTTTAGTGATCTTGGTTTTACAGTTAGCAAATTCTAACACGATATCAGAGCGGTGCTAAAAGAAGCCATTGCCGAAAACTAGGGCTCCATAGTTTGGAGTGATTTCAACCTCAGATCGTCTGAGAAGGAGCATAGAGAAACTCGCCCTCCTTGGGCACATCTGTCTGTGGATGTTCAATTTAGTTTGGTGGAATTTCATTTTTTGACCTAATACTGTCGCGGTCAAGACCTAGGGCTCCTGGGGTCTAGCCCTTAAATCCACATAATTGGCCCACTCTTACGTTTCTCCAGGTCGTCTTGGTAGGGAGCAACTATCTATGGAAGCATATTTCAGATCCAAAAAATTTCATTTTTGACCTATTCTATATTGAAATAGGGAAACTAGGGTTTCCATTTTTGAGCTGTCCTGTGCACAGATCTGGGAGAAAAAGAGGTCTATTCAACTTGCCTCATTAAGGTGCATCTATCTTTGGATTCAGTTTTGTAATTATCCACACTTCAAATTTGACTTAGCTCCTATTAGGGTTTTTGAAGCAGTTTTCAAGTTGCAGTCAAGAAGATCAAAATGGAGGTTGACCATAGAATTGACGAGGTTTCCAAGTTTAGGGTTCTCATTAAGATTGTTGATGTGGAGATTCCAGAACAAATGAAGAAGGATCTCTCTCATCCATTGCTTCAAATGTCAGAAGGTTGGTCACTATGCTGTACAATGACATGGTTCAAACAAAAGGAATGATGATCGTACGAAGTTCTTCTTCTAGTACTCCCTATGTTTAGGTGAGGATATGAAGATTCAGATTGCGATGGACTTCCAACAAGAAGATGAAGATAGAAGGACTGTTATGATTCCTAGTAGGAGGTAGTGGGAGCCCACCCACAAGACAATGAAAGATAAGTATTTGGATTTACATGCTCTAGTAGATTAGATCTGGTTGTTTTTGAATATGTTTTATGCAAATCGATATTCCTAGATTTAGGAAGTTGCGGAGCATGTGATATAGTTCTTTTATTGATGTATAGTAGGCTCATGTAGTATTTGTTATGATTTAGCTCGTAATGTTGCACAACATTCCATGGACTCCTCTTCGATGACATCTCCTTCTAACATGCTTAGAGTAGTGCACACTCTTGATGGTATGTTATAATGGAGACAACAACCATCCAAATAATAGCCATGTGTGTGTTGCATTGAAGCATTGGCTAAAAAATGCCTACACACCTGTATGAACTATTGTATTTACATTGGATAAATTTGATTATGCAAGGTCGCTAACCATCTGACAGGATTTGATTTGTTGCGCCGCGAGGTGCTCTACAGCCCAGTGTGGGGGAGATCTTGTCATGTTATGTAACGTTATGTAATGTTACGTAACAATATTTTTATTAATAAAAAATAAATTTTCTAATTATAGGCCAAAATAAATGTCGGACACAAAAACAATCTGAGATGTTGTAATCTTCCTACCTAACAAAACAATAAAAAAGTAAAAATTTAATTATCCGTAAAACAATATGCGGGTCAGGAAAAAAACACAATATGGGGGAGATGTTGTAATGTTCCTACCTAACAAAAAAAAAATAAAAAATTGAATTATCTGCAAAAAAATGATGGCCTTGCACATGGTTTTAAAACCATGTGCAAGGCCTTCTAAACAACCCATAGCTTTATTGTACATGGTTTAGGAGGGCCTTGCACATGGTTTTAAAACCATGGCCTCCTAAACAACCCATGGTTTTATTGTACATGGTTTAGGAGGGCCTTGCAAATGGTTTTAAACCCATGTGTAAGGCCTCCTAAACAACCCATGGTTGTAGGAGGACCTTGCATATGGTCTTAAAACCATGTATGGGGAATGTTGTAATGTCCATTCCAAACAAAATAAAAAATAATTATAAATAGTATATGTTGGCCATAAATAATATTAAATATTAATAATAAAAATATTATATATGCACATTAAATAAAAAGATGTGTCTTTTGGTTTGAATCAAATCAATGGATACCTAAAAAGAGGTTTGCACCTCGAGAGATTTGATCCCATCGATGCTTGATAGAGCCTAGGATTTGGATCTATGCTGGTAGGGAATGCTATGGCCTACAAGAAAGGGACGATGAAACTTGTTTTGAAGGACAAGTGATCCTATTGATATTCAGATGGATCGAAAGCAGAAAGCCTCTAGATGCACAACTCTTAGCCCAAGAAGAAGGACGACTTTAGGTCAAAACAATTAAGTGGAAGTCATGACTATTCAACAATAACAGTAGACATATGAGGACCGAATACATCTAGATATCTGTGGATACATGACCCATAGGCCCATATGATATCATCCAGAGATTGGCGATTGGAAGTAGAAGGCTTCAACAAATGTCGGTCTCTCTACTATAGTTGTTCATCTCTTTGATGAGTATGGAAAGCAGTTACTTTGCAATTAGAATCATGACAGATGAATCCTGGAGGACGAGATTTACTCAGCCGATTTTTGAGGAGACAGAGGATGTTAGTATTTAAAATAAGGATCCTGGCCTATTGCATCACTCATGGATGGTGTGGCAGAAACTTGATGAAGTCTTCCTAAGTTAAGGAAGAGCACAATTGAGATCTTGAGCAGATCAAGCATAAATTGTAGAGGAAGCAGGATGTTGAACTACAAAGGGAGTAGGATGCTTACATGCAGAGAGAGCAGAATGCTCTAGCATAGAGGAGGACTCCTTAACACCCTGAGATGGGGTGGGGAAACTAGCCTCATGATACTCTTTCTCAGGTACATGAATTCAGTCATGTGATTTATTATTTATTTGCATTTCATATCTAGAATAGGGCAGGATAGAAATGTTTGCCTCGATATACTTGATGCCTTTGCTAGCCATTGTTCCCCCAAGTTTCCACGACGCGGGAGCGTGGGAGCGCGGAAACGCACGTTGGGAATGCGTGGAGACCACACCCAAATTTCAGGGATGTTCGGGGGAGACGAGGGGACGTCGAGGTTATAAAAATTATAAAAAGATAATAATACTATAAATCTCGACAATAACAATTCATCCCGTGTAAATATAGTTTAAGCTACTCCCAGTAAATATAGTCTAATTCTTCAACGATTCAACACACTTTAACATTGTGTGAATCCATGGCATAGATGTTGTAATGGGAAATGTGACCAGAGGACCCTATTTCCTCATTAGGGCATCGCATTATTTGAGGATTTCAAGTCCAACATACAATTATGTAAGCGTGAACTATTAATCCTATATTGAGATCCTATTCACCAATAACATCTTGTGCCCACCCCCTCTAGGCTTTTAGCCCTTGCCTCTACCTTGAATCTTGAAGTTGATCTTCAAAGGACATTACTCATCACCCTACAATTTTGATGAAACTTCCTAAACCAAGCATTAAAATAAGGTAGAATTAGAAAGAAAAATTCATGCTTGATAAGTAATTTTGCTTGACTAAAGTGTACATTTTGGTTAAGGTCATGATAGAGGGGTTCAACAATCAACACCACCAACATCAAGGTAAATATAGAGGTTGATGTGCTTGATTAAATGACAATCCCTTAACCTCATACATGATAAAGTCCAGTGGAAATGTTGCAATCATGAAATCCTGAAAACTGTTGAGTCTGTTGAATTTTGAATGGGATCTAAATGTCTACTTTTTGCATATGAACTCCGATGAGGTTGGGACCACTCTCAAACATCCTGAAACAACTAATGGTAATGTTAAAAATCTAAGTAAAATGATAGAAAATTAAAGATAAGGTAGATACCACTTTTACTTTAAGAATTTAACATTACCATTACTACTGGAGTGCCTAGGAGCCCCCAACCTCATTGGTGCACGCTTCAAAACAGGGGAACGAACTCCCCGTGCGTTTCCCCAAGTTTCGCCAAATTGGGGACGAGGAGAAATGTTTCGCTAGGAGCCCCTATGTCCTCAGGGCTTGGGGAGCGAGGGGGGCACGTCCTCTACCCTGGGGAATGGGTCCCCGAGTAACATTGCTGCTACTTGACATGTGTGCAGGACTATAGTCTCTCTCAGAGAACTCTATGAGCAATATTCTCTCAATCACCGTGCGAGAAGTGAGGATATCTCTTGGACATCCTGAAAAAGGGATGGAGAGGCGGGTGCACATTAGTACCTATATGACACAGGATGGGACCGTACTCTACTCCTCAACACTTTGTCATGGAATGGGGAGATTGGTTCCATGATTATACCCCTTGCCAAGAGGGAAGCATGAGTTCTATATGAACCTTTTGTCCTATGTGACGCTTATTCTTTGTGAACACCTGTGTTCTAGGTACACATATGTGGACAAGTGATTCCATGTGAACACCTGTGAACAATGGCTGTGATTCTGTGCGAACACTTGAGTTCTATGTGAACACTTATGGACAATGATTCTACACTTGCGAATAATGACGATGATTCTTTGTGAACAACTGAGTTCTAGGTGAACATTTGTGGGCGAGAATTTGATGTGGACACCTCCGAACTATTACTATGATTTGATGTCAACTCCTGAGTTCTAGGTGAACATTTGTGAGTGAGAATTTGACGTGGATACCTCCAAACTATTACTATGATTTTGTGTGAATTCCTGAGTTCTAGGTAGACACCGTGGACAGTGATGGTGATTCTATGTGAACTCCTGAGTCCTTGGTGAATACTTGTGTATGGTTATGTAAAACAATTTTTTAGCGAACTTCAGTTTTGGATACGTAAATCGAGTTCTTAGTGAACTCTAGTTTTTAGTACGTAAACCGAGTTCTTAGCAAACTTCAGTTTTTGGTTACGTAAACCGAGTTCTTAGCGAATTCCAATTTTGGTTACGTAAACCAAGTTCTTAGCGAACTCCAGTTTTGGCTACATAAACCGAGTTCTTAGCAAACTTCAGTTTTTGGTTACGTAAGCTGAGTTCTTATCGAACTCCAGTTTTGGTTACGTAAACCGAGTTCTTAGTGAACTCCAGTTGGTTCTTCGTGAACTGAGTTCTTAGTGAAGTCAAGGTTGGTTCCGTGCGAACTGAGTTAAACACAAACTCTAGTATTTTCTATATGAACCTGTGTGGGTTTCAGAAATGGTCTTCACATCCAGCATGAAACAAGGTTGGCTCAGAACACGTGTGATCTTACATCCAATATGAAAAAGGGCTGGCTCTGTAGTGGTACACGGTACACCCAACATAAAACGGGGCTGGTTATTGTGCAAATATAGCAACCTTTATGGTTGGGAGATTTATGGATTTATGGGTTGTAGCCCATACAAATATGATAAAAGTCTCACATCAAAGTTATGTCCCTTGTGAGCCCTCATATGATTGTAGTCCTTATGGATGCAATGAGGAGGTTGTAGCCCATGATGTGCAAAGACTCACTAGCAGTGATAGTCCTAGTGAGCTCCTTGGGCTGTGCTGATGCATGTATGACTTCTCGATGTATTGGGAAGTGTTGTGGAGCTAGTGCATATTCTCTGTTGAATTGGATTGAATTAATGCACGAAGATTGATTGATTCACTTCCAGACGAAATGAGACTGTGTCGAAATCCCTTCCTTATGATATAGAGATGTTCTAGATAGCTGGGATGTATTGTTGATATCTCGATGTGTTTTAGTTGATAATACTAATGATACCTCCTTGGTTAAGAGGGAGTGTTGTTGTAGTAGCTACGTGAGACATCACCTAAGTTGACCCAAGAATTAAATAATAAAATTTATTTTTATTGTGACTTAACACAAATTTGCCCCAGTAAATTGGTCAAGTCGGGCTTAGAAAAAATTCACTTAGAAACCATTATAAAAAGAGGGTGCCTCTACTCATTTTGACACACGACAACTTGAGCACTGCAACACACTGCTACAAGTTAGTTTGTCACTACTGCTGGAGTTTGCTATTGCAGCTAAGAGGAGTGTTTTTTGGGGTTCTCCAATTTGGAGAGGTTTCTCTTATCTTTTCTTGTGGTTATGCTACCATTATCTGGATGTACATCTATCTCTGAATGATTTATCTCTATTGGAAGGTGCGAGCTTGGGGGAAACAATAACTTTGCTTATGGTTGGGAGATGATTGCTTATCATTGTGCTTAAACGAGCTCCACTCTTTGTTTTTTGTGCTTCGTCTTTCTTTTAGCGATCTTGGTTTTACAGTTAGCAAATTCTAACAACAACTTTCTCAGAGTTTTGGTCCTCCCTCAAAAGTGTCGCCCTATAGTTTAAGGGGTATTTAGGGTAAGCCGCAACCCTTTAGTGGCCCGAAAGTTGCAAGTTTTTTGTTTTGTTTTTTTTTTCATTTTAATTTTATTTTATAGGTTTATAGAAATAGAAATTGCAGACCTAAACTAACCTAATCTGCCATGAAAATGCAAATAATTACATATGAAAATGCATAAAATTTGAAGAAGGATGACAAAGGACAAGATTATGTCTCTATCCCAGCCTAGAAGGGATTGGTTTAAACGTCACTTCTTAAGGAAGCTTTCCTACATCTGTAATTAGGGCACCTACAACAACCACAAGGGTTTGTTGTAAGGACCTAAATCAAAGCAAAAATGGAATGGTAAGGCTAAACAATGGAGGTCTTCTAATCTACAAGATTACAAAAACTTAGCAACAAAAACCTACCTAGGTTAGAAGAATGTACCGAAATTAGCACCATCCAACTAGAAGTAGAGAAAAAATCACCAGGCTTAGACAAATAATGAGCAACCCTCAAGGATCCAGGTCATCCAATGTGGAAGGGTTATACCAAACCATTCAAGCATCAAATTATAGAAGCATGCAAGCCCTAGAATCCTCGACATTCTCTTTGCAAGGTAGAAACAAGCCAGGTTCAAGAAGTGTGCCTCACTTAGCCCCAATAGAAAGAGAAAAGAGTAGCATAACAATTTTTATCCCATGTCTTGTGTGTTACAAATGAGTTAGGAAGGCTTATTTATAGCCTCACAACCTCACTTTTTAAAATAATCTCGGCCAACAAGCCACTAAAATGTCAATGTTAAAATATAACATAAAATGATCCAAAATAATCTAAAAGAAGTGTAACTTGGGGTATTTTCCCCCACAGTCACAAAAAATGGATGAATTGAACAAATAGCTCCACTTGGAAGGATGGAGTGAGCATGGGGGGAACATCATGCCCCATTTAATCCCAAATATGTTGAAAAACCCTCAACGTCCCCCCCAATCAAGTTTGAGGGCCTAGGCATCAAAGGTGATGTCATAATGTTGCAGGGTCCCAACGAGAGGGCGTTGTGCTGAAAGGAGACCAGGAGGGATGCCTAGGGTGATCGAAAGAGGAGGCGAGTGCCTCTGGGTGGAACGTTGTCACCTACGTGGAAATCATACAGGGGGTCATGTGACTTGCCCCTAGGAGCCCCAAACACCAACCTTAGGGCTACAAGCCCTAAAATGAGGCAATCAATGCCATATTACTCCTAAAGACAAAATCAAGGGGTCTGGCCATAACCAACTCTTAGAAAATGCAGATAACACCCCATCTTGGTCCTAAAGAAGAAAAACGGCTCCTCTCCCTGGGAAGATATCTGAAAGTAAGCTAGTATTGGTACAACGTAACAACATGTATATGATGAAGATATAAACCTTAGGGTATATTAGGAGAATACTAAACCCAATATTAAGAAGAATCGAGGTTACAAGACACCTTATCAACATCCTATTCAGAAAAGTCTTCTCATTAACCAAGCAACTTATGGACATCACTTTGAACAAGCAAAATATTTTGCTTACATTCCAAAGAATCTCTATCCACTTTGGTGTCATACTTGATGTAATAATCACATAAATTTCATCTTATCAAAGAAGATCCAATTATCAATTATTCAACAAACCTCTAACAGTCATAACCTGACAATAACTATTATCAATTATTAAATAAACCAATGGCAAACTTAACTTATAGAGGTGTTAAAGAAGATTGAGAATGGCTTGCTTTAAGTTTTATTCATAGATTGGTCATATCAACTTGAATTGGAGTTAAAGATACAAATATTAAGAATGGCTTGGTTTAGGTGTTTTTCATAAGAATGTTTGTATCCTCTAATAATCCTTTGCTTGCATATATTAAGAATGGCTTTGTCTAGGTGTTTTTCAGAGATGACATGTATCCTATAATAAGACTGTTCTGTATTTTTGAATAGATGTCAATTTTGGTGATGCTTAAAGGGATATACTTTTTAACATTACTCAAATAAACCCCAGTTCATTGTAAGTAAGGTCATCAAAACTTACATATGAAATTTAATCCATCTATTGAGTTTGATCAACTAATGATGGATGGTACCCCCCGAGGTGTAGATCACTTGGCAATTGTGCACTTGTTAAGGTGTACGGGCTGTTAAGCAAGTCACGGGTTCATACCTCGTTGCAGCCTTGAGGGTGCGTTGTGGGGGTCAGCGTACTCTCCTGGAGGTTATAGTGGTAGCAGTTGGAATCGACCCCGTGTCACACGAGTATGAAACCGGCCAGTTGCCGATTTCGCCAGATACAAAAAAAAAAAACAATGATGGATGGTCAAAGATGTTACCAAAAATGATTTTAATGTAGAAGCGATACTCGGTTGAGAATTGAATGAAAACTCAATCAACATATAATTACATGAATCAAAAGTGCCGACAATCAATTAAAGTGCTTTTTATATATATATATATATATATAAAAGAG
Source organism: Pseudotsuga menziesii (assembly GCA_001517045.1). NCBI lineage: Eukaryota > Viridiplantae > Streptophyta > Pinopsida > Pinales > Pinaceae > Pseudotsuga > Pseudotsuga menziesii. The sequence goes on along the minus strand of LPNX010582001.1, from coordinate 641,824 downwards.
CAAGAATCAAAACTACTTACAATCAATTAAATTGCCTTCAATATGTTGATATATTATAAATTATAAAATAACATGATAACAGGGATAATAATATGTTTAGTATTTCATACGGATTGAGAAAGATCGTGGTTTGTTATTTAACAAAGTGGGTCAGTTGCATCAAAGAAAACATATCGGGATCTCAACGGCCTTCGACTTTTGGCATATACTTTTGATATGTATTAACACTTTTGGTATTAATAAGATCCATAGTACTGGTTTTGATAATTTTTATGATATTCCAGATTGAGGTTTCATGTTGTATCCTATAATAAATTGATTAATATAGTTCACACTTTTGCCCTTGGCTGCAATTGTTGACAATCAATATCATCCTAAATATTCTCTCGACAACATCTATTGTCTAATCTCAAGTTCACTTAAGTTTCCTAAGTGGAAACTTAAGTGAACTATAGACTAATTTTTTTTTTTTGAAAAATCACTTTGCCGTAAATATTATAAAACTACACTTTATGACTTAAAGTCACTTTATAGACTTACTAAAGCGCAACTCACTTTTAAATCATAAAAGTCACATCAAAAAGTATTTTAATAAATAACTCATTAATAAAGTCACATTATGACATTAAATTAGACTTCACATCACCTTGGACTCCTGCACCGAGGCACCTAATGCAAGAGTACCTCCAAGCTACAAAATGCTAACACCGAGGTATAGTTCAGGCATCCAGTCAGGCATCCGAGGGCTGAGAGGGTTTAGACAGTGAACAACGGGATCAAATCTGGTCAACAAAAGTCAACGACAACTTCATTACAATCAATGGTATTCTTAGAAGGTTGATTTTGGTCTACAATGATTGGTTGAGGTTTGTATAGATTGACTGATGACAATTGTCATCCTGTACAGGGCTGACATCACCATTTACAAGTAGTCACTTCCTTAGTCTTCTCTTGGTAGATGTGCCTTAGAGGCAAATTTATTTTGATGTAAAAGTCTGCTCTATATCTGCTCATGTAATAACTCAGTCATGTCATATTAAGGAAGATTATTCCTTGCTAGGACTTTATTCCTTGAAAGCTTTTCCCCATGTTAAAAATTTTGTGTCTCTATGGATGCTTGTTTCTTCTTTACTGTTACTGTTGGTACATTACTTTATCTATTATTGGTACATTACATTATCTACAACTGGTATATTACTGTTAAAGATACTGCAGTTGCGAGACCCATTGTTAGGAGGATGGTACCCTAGTCAATTAACTAGGGTATAGTAAGACCCTAGAAGGTATCCTAGGGCCCCCAATAGTTTCCTAGATTCTTGGTCTGGGACCAAGCAGGTTGATGCCATGTCAAAGTCCCTGACACATGGTTAGGGCCCCTATATGCCTCTAGGGTTCCTAGTCTGGGACCAGGCTGTTTCTTGGTCCGGGACCAAGCAGATCCTGCGAGTTGAGGTAAAGACATTCTTGGTCTGGGATCAGGCAGATTCTTGGTCTAGGACCAAGCAGTTCTTGTAGGTACATTCTTGGTCAGTTAACTAGGTGGATCTTGGTCAAGTTGACCAAGATGATGATGTGTGATGTCCTCTCTTTTAATCGGTTATTGCTAAGTTGTTTCTCAAGAGATTGACCACCCCTTGATGATGTCAATAGCACCCAGGGGTCTCCCATTTCACCAAAAATCTTTAATTTTTGCACTTTGTAAGCTCTTGGTTTTATTTTGTATAAGAACCAAGAGGCATTATATCAGTTTGCTGATATTGTAACTATTGGTAATAAAAAATAATTTCGAATAGGCTCTTTCGAGCCCATTCCCCATCCCCCCCTGGGGGGATTCGTGTCCTTTTTTCTTTTTTTGCATTTTTCCCATTTTTTGCTCTAGATTAGTTTTATTTATGCAAAATAGTGTACTTTGATTACTTTCATCATATCTTCTATATTATAAGGTCAAAGTAACTTTAATACTTACCCCACGAACCCCGATTGAATCGAAAGGTGAAAGAGGATTGTGGTAGATTTAGGTAGAAAACCTGTGGTTTGTTTCATTTTTGCCGCTTCATTATTCATTTTTGCAAGCAATCATTAAAAATCAACCCCCTCCTTGATTCCCCGATTGAGGTCCACTTGGATCGAAAGAGGTTCCTGGAGGGTTTTCTTTCTAATAAAAACACATAGATTAAAATTTACTAAAAATTACAAAGACTCCGGTATGTATGCTCTGCGTTTTGACTGCAGTTCGTTTGATCAATCAAGCTGCATCAAAAGCAACGTGAGTGACTAGATTAATTAGGTTTCATTTTCCCCAGTTAATCACCATCAAGCGAAAATCCAACGCCTCGAACAAACCGTAAGAGGTGGCAAAATACCCAAAGGAGTGGGAACAACTGGAAAGTGACCTCGAGGCGCTGATCTCTATTACACCTGAACGGGTGTATTATGAAGACAGTTTTCGAGACTCCATCCAACCCACAAACACCTTGTGGGTAGTGGTGAAGGTTTTCATTTTGGACATACTCCAAGTACCCCTTGGGTATATCTGGAGTTCCCCTTCGCCTAATTTAATCCACTCATTTTTCATATTAACTTAAAACGTACCAAGAGACAATTGCAAAACATTCATTTCAAGCACATGCAAGCACATTTAATCATTTTGCGACTCCATTTTAAGGCACTGGTTATTTGTTTACTTCTTTCGATATATATATTGTGTGTCAGCATTGTACTTACTTGTGCTTATTTTTCATCTTGTCATCTGTGGTTCTCAATTGCTAATTTCAGACTCGTAAGCAACTTATTCAATTTAATACCATCATACTAAAGTAATTAGCCTTAGTAACTTAATAGGGTCTACCCCCCTTGGCTTCGTTAGGAGTTGAGCCTAAACTGAGGAGTCAAGAACAAGGTGAAAGCCTTGACTCGAGACTTGCCCCCAAGGACACACCGAGTGGCTTGAAGATTTCTGCGCCTCCCCAAGTGTGTCACTACAAGTTGAACAAGCAACAATGTATGCTGATTCTGCTGTGCTAAGTGCAATACTGGTCTGCTTTCTACTGAACCAAGAGATCATGCCTGATCCCAAACTAAAGCAACCACCTAAGGTGCTTTTTCTGTCTTTAGCACTTCCTGCCCAATCTGAGTTTGTGAACCCATGTAAACTGATGTCACTGTCTGAGGTATATCTGAGCCCCATAGTCTAAGGTTCCTTTTAGATTCCTCATCACATGTTTTGCTCCTATTAGGTGAATATGCTTGGGATTCACCATGTACTGACTTAGTGTGTTTACAACAAAACATATATCAAGTCTCGTATTGGTTAAGTACATCAATGAATCAATAATCTGTTTGTACAGAGTGGCATCTACGGCTTTCGATGTATCATCATTTAGTAACTTCAAGTTTGTTGTCATCGGAGTAGTCATTGCCTTACAATCTAACATTCCAAACCTCTTTAGAATTTCTATCGTACATTTCCTTGGTTTAGTAAAATCTCATATGAGGATTGCCAAACTTCAAGACCTAGAAAGTAGTGCATTATTCCATGGTCTTTCATTTCAAATTCTGCAGCCAACTTCTTCTTGCATTCATTTATGAGCTTATCTTCTCCTGTTAGGAATAAGTCATCCACATATAAAAGTAACATCATAAGCCCATCATTCTCAACCTTATAGTAAATGTTAGAATCTGCCTTACTCTTGGTAAAGCCTAAACTCATTAGGAACCCATCTATTCTTTCGTACCATTCTCTGGGTGCTTGTTTTAACCCATACAATGCTTTCTTGAGTCTGCATACATAAGCTTCTCAATCATTAGTCTCGAAACCTTGCGGTTGTTCGATATCCACTTCTTTTTCTATCAAGCCATTTAGGAAAGCTGGCTTTACATCCATTTGATGAAGCTTCCATTTATTCTTGGCTACCAAGGCAAGAACACTTCTAATTGAAGTGTACCTAGCTACTGGAGCAAAGGTTTCTTCATAGTCAATTCCTTCCTTTTGGGAGAACTCTCTTGCTACGAATCTTGCCTTGTACTTTTCTATACTACCATCTGCGGAATGCTTTGTTTTGAAGATTCACTTTGAGGATACCATTGATTTGTCTTTTGGTCTTGGGACTATTTCCCACACATCATTCTTTATTATGGATTGGTATTCCTCGACCATTGCATCGACCCATTCTTTCTGTTTTTGTTGCATCTTCAAAACAAGTTGGTTCTTTATCAACTAGAGCACTCATCAAGGACATATAACTGGGATATGACTTTGGCTTCTTTCTTTCTCTAGTGGTTCCTTCTGGGATACCAAGTCTTTTTGCTTCTTCAATTACATCTCGAGCCCATGCATGTTTTCTCTTTCGAGAAATTATTTCATTTGGCACTTCTTCTGGCAACTGAGGTTCAGTCATGTCATGATCCTCAGGTATCTGACTTTCTTCTTCATTCCTAACTGGTTTAGGATTCTCTGCAACTTTGATAGTTTCATGTTCCTCCTCATCTTCTCTATCTTTCTTCGACTTTCTAAAAGTTGTGTTTTCGTCAAATGTTACATCTCTGCTAAGTTCAATCTGATGGTATCCTGGGATATAGATTTGATAGGCTTTTGACTGTTCACTATATCCTATAAACAATCCCTTCTTTCCTGAAGGATCTAGCTTTGTTCTTTTCTCCTTGGGAATATGAATATACACAGGGCAACCAAATATCTTTAAGTGACTTACCTCAGGCTTTTCTCCGGAGAATATTTCTTCTGGAGTCTTGTTCCCAAGGGCACTATGGGAGATTCTATTCTGTACATATACTGTTGTTTTGATTTCTTCTTCCCACAGGTACATTGGTAGATCTTGATCATGTATCATGGCTATTACTGCTTCTATGATGGATCTATTCTTTCTTCCTACCACACAATTTTGTTGAGGATTGTAGGGAATAGTGAGCTCCCTCTTAATCCCAACTTCCTTGCAGGAATCATTGAATTCATTTGATGTGAACTCTCCTCCATTATCTGATCTTAAGATCTTTATTTTCCTTCCAGAGAGGTTTTCTGTTAGGGCCTTAAATTCTTTCAAACACTTCATCCTTCTTTTTCAAAAAATAAATCCAAGTCTTGTGGGAGTAATCATCAATAAAAGAAGCATAGTAAACATACCCGCTTAATGAAGTTGTTTGCATTGGCTTGCATATGTCTGAATGGATAACATCTAAGATCCCTTTTGCTTTGCTATCACTTTTCGGATAGGGATTCTTAGTATTATTTCCTTGTGCACATCCTTTGCATACACCTTCATGTTCTATCTGAATTTTTGGTAGACTAGTTACAACATTACTTACTATTGGTAGAGCTTTGTAGTGAACATGAGCAAGTATTTTGTGCCAAAGCTCACACGGATTTATTGTACTGGTTGCTAAGGCTGAATTTGCATGTCCCTTCAGTTTGTAGAATCCTTCTTCAACTCTAATTTCTAGTGCATCATCTATGGTTTTTCCTTTTGTCCACATGAGGACTTTTCCATCTATGAAGGCAACTTTGAATCCTCTCTTGTCCAAAGCTGAAATAGACAGGAGGTTCTTCTTTAGTCCAGGCCCGCAGGGATGATTTTAAGGAACCATACTTATTTAAAAGTGTATAAATGTTGGCGAATATTACCGATTTTTAAAATGCCAACTATAAAATGATTGGCGATATTTTTCAAAAAATATTTTAATTTCCAAGGATTTTATATCGTTTATATAATAATTTGGCGATTTTTAGGGTGAAAATTTTTTACCCCATCAAAATTGGGCGAAACAGGGCTTCAAAAAACACAAAATGGCGAATATTTTTGGGGAGAAAAACATGGAAAAATAACCCACTGGGCTAAAATTCGCCCCTAAAATTATCCCTGGTCTAGGGACATATAGAACATCCTTCATCTTCATGGATTTTCCAGAGTCCAACTTATAGGATGCTTCTCCCATTCCTTAATGGGATATTGGGAGTCATCTCTAAGCATTACTTTGTGTGGTGAGTCTTTTTGTACAAGTTATGCTAGTGAGTCCTTGTAACCTATCATGTGCTTGGATGCACCACTGTCTACTAACCAGGTGTCATTTCCTGGTGAGATTGATCTTGTTAGGGCAGAGATCAGTACATATTCTTCACTGGATTCTTCATCTTTCTTTGCGTCCTCTTCTACTTCTTGATCACCAGCTTCAGCAGCATGGGCTTGGAATCTTTTCATCTTTTTAACTCTTTCTGCTTGCATGGGAGAGTTGATGGCAATGTGTCTCAACTTGTGACAAGTGAAGCACTCATAATTTGAAAAGTCTTTCTTGGGTCTTGTGAGGATGGTCATGACTCTTTTTTTTGTGCTTTCCTTTGGCATGGGTTGTCAAGGCTTGATCTTCATTATCATTTAGCTTCACTTCTCTGGCTAAGATTCTTTCTTCTTCTTGGACACATTGTTCCCATAGCTTTCTGAATTTGGTTAGTTTCCTTCTTGAGCAGATTCCTCTGATAAAGGCAGTCTCTCTCAACACAAATAGACCCAAACTTGCATGCTGAAATATTCCAAGTTGTTATGAGCTTGAACAGACCTAGTGTTTGGGATAGAATTGAGACTTTTCAAGTGATTCTTTGGGTACTAGAACAGTCTGAGTTTTGTGTACTGTTGCCCTAGACATCGGTGGTAGCATCAGCCATATGAAGTATTATGTCTGAATTCGGAGCAGTAGTGGTAGAGTATACAGGAACGAGTTTTATAGAACTTGAAGTCATCTACAGTCTCAAAGGTTGACTCCTCCTGAGCATGTAAAACCATTGTGGAAGACATCATATCGGCGGAAATATCACCGAGGGTCCGAAACACAACTTATCGGCAACATCTATTTGAAAATTTCATGAATTATTTGATTTTTCATAGGATCCGTTTGAAAATTTCAAGAATTGTTTGATTTTTCACAGGATCTGTTTGAAAATTTCAGGAATTTTTTGATTTTTCATAGGATCTGTTTCATGGGACTAGGATATGTTTCCTTATGCAGGGGATTCGTTTCCATGGTGGATCTGATCCGGATACATATCGGATCCGTGGATCTGTAGATCCTACACAATGGAGTGGTGGATCCGGTAACACAAGTATTATGCTCATGCTACAGGTAGATGTTGCTAATATTCAAAACTAAATCAAGAACCAAGATGACTATCCACAACCAAATATGGAAGCGCCAACCAAGTACAGAAGTGTCAAGGAAGATGTTCTACGAAGACAAAATTTTGTGTATCATGATGTGATCTACTTCCTACTATGCTTTGATGATAAAGCAGCTTTGAGGGGGGACAACATGTTATGGACATTAAAATATAATAAATGCTGTTTCCTTAAGAAGTAGAATTATTTTTAAGAATCAAGATAATGATGACCTACCCCAAAAGGAACGTCCTGACATTGTATGGCCTTAGCATGTTTATTTATACATGATTTTGTCCCCGTTGTAAATTTATCATACATTCTTATATATATGGTATAAATTATTCAACAGAGCTCCTGTTTATACTGTGGCACATTGATACATGCTAGAGAGTCACTCTATATTTTGTTGTATTTTGTGATCTCTTTATCGTGTTCTTATATGGGTTTACAATGACATATTTTACTGACATTTTGGATTTCAGTTAGATCATTATGTGCACATTTTTGCATAGAAACTGGCAGCTTGTGTCAGCATTCAATGGGGTTCTTCATTTTAAATTGTTGTTGTTGCTACTCATATTTGCATGCTTGTACTAGGAAAGATCCACTGTAGGTGTCCAATGCTTGGAATCTTGTTGCTGCTAAATATACAGCTGCAGTAGGAGCTGAGCAACAATTCAACTCTACTGCAGTAGTTTGCTGACTTGGTTAATGTAAACAGAACTTTCAGTGGAGATTCCACTGTTAGATTAAGACTCGTTCAATGCAACTATATTTTTAATGGTCCTCCGGGAAACATCAATGTATAAATGATCCCTTAAATTTACCATAAAATTCTGGTTTTGGTCTTTGCAGATTGAAGAAGCTCGAACTAAAGTATCAGAAAAATCAACAAGCATGTATAATAGTGTTCTTGAGGCACACGAGCGTTTTAAGACATTGGAAAAAGATCTGAAAAATTTAAGCAAGGAATCTCAAGTCATGGTGAAGGAGAAGGATGCTGCAGAGAAGCGAAAGACAGAAGCAATGAAAAGACATGCTAAAGTTGAGCTGGATGTCAGAGATTTAGAAGAGAAAATCAATGGAGAAGGACGGATGAAGGTTTGCCAATAGGCCTGTATTTAAATTTTTGAACTTTTTGTTGGTTCTAGCAAACTGAAGTATATAAGATATTGCACCGCTTACAGTGTCTTCTTGTATTCATATGCATTATGAATTAGGAGGATGTAGCGAAGGAACTAAAAAGCCTTGAAAAAGAGATTCAAAAACAAAGAAGAGAACTGGAAAAAGTTAGGCCCTTGCATGAACAGCAATTGATTGAAGAAGAGGAGATAACTAGAGGGTAGGTCAACTTAGTTGCTCTCTCTCTCACCCTTCATCTGATATTTAGCTATTTGAAACATGGGAGTGTTCCTACTTTTTTTTACTTTCAAAACATTCTAGAAAGATATTTTGAAATGTAATTAAACTCTAATGGAGTGCCTATTAAATTTAGGGAAAAAATAGAGCAATTTTTGCATTCAAATGGAAAAGGACATTGTGTGTTTTGTCTGGAATGGTTGTTTTAAAACCTAGCCTCTGTGCTTATGAAAGAAATTAATTGTAGATGTTACAATTAGCTGAGAAATAGAACACTTGTAGATAAGATAAGATAGGATAATTTTATTAATGTCCAACGAATGACCACAAAAGTAGGAAATAATAATCTACATTTGATGGTTTTCAATGAATGTGTTTCTAAACAATCAGGGAAACCTCTTTGAAATAACATCTTGATTTAGGATCACATTGCCAAACAACTGTGTATCAATAGAAAGGGTCTATTTCATGATGTCTTTGATGATATAGTGCAAAATTTGTTGAGCTTTCAGGATTATGGAACGCGAAAAGCAACTGAGTCTTTTGTACCAAAAACAAGGACGTGCAACACAATTTTCAAACAAAGCCGCCAGAGACAAGTGGTTGCAGAAAGAGATTGATGATCTACAGCGTGTACTATCATCAACTACAGCTCAGGTGTGCTCATAATTTCTTATGTTTCCATGACAATGGAGTCCATTCCATTAATGTTTGTTTTAAATTATTTCGTGTAAACTCAATCTTCAATTATAGCTTTAGCAGCCTTTCTTAGCATGCCAAAATCATTCTGTTTGGTATTAAATGGTAAATAAAATTTTGACTAGGAAATTATTTCTCTTGGGTCTTGTCATTCTCTCAAGAACATACAGAGTTTGTACTTAATAGTCCTTTATCTTAGATTCACACTTCTGTGACTTATTGGGTGATAATACAGACATTTAATCAAAATTCAGTGAATTAGGAGTATGCTCATTCGGAAATGTCATCAGTCAACTTAGCATGGAGCTACTTTTGAGAATCTTAGGAGGAGCAAATAGTGAGTTTGGAACAGACATAATAGAATCTGGGGCTGCTTGAATACTAGTAGGGGCTCATCTGGTGAAGCGATAATTTTTTAAAATGTCGATCCTTGACTGGCAATCTCCTTGTTTCAATTTGTAAAGATATAATTCACAAAAAGAAGTCCTACAAAAATTACATTTCCGACAAAACTCTACATTTCAGGACATTTTGTTCACGTCTTTGTACCTGAAATGTTTTGTGGTGTGGATAGGGGCTCATCTGGTCAAGTGATAATTTTTAAAATTTTGATCCTTGACGGGCAATCTTCTTGTTTCAACTCGTAAAGATATAATTCACAAAAAGAAGTCCTACAAAAATTACAATTCCGAGAAAACTGTACATTTCAGGACATTTTGTTCACGTGTCTGTACCTGAAATGTTTTGTGGTGCGGATATGGGTGTGTAGGGAATTTCATCAATTTGGGTTATATGATATATCTAATGATCCTCCTCAACTTCAGAAACAGGAGAGTTTGTGTGGGCTCCAACTCAGTGCTACTAGTCTCTTTTGCACATTCTAGACTTATCAAAGGATTGATGCTTTCAGATCGCTAGATCCAGTTTCACAAGAAAATATATTTACAGCCTTCCTAGGTTCACATTTTATCATTATGGCTTCCTGTTTTTAAATCTTTTCCCACCACTTGTATGCCCTCTTTTTCATGTCTCTCTCTCTGAACTCCGCAGATAATGCTTTTCCGCTCTTCCTATATACTTCCTCTGCAGGGATGCCTACCTCCAGGATTTGCTATAACATAATGATAAGGTTAAATAGATTTACAGTTCATTTACATAATGCCGGAAGAGCACTTGCCTGCTCTACCGGCAATGACATGTCCATATATACCTGCAAACAAAATGACATTGATCATGATTCATAGTATTATCTTGGAGAATAATAAGGGTTGTGTGGTTATCACACCTCTTCCAAGTCAACCATAGGGTTTGAGTTTTCATTATAGCTCACTTCAAATTTAATCCAAAACAAAACACCTGCTTCGAAAGGATTTTACTTGGTTATTTATTCTTGTATCCAGTGATCTCTCTTTCAATAATTCATTGCATAGTTACATGGGCAGAGAAAGAAAGAGAAATAAAAATAATATTATAATGTAAAACAGTAATGGTAGCCATGGGAAGGAAAGTACATTGTATTCCGTTTTCTTAGTGATTGAAGGGACAAGATCTATTACCTCATCTAAGAAATAAATGCTAAGGGCTAATTAAGTAGAAAGAAAACATCTCTGGTTCCATTTTAGAAAATAGAAATACTTCGTCTTGAGCAGATAAAAGAAAATTCTTTCAATTTCAAACAAGAATTTTACAATGCAGGTCGTATTGTTTTTTGCTGCAAAGTTTGTATCTAGAAAGAATTGTAAACACGAAATCTGGAAATGGTACTGGTTCTATTGTTAACAATCAGCTTCCTTAGTTGGCGGGAAGTATTGTTTGGTGACTTGTGGTCCTTGATAGTTTCTTTATTCATGGACATTTGGGACTGCCTTTGTATTACTACTTTATTTACCATCTGGAAGTCAAGGTGCAAGTATGTGTTTTCTGACAAGGTCAGCTCAATCTAATCTTTTTGTCAGTCTGGGAAGAGAAGGTCTGCCAAAGGTGATCTTCTGAGCAAGGATACCAAAGAGTTAGAGACATTCGCTTACTCTGAATTTATTGCAGCTTTTAACTCTAGTGAAGAGGATATAAGACTTGACTTTATATACATTTTTGCTTTCGTTTTCACCTTTTTTCGCCTTTCTTGTAAATTATTCTTAAGAAAATGTATGTTTCAAAAAAATGCTATCTTAGCCTGCCTTCAACATTTTCTCAATGATATTCTCCACCCTGGGATGCCCTGATTGTTAATTTTTTAGATCTGAGGCCTAGGCAAAACTATTCCTAGTGTTCTCTTAGCCTGTAATTGTCTGCCAAAGGCGATCTTCTGATCAAGGATACCAAAGAGTTAGATACATTTGCTTACTCTGAATTTATCGCAGCTTTAATAACTCTAGCAAAGAGATATAAGACTCCACTTTATTTAACCTTTTGATTTTGTTTTCACCTTTTTTCACCTTCCTTGTAAATTATTTATTGAGAAAATGTATTTTTCAAAAAATGCTATCTTAGCCTGCCTTCATCATTTTCTCAATGATATTCTCCACCCTGGGATACCTTGATTGTTAATTTTTTTGATCTCAGTCCTAGATAAAACAATTCCTAATGTTTTTCCTTGCTTAACATTTACTTTTCATCCCACTGATTATTTTATGTTGTTGAGATCTATTAACAGAAAATTAGAGCAGTAGCAAAATAGGAAACAAATCACAAACCACATGCACAATTTTTGTTCTTCAAATTGAGCTTTTCATTAAATAAATTTCAAGCCGACAAGGGTTCTCGTACTAGGAAAATGGCCTTGAAAAATACAAAGCAAACCTGACAAAATGTACCCTTTAGAAAGAGCAACTTCCTCTGCAAATCTGTGTCAGAAATCTTCTGAGAAAACCTAGAAAAACCCAGGAAAATTTTTGTCTACAACTTGCCTTGCTGCCATGTCCGTATGGAATCAGTACGGCCTGTTCCATACGACTGTCCCTGCTCTGTTTTTTTGCCTGTTTTTCTCTGTTCATCTGTGCTTTTGCTGGACTGGTACGGTTGCCTGTTGCTCTCGGGTTGCTGTCTTTTCTCTCTTTGGCCTGGAAATTAAAACTCCTTCTTTCCACTCTTGGGTGAAAGTCCTTCACCCTTTCCCAAGAGACTGAAAATAAAAAGTTATCCTAATTTCCACTCAATGCTTGAGTCTCTCTCTTGTGTCTTTCTCTTCTCCCATTGGATTTATCTTGAATTTATGTTCTGATGTTTATTACTTGAAAGTACATTTCAGTTGCAAGGAGGCATTTCTTGTATGAATTACTACTGATCTAGAATGCGTGCGAACTTTATCAGGAAGAAAAGCTCCAGGAGGAGATAGGACAACTCAATGAGGAGTTTGCCCAACAGGACAAAAATATAGAAGCTCGCTCAGCAGAAGTGAAGGATCAAGAGTCACTTATTTCCAAGTGCCAGGGAGATTTTGCTAATCTTAAAATAGAGAGGGATGAATTACACGAGACTCGAAAGTAAGTTTCTATGATTACAGTCACTTTCCGTGAGCACAGTTGTTGACTGTGTTGATTTAGTACAGTGATTTATTTAAGCGCTTTTGGTTGGGAGATGAGTACAACAGATTTAAGTTAAATCTAAGCATTCATTATTTTTCAGGAAACTCTGGAAGCAGGAGAATCAAGTCACGTCCGAAATTGATAGATTAAAGTCAGAAATTGTGAAGGCAGAAAAAAGTTTGGACCATGCTGCTCCTGGCGTAAGTACCTCACTATATTGATTTGTATTTGTTGGATGATTCATAAATTGAATTATTCCTCTTGTTAAACACTTTATCATTTAAAGAACTTTGATTGTTATTTTGAATAAATTGAAGGGCATGCGTTTTCAGAGGCACCTAAAATTAGGGCTGCCAGGGTTTGGGTGGGATGCCAATGCAAGTCCAATATTTTTTAATCTGTGTGCAGGCTTATGTTACACATACAGATATACGAGACATGCACAATATAAAATAGAAGAAATGAAAATGTAAAACAATGATATGTTCTCGAGCAGGCTGTCAGTCTACATGAGAACCTGACTGCTTATGAACCTGCTCTCTCGCTTGGACATGTATTGCACACAGCTGCTCCTGAACTCTGGCACCAGCTTGCATCTGAGTCCTCATGTTGGTCTACACACCCCACTTCTAATGTTGTTATGCTTATGAGCTGTTGCACTCTTCAGGCTAAGATTGTGCATCTGATGATCCAGTACACCTGCAACCTTCCAGTATTTGTACCCCAATCTGATGCGTCAGTCTCTTGTTGCACTGCCATCCAAAATTCCATTTTGTGCACAACAGTCAATTGCACCCAATTTGATGGGGTTGATGTGTGTTTGATATTCACAGATATCAAAAGTTCTAGTGTCCCAACCTTTTTCTTTGTTAGCTGAGGGTTTTTAAAGAGATGGGGGGTTGATGTTAGAATGTTTCTTCTTCCTTAGCTAAGTGTTTCTAAGGAGATGGAGGGTTGATGCCGTATTGATACTTCTCCATTAGCTAATGGCTTCTAAGGAGATGGAGGCCTGGCTTCTTCACTTCATTAACTAAGGGCCGTTAGAGAGATTGGAGGGTTAATGTTAGGTTGATAACTATTCGTTGGTTAAAGGTTTATAAGGAGATGGCAGGTTTATGTGAGATTGATACCTCTTCGTTAGCCAAGGGCTTATAAGGAGATGAAGGGTTGGATTCACCTTATTAGTTATTTCTAAGGTGATATATGGAGGGTTGACTTGGAATGGGTCCTTCCAAAGCCTTACTAGAATGCCCCTATTGTTCCATCCAACTGATAAGGATTTTGAAAGCTTGGAATGAACTATTTGACACTTGTCGAAGACCATCTGTCACAAGTATTTTTCCTTTGAATGCTTTTCTTGATAGAGCCTTTGAAGTCCTTATTTCTTGAAATATTTACCCCTAGAGGGATTTAGGGTCAAGGCTTAGCAGCTCAGAATTCTCATTTCCTTTATGCGATTTAGCATTAGGACAAGTGACATTGAGAAGCTAGTGTTTGAGGTACTACATTTTCTTGTAAGACGACAATTTTAATTAACGTAAAGAAATAGTTCTTTTGTTTAGAATGAAAACCTTGCTGTCAAGGAGTGACTTATTCTTGAGAATGACAATCTCATTTCATAAATTTTGGAGTTTAGATCGCTTGTCCCTTCCCATGGCCATTAGAAAACCATACTAAAATCCAAAGTCTTGGCACTCAAGTTACTCCTCATTTCTTTGATTGTAAGTGTTTAGTGATTATAGTAGGAAATATTGAAGTTTAGGGAAAAAATTGCTTTTTTTTAACAAAGAGGATTAATGAAGACAATATATATATAAATAAAGATTAAATAATACTATTCATAAAATTAATAAACCGAAGAGACATGTGAAGCAACCCGAATTCGAATTTGAAGTAAAAAAACAGTTTTTAAATATGAATAATCGATTAATGAAGAATGATCATATAAAGTACAAGTTGGCCCACTTAAATACAACTTGGATTTACAATTTGAAAGGTCGCATTCTATTATTTATTAATTAACTACTTATTATATAATTGTTACTAATGTTTTTATTATTTTTATTTATGTAACATTGCCTTGCCATTAAGGAAAGCTTTGTCCTCAAAGCCGAGTTGTTGACTGCTACATTGCATCTATACCCAACGTATCTTTAGATGCGCCCCAAGGAGAGCCATTTTTTTTTCGACTAAGAGAGGTGTTATTGAGCAATGGTGGTCATGGTTGGGCCCTTTGGTCCTTCCTTTAAGAGTACTATGGCTTAATGACACTGTTGATTACCATTTGTTGGGGGTTTTAACCCTGGGGTTGGTGTTTGGGTCTCCTAGGGGTTGATCATTGGGCCAGATGGCCCCATATCTTGTTTACTTGCCCTGGTGGCTTTTGCTTCAACTGTGATACACTTGTCTCCCTTCACAGCCACTTAGGACACCCTCCCAGCTCTTCTGCACATTAGCGCCTCCTCTCCTTGGTCTTATTTCCTTAGAGGAAGCTATCCTCAACGCTAGGCCTTCTTGTTGCTTTGAGGAGGGTGTTGACGGATTTTACAACATTCTTTGGGTAAGATGGGATATAAGCCCTCCGTCTAGCTCACTCCTATTAGTTTTTGATAGCTCGGTGGCACTCCTGCATCAGGTGCCTAGGTGCAGGGGTTATTAACTTGGAGTCTCATTTATATTCTTAAAGTGACTTTAGTAATGTGTTTTTATTAAAGTACCTTTTTGATGTGACTTTATGATTTAAAAGTGAGTTGCACTTTATTATGTTTTTAAAGTGACTTTAAGTCATAAAGTGTACTTTTAAATATTTAGGGTAATATGACTTTTCAAAAAGAAAAAATTTGGTGTAAAGTTCACTTAGGAGATTTAAGTGAGTGAAAGATTAGATCCCAGCCTTAGATCTCTTGGCCAAGATCTAATCTCGTCCATTGAAGGTGAAAAGTCATGAGAATAACCCTAATAGGGTAAATAAAATGCATGAGACTTCATTTTGGCACATTACTCAAGAGAGAATTCTTGAGTGGCTCGATTTCCAAGAGAGGAGCTTGGTGAGAAGTGTGAGAAGCACATTTTGCAAGAGATTGCTGAAGAGACCGAGTGTGGGCACAAATTCCTAGACTGAGCTGAGAGTGATTTTCAGTGGCACAAAAACCTAGATCATTAACTGCTGGCTCGAGTTTCTAGGTGAAGGTACGACCAACATTTATTGTGCACAGAAATCGAGGTGAAGTACGGCCTCATTTATTGCAGCCGTACAGTACGGTTTTCCAGGACAGTTTGGGCACGTTTTTCCAGAAAAATTAGGCACAGATTTCGAGGAAGAAATCTGGCACGTTTCCCAAGGTACAGGCTGAGTTTTGGGCACAGTTTTCGAGGGCCGTACAGTTGCATTTAATGCAGTCCGTACAGTACGATTTTGTGACTGTCTTGGCACAAAAATCGAGGGCATTCTGGCACAGAAATCGAGGACTGATATAGACTGTTATTTCGGCATTTTGAGAAGAAAATAGCACAGAAATCGAGACAGTTCATGCACAGAAATCAAGGCAGCCTGTTGGGTTATTTGCGTTGGTCGAGATAAGTTATATTTTGACTGTAAATTGATGTCTGATTTTTTTCTTCTAAAGCTCAATAAAATTTCTCTTGCATGCTGGTTTTCCCCCAGGGGTTGAGGGGTTTTTTCCAGGGTCAAATTTATCCCAAATACTGTGTCTTAAATGTGTTTTACAGTCTGCTGATTTTTCACTTTTGAGTAATTTTTCCGCTGCAAAGTTTACTTAGTTACAGTATATCAGCTTACAGAGACATGAAATTTACATGCATGTGATATGTGTTTGATTTTATGAATGTTGAAGACTGATATCAGAGTTCTACTAAGTGATTGGGCTGAGTTAAGCTCAGAATTTTAACAACTCCAGCCTTTTGTTTAGAGTGATTCGCTAATTTTGGCAGGTTTTGGTACCTAGGGGAAAAATACCCCAGGTAGCCTACCTTGAGCCTACATTATGGCTATTTTTTATTATTATTTTGTTTTAATTTTAAGTTGACATTTTATAATTTCGAATTGACGTTTTAAATGCATGTCGGCTTGGATATTTTTGTAAAAAGTGAGTGCGAGATCATATAAATAGATCTCCTCACTTCATTTTTTACATAAGACTTATGGGATAAAAACACTATGCATTTATTCTACCCTTCTTAGGGTTCTTTGGAGTGATGCGCCCCTCTTGAGGAAGGTTGTTTTATGGGTATATGACAAGTTCTTGAAGTATCTTGGGTTTTTGCTCTTTCTCAAAGGTGATGCTTGTATTTGTTGGTGAAAAACGTGCATAAGGAGGTATCTACGTCTTGTCTTGATGTCTCTTTATTAAAAGCTGATGAATGTTGTTTGCTTGTAGATGAAATGGTAGCCATTAGGTTGCATCTTGTCTTGGCTAGGTCTTCATCCACTTTTATCACCTCAGAGTAGAAGCACATCCTCTTTAGGAGTCTTCTAGGGTTAAAGGTCTCGGTCTTTAGGTTTGTCATCGAACCTAGGTTCTTCATCTCACTAGGAAAACCATCCTCCTTAGACACCATAGCTTAGGAGCATCTTTGTTGATGTAATTGTAACTTCAGAATGTATTCACTTGTATTTCTTATCTATTGTAACCCGATGTTTATTCTGGGATGTACTTGTGTCATGTCATGCCCCGATGTTCTTGTTGGGAGAATCTATAATGTAAACAAGTCATGTCAAGTCATTGTGGGTAACCCTCCTACTGTCTAAGGGTTAAAGTCCCCGCAGTTTCAGGGCACTAGGGTTATTAGATTCTCCTAGAGAGGTCGGCCCTAGTAGGGTTTTAGTCATGTCGGGATTTAGTATAAATAGAGAGTTGGCTTCTCTATTTATCACACTCATCCACACTCAGTTGTAGCGCATAGTTGAGGAAGAGAAAGACACTGGGGCAAGGAAGAAAGAGGTTATTGCTGTCGGGAGATCATCTTACTGTTTTGTGGTTTTACTTTTGGTGCTGATTCTATCTTTGAGGAAGTTGTGGGGTTTTCTCCATTTATGGTTTCCCCGAGGAAAAACAGTGTTCATCGTCTCTCGTGTTTGATTGCTGTGTTTGTTGTTCTCTGAGTTAAAGATCCTAATGTTATGCTAGCTTAATGTTAAAAATCTAACATGGTATCAGAGCTTACCTAAGAAGAAGACACTGTGCAGCTGCGGGAACTAGGGCTTCCTACTTTGTGGATCTCTCTCCACAGATTTTCAGCAAAAGAAGGTTGGAATAACTCTTCTCCTTAGGGCGCATCTTTCTGTCGAAGCAGAATCCAATTCTAAGGTTTTTCAGTTTTGGACCCAACACCACTGCCAGAAATTAGGGCTTTTCATAGAAGTGGAATTTTTCAGTGAGCCCAGGCCTGGATTGATCTCCTCCCTAAAATCGAAGTTAGGAATCAAATCCAAAGCATTTGGTTGGACATATCTCATGAAAAGCAAAACCCTAATCTGCTCTTGAACCAGCACTGCAGGATTTCAGCTCCAAATCTAGATCCGACATCTTGACCTGGTAAGATTTAAATCTTTTGTATTTCCATTTGAGGTTCTCAGTTAAGATGTCTCATCATACGAAGCTTGATGAAAAGCTTGAGGGAGCTGATAGCTTCCGAGCTTGGAAGTATAGGATCTCCCTGGTCCTGGAAGAAAATGAGTTGGACTCCTATATCAGTGAGGAGGTTCCAGTTCCAGAGGTAGATGAGGCAAATGCCTTAGATAAGAAGAAGTTGGTTATGGCAAAGAGGATCATTGCTAATTCTATCAAGGATCACCTCATACCACAGGTGTCCTCCCTCAAGACACCTAAAGCTATGTTTGATGCCCTAACCAAATTGTTTGAAGGGAAGAACATAAACCGGAAGATGACTCTGAGAAACCAACTGAAGAATGTGAAGATTCAGAATGCAGAAACAATCCAGTCCTACTTCACAAGAGTTTCTCAGATCAAGGAACAACTAGAAGTAGTAGATGAAGAAGTGGAAAATGCAGAGATTGTAATGACCACCTTGAATGGTCTCCCTAGATCATGGGACTCCTTTATTCAAGGAATCTGTGCTAGAAAGAAGTTAGTCAAGTTCAGCAGACTATGGGAAGAGTGCTCTCAAGAAGAAGCTCACATAGCAGCTCGAGAAGATAAGATGGGAAGTGAAGATCAAGCTCTCACAGTTCACTCCAAGAGGGGGGTGATTCCATGGAGGAAAGAGGAGAAGGTGTCATATAATGAGGGGAGATGGGGAGGAGGATTTAAATACTTCCATCCTTTCCAATCACCCCCGGAACCCAAGATGGAAAAATCTTTTAGAGACTTATAACCAAGGTCTTCTAACCACCTACGAAGAGGAAGAAGCTCAACTTTTGTTTCGAGGAGGGGTCTTCCCAAGATGGAATCCGATCAAATGTTGATTTTGCTACCGTTCCCAGGTATCCAGTATAAATTGTCTTTAATTAGACTAACATAATTTTTGCATTGGCTCCATATGGTGGTTCCTTTGCCCACCTAGGGGAGATCTAGAAGTCTTGACTTTTTCCTTTTTATGTATTTTTTTCTTATTGCCTCTATCCACCAATCCTTCGACCCTGTGATGATTCTCCAAACCAGCTTTGCCCCCTGTGCTTGATTCATTCTCCCTAGGTCCTTGATTCCGAGTCCTCCGTTGCTTTTCTCCTCTAAGACTGCTTCCCATTTCACCAAATTGAACTTTCTCCCCAGAGTCTTCCCTCCTTGCCACAAGAACTTCTTGATTTCAATGTTGAAGCTGTTGATAACTGCCTTTGGGGCGAGGAAGATTGCATAAGGGAAAATTGGGTAGGAAGAAATAATGACTTTATTAGGACCACCTTGCCTGCTAGGTTAAGCCAAGTGTTACTCCATAGCTGGATTTTCTTTTTTAGTTTCTGAATTGAGGGCCTCCAGACCGCAATGGTGCTTTTCTTATTAACTATAGGGACTCGCAAGTAGATGAAGGCGGTCCATTGTAGGTTCACTTGTATATTCCAAGGATGCTTGCCAGTTCTCTGAGAGAATTGGGACTGCTGTTCCACCCATACAACTAAGACTTATTGACATTTTATTTGGTTTGCTGAAACTTTTAGGAAAAGATCCAAGGTGATTTTGAAGCACCTTGCTATCTGGGATGAAGCGTTGCCCAGAAGAATAATGTCGTTTGCAAACTGGGCATGATTAATGGCTTGAACCCCCCTTGCTATGCTGATGCCTGGTATGTTCCCTTCATTTTTGAGTCTGTTTAGTTTTCTGCTGAGAGAGTCTGCTACAAGAATGTAAAGGAAAGGAGACATTGGGCAACCTTGGCCGATTCCCCTTTGGGCTTGGAAAAAGGAGGCAGGATGACCGTTTACGAGAGCAACGATCTAAGGCTTGCTAATGCAAAGCCTTGACCCACCGAATAAAAGCTTCAAGAAATCCATAGTTTTGCATGACCTGATAAATATATGAGTGCCTTGTTCTATCAAAAGCATTTGCGAGATCTAGTTTGATTGCCATACCTGCTTCCTTGCGAGATTGACTTGAATGGATCGCTTCTTGAACCATCAGGATGTTGTCGTAGATCTGTCTTCCAGCTATAAAGCCTCCTTGTTTTTTGGAAATTATATGTGGGATTACCTTCTTCATTCTGCTGGATATTACTTTGGTGAGGATCTTATAGGAAGAGTTGCACAAAGAGATAGGTTTGAACCTTTTTATGGAGGACCGATTCTGCTCTCTGGGAATTAGAGCCAAAAAAGTTGAATTCATGGCGCCCCCAATCCGATCCATGGATTGTGACCATATTATCATTTTGACAAGATATTTTTTAATAATGTTGCAGCAACTTCTGTAGAAGCTAATTGGGAACCCATCCCGACCCAGAGCCTTATCTAGGTGCAAAGTCCATACTGCCCTCCGAATTTCTTCAAAAGTAATAGGCTGTATGAGAGAATTAAGATTTCCCTAAAGCAGTTGAGGAATTTTTCCGCTAAGTGGTAGCATATCATCATCAGAGATGATGTCTTCGCTTGAGTAGAGTTCTTGGAAGTGCTCTTTTACCTCTCTTTTGATTATCTCAGGGTCACTTATCTTGTCTCCATTGTCTATACTAAGTTCCTTTATGGTGTTCCTCCTATTACGTTCTTTACACTGATAGTGAAAGAAGTTAGAGTTTCGATCTCCTGCTTTTAGCCATAGACACCTGGATTTTAATCTAACTTGAATTTCTTCCTTTTTCTGGATGGCTGAAATTTTCTGGTCAATTTCTCATTCTCTTATTAACATTTATTTGGTTACCTCTTTCTTTTCCATTTCCTTCTGAATTTCTTCTAGACTCTTGAGCAAGGTGGATTTTTCCTGTCTAGGATGGCGTCGGCCAGCTAGCCAAGCTTTTAGTTCCCTTTTTACATTTTTTATTTTTTGTTC
Source organism: Pseudotsuga menziesii (assembly GCA_001517045.1). Taxonomy (NCBI): domain Eukaryota; kingdom Viridiplantae; phylum Streptophyta; class Pinopsida; order Pinales; family Pinaceae; genus Pseudotsuga; species Pseudotsuga menziesii. The sequence goes on along the minus strand of LPNX010582001.1, from coordinate 620,629 downwards.
CTAGATATAGCCTGGAGAGCCTTGGAAAAACATTTGCCATGCTTGAGAAAAGATTTCATGAAACCCTGGATCGGATAACCATTGAGGGGAAAACTTGAAGGGCTGAGGACCCAGGTTTCCAATTGGCTCCAAGGAACACATGATTGGTTTATGATCCGAAACAACAAAGATTAAAAGTCTTGAGATTGGTAGAAGGGGTTTGTCTAAAAGAAATGAACTTACCAATATACGATCCAGCTTGGCCGCTATATGTCTTGGTCTGGATCGCTTGTTATTCTAGGTGCATTTTCCTTTTCTTTGCTGAATATCGATGAGCCTCCATGATGCTATTACATCTTCTAATATTTCCCCAAAAGGATTGCTTACTTTTGATCCTCCTTTCTTTTCCTCAGGAAAGATGGTGACGTTAAAAATCTCCGACTATTATGCACAGGAGGTGCATCTTCCCAAACCTTTGCATTTGTAGTTGCAGCTAGAAGTCTTCCTTTGCTCCTTGGACTGTGGTTCCGTAGATACTCCCTATCCACATATTCTCTTGACTTTCGAGATTGTCCAGCTCAACAAAGAGCCAATGCCTGTCTTCGACTGCTGATATAAGCTTATAGAGAGCTGCGTCCCACCAGGTTTGCGAACCACCTGAGTCTCCTTGCGCACTAACCGCTTTCCCTGCTCCATTCTTCCAAATTTTTTTGAAAATGGCCAAACTATTAGCCTCTTGCATTTTAGTCTCCTGGATTATGAGGATGGTTATCCTTTCTGTAAATTTGAATCTCTTAATTGCTTCTACCTTCTGTTGTCCTCCTAGGCCTCGACAATTCTAGTAGACTAGCTTCATTATTTTTTATTGATAGAGGAACCACTCTATCCTTTCTTTCGTCTGGCTGTTCTGCTGTTTGCTTGTCAGAAAATAAGGGTTTTACCAAATGATCTAGGTTCGATTGCTTACCGGCTGCCTTGTCCTTTGCTGTCTCTTGCTCTGTATGATATTTATTCGGTTTTCTTTCTTTCTTGATTAATGGTTCTGTTTATTCTTCTTTGCTTTCTGAGGTGTCCTCCATCTAAGCCTTGGCTCTAGACCTCGTTACAGAACCCGAGTTTTGAGTAGTCTCTTGCTACTTCACCATACGACTGTGTTGGAAACGTTGGCTCATAGGTTTTCCCTATCTCTTCCAGAACTGGCTCGTTTCCTTTGTTCTCCTGGAGGGTCTCCTCTTCGTTTGATGTTATAGTTTCTGGTTGATCTTGGGCCTCTGATGCCAAAACTTGGTAGCTATTTTCTAAATCTTTCTTCTTTTTTGCCTGTGAGTTCACTTGGCTATTGCTTGCTTATCCCTCAAGTTAATTCAAGGGAAATATTGTATCTCATTGTTGGGTGTTGCTGCCCGTAACCGTGTTTTCTCAGCTAGTGTGATTGAGCAGACTGAGCGTTTGTTCTACTCTAGCATGACTAGGTCCTTCATGTGCCACCTCTCTACCTCTGTGTGACCTCTGTGTGTGATTACACCTTCGCGTGATGCTGACTGTTTCTCCCCATGATGTTCTGTGTGACTGCTCTCATTCACGTGTTTCCTCATTCGCGCGACTGCATTTTTCCTTCGTAGTGTGACTGTCACTGCTCATCATGACTCCACTCTCTTGCTAGCATGTTCGGGTCTCACTCTGCCTTCAGCATGACTGTTGTTCCTTTTCATTGTGACCGTGTGTCATTGCTCAATGGGACTGAGTGTCCCTACTCCGCATGACTGCAGTATCTTCACAAGGGTGATTGTGCGTCCCTCTCAGTGTGACTGTGTGTCACTGGAAGCATGACCGTGTCTCTCTCCCAGCTTGACCATGTGCCTCTAATCTGCCGAACTTGACCGTGTGTCTCTGCTAAGCATGACTGTGTGGTGAGCTTGACTTCTCTCCTAGCATGACTGTGTGTCTCTGCACACCGTGTCTGTATTCTTACCTAGGGTGATTGTGTATCCTTTGTAAGTATGACTGCTTTGGGTATGACTGTGCTACTAAAGCCTGAGTAATTTGACTGAGGTTTCCCTTCCTGTTGACTAAGGATATGAGATCTGTATCCTTCTGCTTTAATACTCTCTCTCAAGGTATGACTGTGCTACTAAAGCCTAAGTAATTTGACTGAGGTTTCTCTTCCTGTTGACTAAGGATCTGAGATCTGTATCCTTCTGCTTTAATCCTCTCTCTCAAGGTATGTCATTTGTTTACCCAGTTAACTTCTCCCTTCCGTGACAAGATCAAACCTACAAGTATCTGAGTATAAGGCTGATTCAAATAATTGTTATGATTCTTTACTGCTGATTTCTTCTATACATTATTTTTAATTTTGTTACTATACATGGCATTTGAGATTTATTATTTCACTGTACATGGCATTAGATGAATCATCTCGAGGACCAACTTTAACGCAATGATCAATGGAGTGTTAAAGTTGAAAGAGATGAAATTTATGTGTGATTAATGATTGGAGCAATACTATTCTGAATCTTGTTTTATATTTCTAACCATGCAATAAAGTATATTATTTATGTTTTAAAGAAGACCTGGACCAACCCTAAAACTTTAACAAAACCCACATATGAACATTAGAAGGTGTTATGGATAAAGTGAAATGATTATACAAAGGTGCTAAATCCAAGGCCCGTCACTGGCTGCTACAGATCGAAGTTTGTTTCCAAGTTGGAGCTTGTAGTGAGGGTTGAGGTCTTCACTAATTCAGTGAGTTGGTGCTTACTGTAAATAGATTGAAGTCTGTATTTGTGCAACTTGTAGCTTGCATCAGGGACAGGTGTCCCTTGCAGGTCGAAGCCTAACATTGTATTGAACAAATAATAAAGAAAATATCTTTTACATGTTGTGTAGTGTGTATCTTTCATGTGATGACGATTCACAATGTAGGCATTAATATTAGCATGATGCATTAAAGTTTAATTTGGGTAAAATCGCCAAGTACTGATTCACACCCTCCCGTTACCCCCCCTCCCCCAAGTATATTGAGGGTTCCAACAATTGGTATCAAAGCGGGTTCCTTGGGAACATTCTAACTATTGGAAGGAAGATCATGGATATTCTGGAAGTTTACTCTGCAAATGGAGTTCCATTGCTCAATGAACCAAATTATGAACTTTGGAGCATAAGGATGAAGGTATATTTGGGGGCATTAGGATTTGGTGTCTGGGAGTCAGTTATTACAGGTCACACCCCTCTAAAAACGCCACCAAAGTCTGCAGCTAAGAAGGAATAAAAAATGAACAATAAGTTAGTAATGGATGTTATCATGGAAGGATTAGCTGATTCTGTGAAAGAAAATATTGTAAGGTGCATCTCAACTAAAGAACTTTGGGACAAAGTGAAGAGTCTCTACTCGTTGAGGAGATTTCTATAACACGTAAAGAAGCAAAGAAATGAAAGTCGACTTCATCAAATATATAGTGCAAAGATCGAGCAATCATGAAGATGACAGTCAAGTTGATGAAAGGGAAGAATTAGATCCATAATTTGAAGAACATGTTGAAGCAGCTGATGTGAGCAAAAGCAATATCTCAGAAGAAGAAGAGAATGATGAACTAGAAGTTGAAGTTGTGAGAATTGATTCACAGCTGGATCTAGAAGCCAAGAAACTCTCCTTAGTTTGGTTTAGTTTGCAAAAACAAGCACAAAAATCCTGAAAGAGTAAAAATTACATATACATGTGAACACAATAGTGGATATTATTGAATCGTCTAATATCTGCATATGTTTAGATCAGACAAATATTACATTTGGGAAAAATCGTGAGGCTTGGGAAGCCGTTTGGGAGTGTACATGTGTCATGACAAGATTTGATCTCTATCCCCCCTAGGTGTACCAATCAGCTGTTGAATCACCCCAAACGGTCATGAACCATGGTGTGAACGTTGGTGAGGCGTGCTGGGCATAAATGAGTCCAAGATAGGCGTGGGTGAGCAAATAAAGGTGTGTGAGTGGCTCAAGGTGAACAATAAATGGCAAATGCACTAGGAGGGCCAAAATGGTTTAAAGACAACACTAGGGCCCCTAGTCAAACCCAAATTCCCTAAAACAAGGAAGTAGCACTCCAAGACATTAATGAGGGCACACATGTTCCATGTTGACCAAGTTAGAGCACTGATGTGTGTGGGAATGGGTCAAAATAACCAGTTCACCTCTTGGACCAATTCCCCTAAGTCTAAACCATAGCAATCAATGCATAGAAGCAAAAGAATTCGACTAAGTTATAAACTAAGGTACTAAGGATGGATTACTGTTCTAAAACCCCCCCAAAGCTCGACTTAGTACAACTTAACCAAAAATATCTTGGAGGCCTTGGAAACAAAGGCCCAAGCTACCTCATACAATAGAAAATTTTATTGTCCATGAAAACAAGGAAAAGAGGAAAACCACATGGGAACAAAACCTCTCCTAAAAAATGGACATGGGGCCGAAAATTTGAAGGTGAATGGCAGCCATCACCATGCATCACTGACTCCAAGCAGTGATCTCAAGCAAGGTTACTTG
>LPNX010582001.1:391762-615291 GCA_001517045.1 Pseudotsuga menziesii | reverse complement strand
GAATCGAAGGAAGCGTTTTCGGGAATCGAAGGAAGCGTTTTAGGAAGCGTTTTTTTAAAACCGGAATCGATTTAGGAAGCGTTTTTTTGGCGATTCGGAAGCTCCATTCCTAGTCGATTCCTGGCGATTCCTAATTCGGGCAGGGAGCGTTTTATAGACAGAGGAATCGCGATTCCTAGTCGATTCCTAAGCGATTCCTTTGGAATCGCGATTCTGGAGCGGGTTCGAAGGGGGGGGGGACGATTCCCCGCAACCCTGATCTCAAGTAAGTGAAGATCTTCTTTGTGAATCACTTGGTGAAAATATCAGTAGTTTGCTCAAAAGAAGGGCAATACTGCAAGGTGTTGTTCGTCGAATGTACATCGTCAACATAAATCTTTTGAAATGCTGTTTCTCAAGTGGGAAAGGTGTTGGGGGCAAGCAAAGAACCAGGTGCCGTCACCTGATCCGAGCTCCTATGTTTAGGCTAACTCTTAACGAAGCCAAGGGGGGTAGTCCCTAACAAAGAGTTGTCTAACGCTCTTGGTTTTAAATGTTGTTTGGATGTATGGTGTGAATGAGTGTTGTTTAAGAGTTTTTATGAGATAAACACAATAACAATTTAAGTAATCCAAGTTGCTGTTGCAAAACACAGAATAAGATACACAATATATAAGATGACTGAATTCAAAGCATCCACACAAAATAAATTTCTTAAATAAATAAAGGACAACTGGTCCAAATTAGGTGATGCAAATGAGTTTCAAGACCAGTGCCAAAATGGAGTCAAATGTGTGTTGGGGATGTTGAAATACAAGTCTCAAAGATATGTTTGTGAGATTGTTTTGCAATGCTCTTGGTAAATTTGATTGTGTATTTTAGATAGATCTTGATTATGAAAGGTGAGGGGAATGTCCGAGTGATACACAAAGGTACTGGAAATCTATTTGGAAATAGTCTAAGTGGCTCTGTTCAAAGACATGTTGGACTATCCAAGTTAACAACGAGGCGTTCAATAAATAACCAACCACTGCAAATGAGGTATAGCTACCCAGCACCCCCGGTAAGAATTTGCCCACTTTCGAGTATTACGTTATGGGAAGGTGAATTTTATTATGTTTGAAGTTGGAATTAAATGAGTGAATTAAAGAAGCTACACCGTTTCTGAGTTTCCCAAGCTAGGGCAGAGCATAGGTGGTGTAGAAAATGGTAAATTCCAATTTTATAGGGAATAATGAGTTATGAATATTTTATTAGAGCACATAAACAAAGCTCTCCGACAGAGAGTGCTCTTGATCCACCTTATGGTGAGATTCAAGAGACTTATCTAATCTAGTATGAAAATGCAAGATGCAACAATGCTCTCCGATAGAGAGTGCTCTTGACTCGTCTTATGACAAGTTCAAGAGACTTTGTGTTCTTTTTATGATTAACAATTAGAAAGCAAGATACACATTAAGTAAATAAAATGCAAATAATAAAATCTAATCTAGCAGTTAGTAGTTCTACAAAATGAACAACCAACAATTAGTGGAAATGGAAACTAAGTCTAACAAGAGAACTAAGCTAAGTGCTTTTTTAAGTTAAAGCTAAACTAAGTAAAAGATGAAAAAAGGAACATAAGGCACACTTCCCCCAAATAGGTGAAGTAGAAAAAATGGGAGGCTTGATTCCGCTAGCCTTTTTATTAATAGGTTACAATACTTTGGGATTTTAACCTTTGAAGAGAACTTTTGGAAAATAAAAAAAGTGAAGAAGCCTTAATGGCTTTTATAAAAAGGCTTTTGTTTGTCTTCTTGGTTTTGTCTTCTTGTTGGGAACTTCTTCTTCAATCTTTCCAAGTCTTTAGACTTGTCTTTGGTTGATCTTTTCTTCAATACCTACACAAAATGAAAAACAACAACTCAAGTACCCATTATTCGTTAATAAAATCAAAGTATATCTAGGATAAAAAAGGAAATCTAAGATCTAAATAAGAGCTACAAGTTTGGAATGTACACTAAGAAATGAGATGTACTAAAGATCTAGATGCAAAATGTAAAGTAATCTATATGCAAAATCAACTTTCAAATGCAAGTTTTTGAACTTTTTCAAAATGAAACTAGATGCAAATTACTTAAAGTAAATCACATACAAACTTTGAGATTTTAAACTAGCGAATCTTAAGACTAACAAGAAATAAACAAGAAAACCAAAAAAAATCAATGAGCAAAGAGCTAGAAGGAGAAAAAGAAGAAAAAAATAAGTGTAGGTAAGAAGAAGACAAAGAAAGAGGAAAAGTGCAAATGCAAAGGAGGAAACAAGAAGAAGGAGAAGTGGAGCGAATGGAGAAAAAGATCAGACGAAACCAAAATCAAGGAGGACAAGTTTGATAGGTTTCAAGCTTGGAGAGAGATGACTCTTTAAAATTTCCACAGCTTTAAAATAGTAGATCTAGTAACCAAGAAAGAGTTTTAATTTAATAAGTGATGGATGAGAAGAGAGCCCTTTTGGCTAAGTTTCTTGATTTCGAGGTAGAAGCTTTTTAGATCCTACAAGATGAAAGTGTTAGATGATAAAAGCTCTTGTTTTGTGAAGAAGTAGTTGAACTTCAACCTTTTCTTCACCTTTGGTGATCCCAGAAAACACAACTCGAAAAGAAAGAACAAATTATATGAAGTGCTAGAATACTAAGTCAAACAAATATTCAAAAAACATTAGTATTACTGACTATGTCTTGTTCGATTTAGATATTTGAAAGACCTGCATAGATAACCAACTTAAAGACAATAAATGGTTAATCTTTTGTCCTAGATTAATAGCCTTCCTAAGCTAGCAATGAACATACAATTGCAAAAAGAGAGAGTAGGGTTGAGAGAGATATCACTTCATACAAGATGAAATCTCAACACTAAAAAAAAACCATGCATGGTGTTATCACCAACCTTGTAGTTGCTTTTGTGAGATAGATCCGGATGGACGGTAGAGGGACAAGCAACTAAGGAGGTGGAACCAAGACTGCCTAGACTCCCAAATGGATGGTTGCCACGCCAATCAAAGCAGTCTTCGCTTTATGTTACCTAAGTCCAAGATAACAATGGGGGAGACCCAGATTTACTCCCGACAGGAGAGATCAAACCTAGACACCAGATCAGATCAAGTATGGCTTGAGGTACGTAAGGTGTAAGGTAATTGGAAACTCTATATCTATGGAAGATGATACTAAGTGGACTAGGGCTTTGGATGAGGGCTTCAGTCGTATGAGGGTTGATCTAAAGTGGAATACAAGTGACCTATCGAGGTAATACTAGATCTAGGGTTGAGGTACTAGCAACTGATGAAGATAACCGTTGCCTTGAGAAATGTAACCGAGGTACGATGAGTAAGGACAGAGTTGGGACTGTCGAGTACCAAGGGATAAACTCAATGAGAGATAGGACAATGTCAGATTACCTGAGTCATCAAGGAGCAGTCAACTTTCAGGGGAAAGAGGTCAAAAGAAGGCTAGTGCTAGGCTTGGAGCTCAGTGCGTGTTGGGCCTTGGGCAATGGACTCAGTATCTGCACAACGTTAAAGTGAACCCACCTGGGATATGCCCTGATCTATGGACCCAGAAAAGTGTTGGCCCGAAAGATTTCGTTTACAGGGAAACCAGCAGGAGGGCTAGCACTAAGGTTTGGAGAGGCAAATGTGTAGATCTAGGACAACCAGGAGACTATCAGCTCAGCATTGGAGGAGAGATGAGATCAGAATTGGTTGATCTACAAACGCAAGTCAGAAAGTTTCAGAAAAAATCAGATCTAGAAAAGTCAAAATCTGATGAGGGAAGCTAGGATGCCGAAAGTCAGTTTTTCAGATCTAGGGCTACCTGGCAGGAACTAGCTCAGCATTAGGGGTGTTTTGGAGTGAGGGAGACTTGATCTACAAACCCAAGTGATTAATTTCAGAAAAAATCAAATCTGGAAAAGTCAAAATTTCAGTAGGGGTGCTGGGGTTTGAGCAGTCAAAAAGTCAGATCTAGGGCAAACTAGTCACAATCTGGACAGCGTTGAGGAGGATCTGGTGAGAGGGGTGCCAGATCTACAAAACCTAGCATTGGTTTGTCCAAAGATCGAGCATTTCCTTGATTAAGTATTTTTTGGATTTTTATTATTTAGGAGTTTTTTTCAGAAAATTTGAAGAAAAGCAGGTACAATGGATTGAAATCTGGAAGAAAAGAGACTGATCCCTTGATGATGATGATCCCCGCCATCCTGATCAATTCTGAAAATCTGAGTGAGTTCTAAGACCAACGTTATGCTCCAACTGACCAATGCGCCCCCCTATCTTGCACAAGCAAACATCAACAATATCAGATTTGCTGTATCATGAAAGAAAAGCTAGATCTACAGAAAAGTAACAAGTTGTAATCATAGATCACAATAAAGCTAATGAAAACCCCCTGATACAAGACGAAGACAATCCGAGTGAGTAGAGGTCCCCTTGCAAAAACTTTCCAGCTGAAAATGCCCTTCATGTAGACAAGACAATGATCCTAAAAAAAGATATAGATCTCACCCAATATTTCGAATGCTAGGAAGCAAGAGACTTTACAATCACCACCGAAGAACATCAGATGCAAAGCAGATCCAGAAAATATCCACAAAAAAGTCTTCCTATTATTTAGATTCAAGAGCCAAAGACCCCTTACAAATGAGAAGCTCTCTCCTTTAAATAGAAATGAGAGAACCAAAATCCTAACCACTTTCAAAACGAGTGGCTAAGATTAAAAGATATAAATGTTCTAATCAATGGTTGAGATGAGCTCAACATACAATACATGGATCAATATAACCATAAAGTACCAAAGTGGACTAGATCACCCATAAAGAGGGTACCCCACTCAACGAGAAATAAATGAAGCACATGGTGGGTCCATGGAGTGTTAATTAGCTCCCTCTGGGTGCCCCATGGCACAATAAAATAATATAATATTCAAATTTTTTGACATTGTGCCTCCTGGAGGAAATCTTGAACCTCCCAAAAGATCCAGAAAATAATATAAAAATGCCCAAAAAAATAAGTGTGGGCCGAAACAGGTGCTGCAACTGCTGGATAAGGTGCGGAGGACATCACACTCATCATCAAGACTCATACCATGTCATTTCCTTGCCTCAGTAGCCCAAATTGATTTCTTCAGTAGCCATTTATTCATTTTTTAATCTGCCTTAGGAAACATGAACCTCGCAAAACAACCTCCTAGGGTGCCTGCGTTGTCAAATTGAGCCCACCAGGCTCTCTGGGATGGGGGTACTATGGTACAATCAAGTGGTTGCACCCCTTATGCCCCATACAGTGCCCTAGGAGATCCCAATAAAACATCTCCCTTTTCAGACACATCATCTTGTGAAACAAAACTGCATCAGAAAGGTAAAATGAGCCTAATCATCTCTGCAAGTGCTCGAAACTGAAAAATAGCTATCTCACTAGACTCAAAGAGTCCAAATCCATCTAGGGTGCATACTCATACCCCTACCAGGTCTGTGCTTGATCATCAACAATATCCAATAGACAGTATAAGCATCTGTAAATGACCATATACCAATAATATAACTCAGGCTATCATCCATCTGCTGCAAGTGTTACAAGGCTAAGACATGCTCTACAAATCATTTAAGTAACATTCATAACAAGTAGCAGTCACCTCACAGGGGGTACATCAACCAAATACATATATAGGGTTTTATTTATTATTTACTTAGACTAGACTTTCAGGACTATACTCACTTCATAGGTGTAGTCAATTTGCTAGTGAAAGGTGAAGGCTAAAATTGACAAGGCTAAGGTAAAGGATGACTTACCAACTTAACATCATGACACTTTGGACATGGGAAGGGAATACTCACTATAACTATATGCTGGACAAACAACAACACAGGAATGGCAGTGCCTCACAAATGGTTGAGTTGTTCAGAGAGTGCTTATTCAAATTGGGCATCATGTTTACATCAAGTTTGACCCAGGTTCATGAGGACCATCAATTTTATTTCCATGGCCTTTTTGGTCTATATGACCTTTTGGGGACTTTACCAGTGCTTAAAATTTATTCAAATTTATAAGGTCAGCAATATTTGGATATACCATATAGTTAACCATTGCTTTTGGGACCTTTTCTTATACCCTTCACGGAGTATTTTAGCATTTCATTGCTCTTGCCCTTTGCTCGTATATGTTAAGAAACACATTTTAGAATTTACATTTTGCATGGGCGCATATATAAACATTTCCAATACAAGTAGTACATGAGCTTTCAGTTTTAGCCAACAACATCTCAAGTGACTAGGGGGAGTTCTGCATAGTGCCAAACATCGGGACAATCGACTAGAATGATTTAGGCCTAGAATCCAACTCACCAAAGGCAAGCTTTGTCACCAACTCAGAGTCGAGACCATAGTTTTAAGAATCAGAATCGGACTCAGAATCAGTCTAGGGTCAACTCGGGATCGGAATCGGTAATGAATCAGTCATAAATCGACCGATTTGAATTTAATGAATCAGTTTGCTAAAAAATACATCAAATATTTAAATTTTAAAGAAAAACAACATTTTCAAGATTATAATCCATGATTCCAAGGCATTAAAGACAAAATAACCAAAATGTGCTCATGTATATACCATATAAGAGTCAATATATCAAAATGGCATAAAGTGTACTGTAATTTGGAGTGTGTGACTCTAGTATGTACTCTTTGCAATACATAAATGATAATACATGTAACATATCTAGGATACTAGAACAAAATACATAATCGAGGAGGCCTAGGCGGCTAAGCCCTATATAGTAAAGGCTATATGGCCTGGAGAGTCCAAAAAACATGCTACATAATCAACTACATAATACATCATCAATGATCATCATCAAACTCAGCACCACTGCTAGAACTAGAACTAGAAGAAGAACCAAAGGGACTAGCAAATGCATCATGATCTGACTCAGTCTCGGTCTCCTCGGGATCAAAGTCATCTGCTAATGAAGTAGTAGTACTGGTTGAATGTCGACGTCGTCGATGACTATAAGTACGAGGTCATGATCGGCTAATGCCCGCCATGCCTGGCACTCCTCTCTCATCATCTACACTTGTATGAACTGATGGCATCGGCAATAAATGATCTGCATCCAACGGAACATCCATCAAGTCCTCCAGCTCAACATGTATGTCATCACCAAACTCTGGCGGTTGGGACCACGTCAATCTGGGTTTGGATCTATATCATCCACAACAATGGGATCCGTATTAGGTCTTTTGCTCATCAATTGGTTGCGCCTAAGTATGAGGTTGTACTGCATGAAGACTAGATCGTTTAACCATTTTTGCTCTAAATGGTTTGTCTTCTTTGTGTGAATCTGCTCAAACAAAGACAAATTGCACTCACACCCAGAAGAGCTGCAGGTTTGACTTAGGACCTGAAGTGCAAACGTTTGCAATAGTTTAGTATGGTTGCCAAATGCCTTCCACCATTGTGCTGCAAATGTGAAGAGTCAAGGTAGTTAATAACTTAATTCAACAATTTCGATTGTAAATTTGGCTAAGAATTGTAGTATTTACTATTTACTATTTACAATTTAAGAATTGCAGTTTAATCAAACAATGGAAATGTTTACTTGGTTGGTCTTCATCTCTTGAAATCTTAGCAACATTATTGGCAAAGGTACCTATGGTGGCGGTGAAAGAGTTGATCCGTCGATGTATCTCCAATTGGTCTGCCTTATTCGGGACCGTGTGCTCAAGGCAAGAATACAATCCATCTGCTACCTCCCCAGTCGAATTTGGATCAATATGCTCTCTATACTGATACCTTGGGTTAAGAAAATACCTAGTTGCATGTATAGGGCGATGGAGTTGATTGTTCCATCTCCTATCAATAATCTTCCAAATAGGCCCATACTTGGCCACTCTATCTTTGTATGCTGCCTTTATCTGCTACTTTGCTTGATCCATAGCTTCATAAATGTAGCCCATGGCCAATTTTTCCCCATCAACCAACCGCAACACCTTAACAAGTGGCTCAGTAATTGCCACAACCTGTACTGCTCTTTTCCAAAATGAAGAGCTTTTAATTCTTTTCTTGGTGTCTTTTCCATCTTGCTTGAGGGCCCATTGGGATGAATTCCATTCATCACTTGAAAACATTTTCTCCAAGCTCTGTGCTTGGGAAATGAGAGATTGCAACGTAAGGAAGTGAGTTGCAAATCTAGTAACTGCAGGCCTAACAAGCTCCTTGCCTTGTGTGTGTCTCCTCATCAAGCTCAATACCCAACCATGGTTGTAGATGTATTTGGTGATGCTTTTGGCATGCTCTATAGTGTCCTTGATCCAATCCTGTTTGCATATGCCCTCAAGCATGAGGTCTATGCAATGCGCCGCACATGGAGTCCAGAATATGTTTTTATGTTTTTCCTCTAACATCTTACCAGCAAGAACGTAGTTAGAGGCATTATCTATGATGTTTTGTACAACATTACTTGCCCCCACCTCCTCAACAACCTCATCAAAAGACGAAATAACAGATTTGCAGTTGGGTTGGGTAGTTAGGTTAGGGATAGGTTAGTAAAATATAAAATATAAAAAAAAGTTGAAAGTTAAAACTTATAAAAAAAAAAAAAAAACCCAGTAAATTGCCAACCGGCCCAGGCAGGTTCGAAATCGGCCAGTCAAACCGGTTAGATACCGAACCGGACCGGTTTGGTTACCAACCAGCGGGTTCGGTAACTAACCGGTCACCGATCCGGTTTACTTGCCTGTTTGAACCGGTTTGGTACTGAACTGGTGAACCGGTCGGTTCCGAAATCAGTTAGCCCGATTTTTAAAACTATGGCTGAGACACACTATACACAAGGAGGTTTGTCCAACAAAGATTCTAGTGGGGAAAGGTCCTCCATGCCATAATTCAAGTAGTAATTTGGGTTAAAAACAAAATAGGAAGGTAATGGATGGGTGGAGATAGTGAAAAATGAAGCCAACACTAGCAAGCCAAAGAATGGTGGGAATGACTACCTCTATTCTCCCTATTGAGGGTAAAACCAATGAGTATAGATCAAAAACTTCCAAATCTAAGTAGGGACATTAATACATAATACAAATACACCCAAGTCCATAAATTTATGACCGCCAAATCATGACACTAAATGTTAGGATATGTCTCAAAGATGAGTATAAGAGCAATGATAACCATAACACAATATAATAAATGCTGAGTCATAACCATGCAAATAATCCATCTGAACCATCATTTGTCGAATGAGAAAACACTAACACCAATCTGGGCATCACTAACTGCTCTGCAAATGACTAATTGGCTACATAAGTCCTCGAATCTGAGTGTCCTAAGACTTTGTCCTGACATGGGAGAGTATAATAATCCACTAACAAAATAATGATCCGTCAAAACTGCTCATCTTAGCATCTCATATGTAGGAGATCTGGCTGAAAAATGTATTGTATCTGAAAAATAGAATATGGTAGCTTGGCTACGATATATGTTATAACATTTGGCTCCAGCTGGGACAAGAGCTCTGCTGAAAAGAGCGCTGGAGAACCTCATAATCTCTGGTCCTCGTACTCCGCTTCTTGCATCCTCAATCAATCCTTTCAGCTCTGCAACCGCTACGAAAATGTCACCGACTACCTGCAGCATGTCTAGAGCTATACCAACCTCACAGACCGGTCGTCAGAACAATATGTGGTTAAAAATAAAGTACTGAAAATAAGCATGCATAAAACTGAAAAGCAGGAAAATAGCATAAACTGAAGACTATACTAAGAGCTTTGAAAAACAAGTTTCAGGCAAAGACAAAAAGTGAAAGACTTAAAGCTATACTACTGCCTAAAAGGCTTATTTCATCCTACCTACCTTACTCTAACCAATTTAGATAAGTGTTAGGTAAAATCATAAATCCAATGCAATCACTTGTTGAACGAATCTATTGAGCTTTCTTTACAGTTAATGATACAACAAATCAAAGATGGCTTGTAAGTAATGTGAATGAAAATTAAAGCCATTATAACTTGTTGTTTGAAGATCAAAGAAAGATATGGATCAAGAGAATTGAAATTATGCTAGGGATGAGATTGAATTTCTAAAAACTTATCCATCAAGATGCTGATAAGGTCATAAAAGGTATGCAAATTCGTTCTTGATGGAGGAAGACAATATGATTCATGACTCGGCCACTCCAAACAATTCTTTGTTTTCTCCTCTACTTTATTAGGACATTCAATTCTATTCACTCCAGGAGAATCAAATGGGGACAAGTTGTAATGTAATGAAACTGTGACCGAGATCAAGCCCATTTGTTGTTTAATAATGGAGAAAATATGAAATTGATCTTTATACACCTTCTTTAACCATCCATAATACAGATTTACAAATTGAAAAAATTAATTCATTACGGATGACTGAGAAGAGACATGAAGTGCGTTTTCCCCAATTATGTGATAATGATTAAAATCTTGGTTAAAGATTTCGAAAGTAACAACTTGATTAAAAGATAAAGTCATACAAGAAGACTCGAAAAGTTGGGACGAGAGGGTGGATTGAAAATTTTCTCCCAGACTTGGAATAAGTGATCTCGGAATTGGATGAGGGGAAAGAGCTTTTAAATTAATTCCAGGAGTGATTTCAAGATTCGAAACAAGGACAGTATCCACACATTGAACCAACATATTATGATTAAGGATTGGATGAAGAATTCTATCGACACGATCAGGACAAGGTTCCTCATTGTAATGTTCTTGATCAAGTTCACTTACAATCGTATCATCATGTGATTGATCTTCTTCCGAGATATGATCAAAGTTTGGATCAAGAGAATCATCAATCAGGCAATGAGGATCTTTGATGGATTCATAGATGAGAGATTCAACTTTAGATGGTTCTTGATAGTGATCATTTTGTTCTCCTCCTTTATTTGTGCCTTCCTGAGCTAATGATGACAAGATTTTAATAAGTTCCCCTTCTATATCAATATCAAGGTCATAATCCTGAAGGGTTGAGATTTGATCATCATCACTCTCTTGCATCGAAGAGTCATTTAAAAGCATGTCCACTGTTGTATCGGGACAGGAGGAACCAATTTGATGAGGAAAATCGTCAGTTATCTCATTATGGTTGTCTTGATCATCTTCATCAGATTGATCCTCAACAACGCAATCATTATTTGGATGTATGGATTCATCAATGCTTTTACCACATTCTTTTCTTAATAGCTCAGTGAACATGTCGTATCCAGTGATGGATCCTGGTGCTAACGTGTATAACCAAAAATTGGCATTACCTCCTAAGGCTTCACAAAGGGCTCGCATATAGACATCTTCATGTTCTGCACCCATGGATTCCATATAACCAACAAGCATTCTAATGGCTTTGAATTGATTCGTCTAAATTTGCAAAGAAACGAGGCAACCCTTCAATGTATCTTTTGGGCATAGGATGAGGTGCCTCATAGATTTTAGAGAAGTCCAGACGAGATAGAAGTTGCCTTTTAAGCTTGGTTCGATTTTCCTTGATTTCATTGAAAAATTGGACGAATAAATTCGAGTTCATTGTGATTTACGGGATGTTCTAAGAACTTAAGATTAATACGTTGGGTACGGTCCTCAGTGGAGTCACTAGGTGAACCACTCAAGTAATTTACCGAAAAGAGAGATGTCGTAGGGAAAGGTGAGGTATGTCGAACCCAATGTTACAAATATCGTGTTGGCGAATATATCGCTGAGGGTCCAAAAAGATATTATCGGATTTATCGGCGAAAATGTCGACAAATATTGGCAATATATCGACAATGTAAAAAAATACAAAAATATTCATTTTTTTTCAATTTTCTAAACATGTAAAGCAACAAGAACATCAAATAAACACATTGCTACATGAGTGTGGAAATAAAACCGATATATAAGATGTATAAGAGGTCTAGTAATACGTCACACATAAAAAATGAATCGTGTCTTAGATCTTGAGTCCTCGACTCATGAATCACCAAAAAAATATAGTCAGTGTTTTATGTAATATGTAATATGTCTCTCATATGCAATGAAATCAACCAAATAAAGTAAACTATGGATTCCTTCTACCCCTTTTACGGGCAAAGGTAATCGCTCTAGTAATGGCTCTGCCTCCAGAGCTAGAAATCCCAAGTGCTCGTGGGGGTCGTCGTGGACTTCCTCGTCCTCTAGAAGTGTTTGGAAACTGATGTACTCTAGAAGAACTAGAAGAATGATGAGGTACTGGACCCTCATCAAGTCCTCTACCACCGCTACTGCTACCATTGCCCATATATCTGGCTCCCTCTGACTGAGACTGTGGCTGTGTGGCATAGCAACTGGCGGCTGTGTGGCCGGTGGCTCCGTTGGTGGCACAATCTCAAATGCCTCTAACCACTCATTGTCCCATGTCTCAGTCTCCATGTTCTGTGTATCATCCTCTAACCAATCAGGAGCTGCCTCCATAATAGGTTCCTCAATCTCCACTCTCCATGCAGCAGTGATGTCAATGTGATCCAATGAAATAGCCTCCATCTCAGGTTTTTTCTCAAGTTGCTTCATCCACAACCTGAGATTGTAGGAGACGTACACTAGATCATTTAGGCGTTGGGTATCCAACCTGTATGATTACCACAAATTTATCCAATTAGAATTTAGAATACATAAATTACCCATGTGACATAAATTACAAGTTATAATGAATTTAGAATTTAATTTTAAATTTTCAAACTTGTTGCGCATCTTGGTGTGTATCTTTTCAAATACACTCTAGTTGCGCTCAGAACCCGAAGAACTACATGTTTGGCTTAGGATCCGAACAACAAGCTTTTGGAGATGGGTAACTCGTTTGCCATAGGTTCCCCACCAAGTATCTACAATGAATTGGAGAAACATAAGAGAAGACATTGAAAATTTGAAGTATGAAACCAAGAAAGTAATAAAATTAAATTTTGAAACAAGGTGAAACTTACTTGGCATTATGTTCTGCCTATCATTAATAGCCATATCAAAGACAAATGTTCCCATGGCCCTCCTATAGACTTCCAACTCTTTGGAAATCTCTGAACGGTCAGCTGCACTTGGCACCATCCTCTGGACACACTCCAAGAACCCATCCATTACCTCTGCATCAAAGTCGAAGCCACATGAGTAAGAGAATGAGGGGTTGAGGAATAGGCCTGTAGCATGAATGGGGCGATTAAGTGTTTTGTTCCATCACTGATCAATCACCTCCCATATCAATTGTTGTTTCGCTTGCCCCTCTTCCCCCTCGTCCTCATAGTAGGCATTAATGGCCTCTTTGGCCCTATCCATGGCCTCATACAAGTAGCCCATTGCGGGCTTGTCTTCATCAACCAAGTGTAGAACCCTTACCAAAGGTTCACATACAGTACACACCTCCTTCACCCCATCCCAAAAGCTCTCTTGGTATGACACTAGCCTGAATATGTCATGTCCCTCCAGTTTAGTGCTAATTGATAAAGCACGCCACTCAGCTGAAAGGAACATAATTTGCAAGTCCCATATAGAAGTAAGGAGAGACTGAAGAGAGATGAAACAAGTGGCAAACTGAGTGATGGCAGGACGGACCAACTCCCTATCATGAGTGAACTTCCTCATCAAGCTAAGCACAGAAGCATGATTGTATATAAATTTGGTGATGCTTCTTGCTGAATGAATGACTCCTTGATAAACTAGATCTTCCCTATATCCTCTAAGATCAAGTCAATACAATGTGCTGCACAAGGTGTCCAAAACAAAGTTGGATGCCTGTCCATAAGCATCCTACCGGTTGCCACATAATTCGCAGCGTTGTTCGTTACTACTTGGACAATATGCTACGGACCTATCTCTTGGATGAACTCATCCAACAACTGACATTGTAATGCTGCATCTTTGACCTATGCAGATGCATCCACATATTTTATAAACATTATGCCTCGAGGACAATGAACCAAGAAGCTGAGAAGGGTCCTACCCCCCTTATCACTCCAACCATCTGACATCACGGTGTATCATGTTGCCTCCCATGAATGTCGAAGCTCCTCCAACCTAGAAGTGCAATAGATTTTTTCATCATCAAGGACGGGCCCTCTCAACTCCTCATAAGTGGGGGGCTTATACCCCGACCCAACAATAGCAACAGCTTCGAACATATGCACGTAGAACGGGTTCCTCGCAAAGTGGAATGGAATATCACTCCACAAAAGACATCGACCCACCAGTTTATCTGCTTCCTTTTTCTCTTTTATCTTGTACATTGACTTTATACCTGGTTGTCCACCAGGACCAGATCTCGACAAAAAGTAAGAAATAGAATGTGTCGTTGAAGGCATGATGGAAGATGAGGATAAGGTCTCACTCCCCACTCTCCCTAAAGTGTGTCTGGTTGTCTCGAATCCTAATGCTGCTCTCATGCCAAGTTCTTGCCTCAAAGCTTCCCTTTCATCTTTCCTCTTGCCAATACCTTCAATTGCAAGTTTGGCCCTATGAACTATTTCAGGAGTGGAGTTTTTACAAATATCCACCTCATGCCTTGCAAGTTGTGCGAGGTGGTATTTGAGCCTACTTACCCCCCCCCCGTCATCTCCTTCCAACACATATTGCATTTAAGCTTTTACCGATTTTGTGGATCAACCGGCTCTGCATACACCCAGAATGGATCCAAATTCTTCGGCATGCTTGTAGCTTTGCAAATCAAAACCTGTAACATAAAAAAAAGTTTTTTTTTGCGAATTTCATTGGCAAATGAGACATACAGAAAATTATTTTACATTTCTACATTTCTAAAGTTAAATTGTCAATGACTAAACTGTAAAATTTACTGAAGTGTAAAATTTTACTAAACTATGAAATGCTTAAAAAATTTACTAAACTGTAATATAATATATTTATTATTTACTATACTTTACTAAATTTTACTAAAATGTAAATTTAAATTTGAATTTGAATGTTTTAAGTTTTAAGTTTGATTTTTTTTAAATTTAATTAAATAAATTGTTAACTGTGTAATTAATAATTAATAATTATTAATGATAATCATTGATCAAATTTCATTTAAATTTAAATATTATAAACTTAAAATTAAATGATAAAGTTATAAACTGTTAAAACTTAAAAGTTAAAAGTTAATACATAATATATAATTAAATTATTATATATATTATGAACTTTAAAACTTTATCGGATTAAGTTTTAACTGATAATATATTAATATAAATTAAAAAAGTTTTAAAATTTATATATTATATATTATATATTATATTATATTATGTAATACAGATTCCAGAATATATAATATATTATGTAATATATATATATATATATATATATATATACACTATACCACTGTTAGTCGTGACTCGTGACCGGTCTACCCACAGTCGGGAGTCGGGACACAATCTCTCCAAAATCGGCTTCGGAGTCTGCACAGTCCACCAGTGTATTCAAATTTCACTGCACAGTCCACCAGCACCCAGTAGCGTATTCACAAAAACAATGATTTTCATTTACTAACCTTTTTCTATTCCACTGTGCAGAATCCAGATGCTCAGCTCTTTTTGTCGGCAACTGGAAACTCAGAAGTCGAACAAACCCTTTCGCTCGGCTACCAAATGAAAAAAAACAAAAAAAAAACGCATTTCAACATGTATTCGGCTGGTCGAAAAAGTGATTCACGATTTTCGGTAAACATCGCGTTAAATCGCCAAAATATCGGGCCGATGTTCAGCGATAATATCGCCGGCGAGAAGACATCGCGAGATATCGCGATGTTGGCGATAAATCGCCGATTTTTGTTACACTGGTCGAATCAAGGTAGGCCTCTATTTCCTCGACAACGGCGCCAAAATGTTGGCAAAGAGAACGGAAGTAGAGCTTAAAGATAATGTCGAACCAGGGTAGGCCTCTACCTTCCCCGACAATGACGCCAAAATGTTATCACCAACCTTGTAGTTGCCTTTGTGAGATAGATCCGGATGGACGGTAGAGGGAGACTTTCCAATTAAATAATTGGAAAATTTAATAATAAAAAAATAAAATTAAAAAAAGAATCCAACGCGTTCGGTAATTTTTTTTTCGGACAACGTTTAAAAACCACCTAGGGACCTAGGAAATGACCATTAAAAATATTCATAGTCTCTAGTAGGTTCATATACATCAGTTGGACTTTAATAACCCCCCAAAGGCCTAACTTTCAAAATCGGACATTCCAGCTTTGGAGGAAGCAGGAGAAAAACTCATCGATTATTTCTCGGCTAAACGCAAAGCATAATCAACAAGGGCAAAAACTCCTTGGAATACCTTAGTTGATAGTTAAGTCTCAAAAGATTGATCCATTCAAAACCCCTTCTAGCACACTTTATTACAATAACCCCATGGGGCATGGTCATTTCAGTACAAAAACAAAAATGACTAGCCAAAACTGGCTAGGCATGAAAATCTGAACCTCTGATACACTGGATATGAACATGGATCATGATCATCAACTGGTGGCTCAATGGAAGGTTCAACTATTATACAAAATAGTTGGTAATACAAGGCAATCACCCGATCATGCACTAAGCCGCGAATGTAGTGCATATGAATCTCTATGTGCTTGGTCATCTGTCTCTGTACTGGATCTGTGGAAATCTTCATTGCACTTTGATTATCACACCAAATGACAGTGGTTGAATCAAGTGAACATCAAGTTCCCAAAGAATACCTTGCAACCACACACATTGTGTAGTTGCATTCACTGCTCCTCTGTACTCGACATCGACTGAAGAAAGGGAAATAGTGTGTTGTTTCTTAGTTGACCAGCATATGGAACCATTGGCAAATATGAATACAAAACCTAGAGTGGACTTTTTGTCATTGGGATATCCAACCCAATCTGAATTAGAAAATCCTACTAGTTCTAATGGAGAACTAGCAACATAGTGTGCCTTGAGGTTCCTAGTGTCTTGTACATACTGAAGGATCCTCTTGGCTGCCTTCCAATGGATCTCATGAGGATGCTGCATATATCTAGCTACAACACCTACAACATATGCTAAATCTGGTCTAGAATGAGTGAGGAGTACATTGACTCCACGAAAGTTGCGCCCACAGATTCGAGAGAGTTGGTAACTTGGAAGAAGTTGGACGCCAGAGCTATGCTGATCATCTTGGATGGGGTGAAGGACCACATAGTCCCTCACCTTCTCGGGAAGAAGAACGCATTAGAAATGTGGACAGTTTTGGAAGGACTTTAGCAAGAGTAAGAACGAAAATCAAAAGATGGTTCTGCAAGAGAGGATGTGCAGTACCAATATGGCCAAGGGCGAAGGAGTGGTGCCTTATCTCACAAGGCTCACACAGATCAGAGACGAGCTTGGAGCAGTTGGCGCTAAGACAAAGGATGAGGAGCTAGTTCAGATAGCTCTCAATCGCTTTTGTAAGCCATGGGACTCCTTTGTTAAAAGTGTTGTGGCTAGGGAGAAGCTCCTTGATTGGTATACATTGTGGGATGATTTTGTGCAGGAGGAGACCCGCATGGGTCAAGGTTCAAGTTTATCTAGTAGTGCCCCACAGATTGTGGATGAAGAGGCTTTAGCGCTGGCAGGGAAGAGCAAGGGCAAGGTCAAATGCTTTATCTGCCACAAGCAAGGACACTTTGCCTCCCAGTGCCCAGACAAGAAGAAGAAGAACAATACGTAGATGGAAGGATATGCAGAGGTGGATGATTTCAACAAAAACTTCGATGAGGATTTTTGCTTGATAGCTTGCATGGCAAGCACCACAGGTAGCAACGTTTGGTACATAGACAATGGGGTATCTTGTCATATGACGGGACAAAAGAGGTTATTGAAGAGCTTGCAGGAGGGTGGATTAAATCTCCACATTGAGCTGGGTGATGATGCGTAGTATCAGGCGCGAGGAATTGGCACTGTTTCATTTCAGAGGGAGTCTTGCAAACCCCTCAGGTTTACTGTCGTATTGTATGTTCCGAGGTTGACTAAGAACCTCATAATTGTTTCCACCTTGGAGGACAAGCGATTTCAGGTGAAGTTCCGAGATCAGGGTGTATATCAGGTCCAAGGGGTCAAATAGGAGTTTGGATCGCGTGATTGGGATCCAAAGCGGGAAGGTGTATAGACTACACTTTGAGTCTGCAAAGGCTCTAGTTAGCAGTAGCAACAGTCAGGGTGATATGTGGCATAGGAGGATGGCACACTTACAGCATGAAGCACTGAGGCATTTCTAATCGGCAGTCATTGGAGTTCCTCAGGTATAGGAGGTGAAGCATAACCATTGCAAGGGTTGTGCGTTGGGGAAGAACATCAGGAAACCTTTCCAACAGAGTGGACACAAGTCTAAGGGGATCTTGGACTTAGTGTATTTGGATGTGATGGTGGAAGGCTTGAGGACAGGATTGTGGTTCGAAACTCGGGCTTTGTTTCAGTACTGGTGTTTTTTCTAGTTCCAGTACTAGGCAAGTGATTACCTAATGGCAAGCGAGGGCTAGAGACATGCCATTGGGCTTAGGATCCTTACAAATGACCCATACATGTGGTCATTTGTTGAAGCAATCTCTACATATTGATGTGGCATGACTATTGACATGGTTCTTTACCCATCCCATCAATTTTGTGTGAGTATCTGAATGCCGGCCTTCCCTCAAAGGCATGGTCAATGCCAAAGTTCATTGAAGAAGTCTTAACCCCTCTTTGGAAGGCTCTTACCCATATGATGGAGGGAATGTTTGTATTTTAAATTTATGGTGACTACCCATTGCCACATCGGATCCATGAATGCACATTTCAAGATGACATAATTGAATCCTATTCAACAAGATGGGAACCACCATCGTATGGACTCGTTGCATATAAATAGAAGTTGTTTGAGAGGAATGATGAAAAAATTTGTGAGATGAGAAGAACTTTTTGAAATCGCAAGGTGTTACATGATTTGGCAAATGCATGTTGCGTTGGTGAAATCAAGTAATATCTTCATAATCAGATGTTTAATTGTAGCATGCAAGGACAGGATGGAGCACACAACGATCGTCAGGTAGTGCACAAGGAATGAATGACTGTGCAGGGACTTGATAGGTGCGCAAGGTTTGGATGGTGCACACAGTTCAGGCATGTCCGATCTGAGTTTCTTTTGTAACAATCAAATCGC
Source organism: Pseudotsuga menziesii (assembly GCA_001517045.1). Lineage (NCBI taxonomy): Eukaryota > Viridiplantae > Streptophyta > Pinopsida > Pinales > Pinaceae > Pseudotsuga > Pseudotsuga menziesii. Next base: position 596,164 of record LPNX010582001.1, on the reverse strand, counting down.
AAAGCATCCTCCTTCATTCATCCATGCAGTGGTTGTATTGACCACACAGTGTCTCCACGCAAACAATGATTGAGAAATCATAGAAGAATTCTTCTTGGAGACTGAGATAAAATAGCTCAGAGTTTTTCAATGACCATCTGAAGGTTGCGATGGATTGAAGGTGAATCATTTGGTGCCTTGACAAAAGTGCTCTTGCTTATTTCAGGATTGAAATGCATTGATGATTGGTTATAGGTTCGAGAATCAAAGGTATGTAGGTGTCTATTTCATCTATAAATAACAGCAGAAAGAAACACAAGCAAACCTAGATTGCAGAGTATCCCTAAGTGGCAGCCTCTTAGCCTTATTTGATAAAAAGAACAGTGTCATTGTCCTTGTTTTTGCTATAGAAATGATCCATGTATCGTAGTTACAGTAAAACAGGTATTCTATCTAATAATCTTCAGGAACCATTTGTTGTAATGAGAAATGATGTAACACACTGAATCAACAGAAAAGAGGACCTTGAGGCATCTGTAAACAATATTGATGAAGTTAGGACTGAAATAGAGTGCTCGAATCAAAGCTACAAGAATGCAAGAGTGACAGCTGTAAGAATGACATGAATTGTTTATGAGAGCAATATGCTTGAGGTGACTGTGGTTTTGAAAGCAAAGACTTATAATCAGAAAAGAAGACGTAAAGACAAGTGGTTGGTTTGCTGAATCTTGAGACTAAGGAGAACAAAAGAGCTCACAAAGAACAAAGTGTGCAGTTGAATGAAGGTATCTGGGGCTATATTCTTTCTGAATTTGCAGATGCAATAAGTTGAAAAACTATGTCTCAGGGTTTTGCTTTTAACTTTTCGTTGGGGATTGATGTAGTCGGTCTGATAGTGTTTGCAGTTATAGGAAAATGGATGGATGAGGATTAGGGTTGTATGTGTTAAAGATCGAAGATAATATGCGCTATGAAGGTTTGGATTGATCTGGTATTAATGCAATACTAAATGGCAAAGTCATATATGTCAAAGGTCTGCGATAATACTTTTCTGAAGATTAAGGTAATGCAGAGAGAGTTGCTGATTGAGAATGGCTATGGAGCTAGCATGTATTTGATAAATCTTGAATGAAATATAGAAGCTTGACAAAGAAGTCTCAGGAGTATTTTAGAAGAAGTAAAATCCATGCGGTACTAGAAATTACAGGTTGTTGTAGAGGCAGAGCATTGAAGAAGAGAAGCTAGAGTCTATGCTTGATATGATTAAGTACTGGAATGAAGACATGAATGTGGTGGATTGATGATTAGCAAAACAAGCGCAGAAACTGTTGTCCATGGGCTGGAACAGTGGTGCAAGTGCAGGAACAACAAAAGATCGAGGTTGAGAGTCTAATCTACTTTAGGGTGGTAGGGTGGTGCAGGAGAGTTTAGTTGCAACTCAAGAGGATTGGTTTTCTCATCCCAGTGACAGGTTGCAGCCTATCCACAAGTTGGTGCTCACCCAAATCAGTCAGTTGGAGCTGGTTGCTATAGATCGAAGTTTGATTTGTAAGTTGGAGCTTGCTGTTGGACTTGAAGCCTTCACCAATTCAGTGTGAGGGTGCTTACTGTAAATAGTTTGAAGTCTGTATTTGTGCAAGTTGTAGCTTGCATCAGGGATGGGTGCCCTTCTCAGGTCAAAGCTTGACATTGTATTGAACAAATAATAAAGAAAATATTTTTACATGTTGTGTACTATGTATCTTTCATGTGATGATGATTTGCATTGCATAGGTCAAAGATGCAGCATTACCCGGGTTTTATACCTTTTACTTCGCACCAACAAAAGACCCACAGTGTTGGCCCTTTCGGCAACAACCTACGAACAGGTTGCGGTCTCACCCGAAACAGCTATGGGGTGCCGCAGAATCAAGTTTCTGCAAGCAGAAGAGGGATATTACTGTACCTTAAGCCTTTAATAACTTATAATCAATTAACACAGTACTTCGGCATTCACAGATATATCTTCGCAGTTAGATAAACAAACAGTGACTTGCTTAACCTTTACTGGGAATTCACAGCGAAGCTAGTATTTTAGCAGCGATCTTACTTATCAGATATATATAATTATCAATGCATAAAAGAACATAACAAAAATAACACAAGAACCACAACACCAGATATAACGTGGTTCACCCCCAATGTAGGGGCTACGTCCACAGAACTGTGTTTTATTCAACTCTTTACAAAATCACAGTTCTGATCTGCGCACTCGGCTGCAGATCCCTTCAAGTCTTTAAAGTCGTGCACACAGCTGCAGGCCTCTGCGAGTCTGCGCACATAGCTGCAGATCTTCTTAATCACTTACAAACCCTCTGCGCACACAGCTGCAGAGGTCGTCCACACACACAGCTGGGACTTAACCTTTTCTTACAACATAGCCTTAACCTTTTCTTGGGTAAAATTGGATAGTACTAATTCATCACTTCCCCTTCTTTTAGTACTGTTGAGGGTTCCAGCACATTCTTGATTAATGTTTGGAAGTTTGTCTCCTAAATCTTGTTTAACGTCATTCTTGAAGTGTTTATTTGCTAGCCTTTGGCCTACTTGCTTTAGGAGACCTTCCTACTAAGGTGCTCTCCATTGTTCTATTGGGCCTTGGAATTCTCTATTTGTCCTAATTAGGGTTTTGCAACCTAACCCTAGAGTTTTAACTTTGTCGTAGTCGCAAGTAGTGGAAACCATCTTAAGAGGAGGGACAATAGCCTTGATCTCTTGTAGCCCTAGGGTTTGGTCAAGAATCTAATACCTTATCCTTCATCTCTCTTCCTTTTTATCAAATTTTACATTCTTATTTTATTTTATGCATAGAAATATTTACTACTGGAAAAGCCCTAAAAATCTAAATATATAAAATAACTTATTATAAGTATGAAATAAAGTTGTAAAGATCTATTTTTTTGAAACTAGAACATTTAGAAAATATTGATACAACTAATTACTAATTAACTGTAAGTTTGTAACATTAATGATGATCCAACACAGAAGAAATTAGAATATTCAAAACACATCATAAAATGGAAGCTTAAAATTTAGAGTGTGTGTTCCAATGCTCTTTTCTATTAATTTCCCTGAAAAAAAATCATGAAGTCAATATTTGTTTGATACTTCGATTTAATTGCTATCACTTAAAGATGAGGAATTACAAAAATTTAGTTAGGACCACTGATATGTGCATTGCATGTGATATTTCCTTAGGCTTATGCGTGTGCTAAAGTTTTTCTTTCTATGTCTTTCTGTGCTAGACATTTTAAAACTAATTCTTTGCAATGACGTCTTTACATTCTGATTCCTTTCTTATGAGGAATTTAGAAAACGTTTTCTTCCTGGTTAACTCTATTGTTTGGGTGGCATTATTCAGGATATACGAAGGGGCCTTAATTCAGTGAGAAGAATTTGCAGGGATCACAGCATCCCTGGTGTCTTTGGTCCAATCTGTGAATTGTTGGATTGCGATGATAAATTTTTCACTGCTGTGGAAGTTACAGCTGGGAATAGGTAAGAGATATTTTTCTGGTTCCTGTGGACTTCTGCAAGCTTGATGTACATCCTGGACAAATCCTGTTATAACTTTGATGGATTCATTGCTTGCCTTTTACTCTATGATGCGTGCACTCACATATAATTTATTAGTCCTTTTATTTTGTTTGAATGACTTGAAATAAGTTTGCATAATAAATCTTTACTTGAACTTTTTTTATGTGCTGTAGATTTATTTCTGTTTAAGTAGTAAATCTCATACTGTTTCACTGGGATAAAACATAGTGGAAGATGATTTTTAGTTTTCAGTTTTTCATGTGCATGTATGTGCAGCTTGTTTCATGTTGTAGTAGAATCAGACGAGATCTCAACCAGAATTATCAGATACCTAACTGCTGAGAAAGGTGGGAGGGTGACTTTTATGCCTCTGAATCGAATCAGAGCTCCACATGTTAATTATCCACATAATCCAGATGTTGTTCCTCTGCTGAAGAAACTGAAATTCTCGTCACGGTTTGCACCCGCTTTTGCTCAGGTCAGTTAATCTTTAATCAGTGATCCTTTACAGAGGACTTTAATAAATGGTTATGTGTATTGAAGAAAGTTGTTCGCATGATCTACAATATAAAGTGGATATAGTATATTCCATCTGTCTTTCTTCATTTCACAACCATGAATGGTTTCTCATGTTTGTATACGTGTTCATTGTTTCTGGTGTTTAACATCTTTTATTGAAAACTTAACTTTGGGCATGTGGACTCTTGAAGGCAAGTTACATGGAAAACTTAATATTAATTTGCCCCATTTGATTCCTAATACCAATTGATTGCTGTCTCCCAGGTTTTTGGAAGAACTGTCATCTGTCGTGACTTGGATGTTGCTACAAAGGTTGCTCGGACTGATGGATTGGATTGTATCACAATGGAAGGTCAGGAGGGCATGTTAGATGAAATTTTATCCTTGTATGGTTCCTTTTGTAATGTTAATTAGATTATAATGTATTTTTAACCATTTTTTCCAGGTGATCAAGTGAGCAAAAAAGGTGGCATGACAGGAGGCTTTTATGACTATAGAAGATCAAAATTAAAACTTATGAATGTTATTAAACAAAACACGAAGACTATAAATTCAAAGCAAGAGGAATTGGCAAAAGTCAGGACTTCTATTCAAGATATCCTAACTAATGAACCTTCTGGTAGATGCATTTTATAATCCATGTGAATTGTGCATGTGTGGATGTGCCTGCATGAATTTCTTTAATTTCTCAAATCCTAAAGGTAGTTTTGTCATTGTTGGAGGTTACCAAGGGAAGGCAAAATCACTTTTAGACTGGGTCTCATCACTGTACCAAGATTGGAAGGTTGATACTGGTAGAAAGAATATTATGGAAGTTATGTCTGAAAAACAATAACCACATTTTACTTCCTTCAAAGTATTACTGTCCTAAAAAAATGCATCAGGTTAGTATAGTGCATGCCACCTGGGATTAATCTTTCAGTGCAGATTCAGTGCTAACTCTGACGGTAGAGTTGGATGTGGCACACTGGCAGCAAGCCAACTCTTGGGATACTGTAGAGGGGTGTGTTGCACCGTGAGGAAAGAGTCTCGTGTTGATTCTGCTATCCTTTGTATTTGATCCAGAATATTTGAATGGAGTGAGGGGAGGCCTAGGCACAGGGCTGGCGGGGAATGACTGAGAAGAAAAAGTGTCACTACAACTAGCGACAATCCTCCTCTATTGCGATTGGAGGACATATTCCTAACTCTCAAGCTGATGATTTTGGAGACAAGAAGGAATCTGAAAATGGGATCTGGGATATTTTTGTTCTTGATGAATAATAATAGAAACCTGTTTTTAAGGTCATGACCTAGCCAGACACCAAATTGATGTATGAGACACCCTTGTTTTAAGGAGAAGGAAAACCCTGGATCCCCTCTGAACAGCAATGAGGATGATCCTCCTTTCACTGGTGTATTAAATCAATCTCTGTTACGTTTGATGTTATGCTTTTTTGTGCCTTGTGGCAAATGTTTTGGTGAGACACAGCTTATATGTTGTGTGGCCAAGTGGCGCCATGGCTATCTTGGATGATCCAGGGCAATTTCTCTAGCATTTAGGGATTTTAACTTTTAAGTGAACTGTTCTCTTGCTTGGGGAGGCCACCAACATGCCCCTTTTCTGTAAGAAATCTTTGTATGTGGATATTTTTTACATATAGTCAGAGAAAGCATTTGTTACTATGAAAAGTAATAATTTGAGAGGGGCTTTCATTTTAGAGTGCTAGAAATTGTAGTAGCCCAAGATTTCGAGAGTTTGAGAAGTTGAAGCACTGTTTCCGATAGTGTGTGTCTAGATTTTCCCAGGCTATCGACCAATTCTAGATCAGCTTGTTACAATAGTGGATGTTACCTCTGATTATTATTATTATTATTTTTGCTAAGCAAAACCCTTTATATTAGACCCAATCTTACCCATACAAATAGAATACAAAAGGAGGCAACCTTTTCATGCAAAGTTTTAATGGTCACCAAGAAAACAATGTCACTTCTGAACTATGCAACAACACCATGGACTGCACAGAGCTAGCTGATCAAAACAGAAAACTCACGCCAAAGGTTTAAGACAAACCCAACCCAAACACAACTGTAAGGAAAAATATTGTTCTATGTGCTAGTTTTTTGGCTTGAAAGCTTATAGCTGCTAACTGAGGACCAGATTATAAAGCATCCATAGTTCAACTCTACAATTCCAAGAGATTTGTTGGTGAAACAGACCTCAATGCAGATGCTGTAAACAGTCCCTGTTTACTATTATGTTGACAGAAGATTTCTGTAACAAAATATGTATATAAATAATGATTGAATAGAAGATATGATTGATACAATGATAAGGCCCACACACACACACACACACACACACACCTTAGGGACCCTTCATGAAGGATTGCGACCATTAATACTAATACTAATAATTATAATTATTAATTATTAATTATTAATATTTATTATGATATTTATTTATGTTACATTGCCTTCCCCTATCGAAATGCTTTGTCCTCAAAGCAGTTGAATAATTTGTCTTCTGCAGTGGTGAGTCATCTTGGTTTTGGGTTCTGATGGCATACTTGTGAAGTTGTTGATTTGTGCATTTTTTAAGGGCTTGATGTGGTCTTCCTGAGCCATATAATTTCTAATTACTCTCCTGCCATCTGAACAACATGAATTGTTCTTTGAGGTTTGTGGCGTATGTGCCCAATTGCATCTGCCATCAACCATTCAGCTCCTAATACCATGTCCATCCCACTGAGTGGTAGGGCTTAACATCCAGTTTGTAATTGCAAATCTTGTATTTGTACAGAGATTTTATGGTAACTTCCAACTTCTCTGATGTGTTGACCATGAACAATTGTAACAGTGAAATTCTTTATAGGGTATACAAAAGGGTTCAATCGTTTAGGCAGATTTATATCCATGAAATTGTGAGTGCTTCCTAAATCTACGAGGGAGTAACATTTTTATTTTTTATGGTACCCTTGAGTTTTAAGGTTTGTGTTTTTGTTTTTCTCATAATTGCTGCAAGCGATATCATGGTTTTTTCTTCCTGAATGTTGAGATGTTGCCGAAAAATTGTTTTTGGAACCCTCGCCAATTTTCGGCAACATTGGCGAAAAAATCGGCAAAAATCAACAAACCGTGGCAAACATTAAAAAATACAAAATATCTTCATTTTTTTCAAAATTTTAAACATATAAAGCAACAACAACATCAGATAAACACATTGGAACGTAATTATGGAGAAAGCACCGATATATATCATGTAGTCATGCAAAATATTAAATGATACATGAAATCCGATAGTTATACTGAATTCTAAAACCTCATAGTTGTTCAATCAGGGACTCAAAAGTGGATAACCAATACGAAATGACGTCACATATATAAATGTATCTAAGGAAAACTAGCAGCTAGTTATCTAATATCAATGCCCTCCCCCTTTTACAGGAAAAGGTCATAGTTCATTTGTCAGGTCTGCTCCCTGCACTAGTAGAAGAAGGTCCTTGCCTTGCACCCTGATCCAATATCTGACGGTGAGTGATGCATGGAGGGCTAGATGCATCAATGGGTGTATAAGGCGGTGGTGATGATAGCACATTTCCCTCCATGGTATCTATGTAACACTCCCCCTCCTCCAACAAGAAAATGAAAGTAAAATGAAAAAAAATGCCCGTTTACTCAACGCTTTTTTCCATTGTGGCGGAAAAAATCGGGAAAAAGCGCGATTTATAGCACATTTCCCTCGATGGTATCTGTGTACCAATCCTGGTCCTGCAACAAGAAAATGAAAGTAAAATGAAAAAAATGCCCCTTTACTGAGCGCTTTTTTCCATTGTGGTGGAAAAAATTGGGGAAAAGTGCGATTTTTTCCAAAAAATCGCGATTAATTCAAATTTTAAAAAATCGTGATTTCTCCTCGTCGAAAAATTGGCTTGATGAAAAAATCGCGATTTTTCACTATTTTTCGGAGATGTTTACTACCCTGCTTGTGAAGTTCTTTATTTGTGCATTTGTTAAGGGCTTGATGTAGGTTTCCTGAGCCATATAATTCCTAATTACTCCCCTGCCATCTGAATAACATGAATTGTTCTTTTAGGTTTGTGGCGTATGTTCCCAATTGCATCAACCATTCAACTCCTAATACCATGTCCATCCCACTGAGTGGTAGGGCTTAACATCGAGTTTGTAATTGCAAATCTTGTATTTGTACAGAGATTTTATGGTAACTTCCAACTTCTTTGATGTGTTGACCACCAACGATTGTAACAGTGAAATTCTTCATAGGGTATACAACAGGGTTCAATCGTTTTGGAAGATTGATGTACACGAAATTGTGAGTGCTTCCTAAATCTATGAGGGAGTAACGTTTTTATTTTTTATGGTACGCTTGAGTTTTAAGGTTTGTGGTTTTGTTTTTCTCATAATTTTTGCGGGTGATATCATGGTTTTTTCTTCTGGAATGTTGAGACGATTTCATTTGTTCCTTAAGTGATGTGGAGTATATGTTTCTATAGATGGTTGCACTTTTCGTTTTTAGTCTATTGAATGCATGTGATTGCTTTGCCAATGATACTTTTGAGAATTTCTCCTCATCGTCAAAGTCTGATAGGCCTTCTTCAGCAGAAACCTCTACTCCTTCCCATCTATGATTTTGCAATGATACAAGTGATTGGACACATTTATGTCTTGAGGCCCACTTCTTACCATTGGAGTATCTTATTCTCTTTCAACTTCATACCTATGTGTTTTCTTCTTGTTGAATTTGTGGTCTAGTGACTACTTGTCTTCACAAGATATGCCTTCACCCTCCTTCAGTCTTGAATCAACCCTGTCTATGGAATATCCATTTGATTTGTAATGGGCATATCCGTTTAATCTATTGGACCTTGTGAAATGGAACTGGCTCACTTTAAAGTTTGTTCGATTAACTTCGCTACATGTTTGGCATCTTCAATAGTTCGAGAATTCCAGAAGTTAAGTTCAGTATGGAATTGGATATAATCTTGAAGTCCTCAAATATACATTTGTAGCAATTGTTCGTATGTGAATTGAGCTTGTATTGTTGCCAGAGCTTCCCTTTCACGTGTATAAGGTCATTGTCTTCTTCATCATGGAACCTTTTTAATAATGTAATGGTGACGTTTTGCCACTGAAAAGAACAAGTGTCACATTTTTTGGTCCACCATAAAAACCAATCATAAGCATCCCCCTTTAAGTTGTTGGAGCCTGTCATAATGTTTTCTTGTTAACCGAGCAAGGGGTTTAATTCAAAGATACTCTCCCTTTTGTTGACCTAGGCAACGACTCCTCTCTTGTCCTTTTTTTCATACTTCAAATACTCTTTTTAAAATTTTTGATAATCTCTATCTTGAAATCTTGAATTATGCATACTGCTTGAATTAAATATTTCTGGTGATTCTTGATGTCTTTTATTACTTGCATTTTGCGGTTTTGGACTTGGTGGTGGTCTTAGGTAGGTTAAGGTTTCTGCAAGAAGCATCTATCTCTGTTCAGTCAATTTTTTCAATTTTTACACTATGATCATCAAGTCTTTTTGTTGCTTCTTCTGCTCTCATTTGTAGGTGTTCTTGCCAATGTTTTTCGGAAAGTTCTATGAAAATGTCAATTCTCAATCGCTTCCCACTTTCTACTAATTGATCCATTTTGCCTTTTAACTCATTTTGCTCTTGACGTTACTGAGACGATGTCTTATGTTGTTGACTTCATCTCTATAACGATTTAAGTCGGCTTGTAATTCATTGTTTTTAACAATCTTATTTTTTTAGTTTTTCGTTGTAGATCCCACTTTTTTTTTACTTTATAATTTCTTACTTTGGAAAAGTGATTTAGGGAGAAAAAAAAAATTAAAGTTCTATTTCTAATTTTTTTCTAATGAAACCAACTTTACCCTATACCTTCAAAAAGATTTAAAAGGTACTTCAAAAAAGTGCAACCTCAAGTAATTCCATATGGAAAAGTAACTAAAAATTTTAAATGTCATTGTACAACAATATGAAGAGGTTTATGGAGAAGCACATGCAACTATATGAATTGTATGGGCAGTGAGTATAGAATAGGAGTACATAATAGTGACGGTGGATTTACATGCGGATTGCTCGAACATACGAGCTATTGGTATGGTGACGACTAATGTGTATGGAATGTTAGCCCACCAAATTATTTGGTTGCTTACAGTGGCCTAGTATTTCGCCTTGATACCAATGTGGTAAATAGTCCTTGTTTACAATTAAGTTAGCAGGAAAGTTTTGTAATAAAATATGTATATAAATAATGATTGAATAGAAGATATGATTGATACAATGAGAGGGCCCGTATATATATATATATATATATATATATATATATANAAAAGCGTACCTCAGTGACTCTTCATGAAGGATTGTGACCCTTATTAGTTATAACTTATTATTAATTATTATGATGTTTTATTTATGTTACAATGAAGCACAAAAATACACTTTTCCTTGGAGAAACAAACCATTTGCTTCAATTGTTGCTTTGAGAGACATTCGATATTGATTTTTGCTTCAACCCTCTTAAATGAGAAGCAAACTAAGAGAACTCAAGGGTGAATAGGGCTTGCCAACTTTGCCATCTATAGGTGGTTGAGATGGAGGAGCATTTTTTCTTCCAATGTTCCATTTACTATGAGATTTGTGTTTAGTGATACTGTCTCTTCATGGAGTCCCAAAACACCCTCTCCTTTGTTTCAATATCTAGAGCAATGAATCATGATGCGTGGCATTATTATATTTGAAGGAGGCCCTTAGATTCGAATCTTGCTCCTTTTGGTCATCCCTTAGTTAGACACCAATAGGTTGATCACTACTTTTCTTTTTGCTTCTTCCAGAGGAAAGGAGTACCAAGAGATCGATAAAGGACAATATCATCTCAATATCCAAACACATCAAACCTTGTGGAGGATGTTAATTTTAAGTGCCTTTTCCCACCCCAGTTTCAGGTCTCTTGCTCATTATTTAGTGCCCAACCCAATAAACATTTCAGTTCTAGATGAAGTGATTTCTCATAAACAAATTGTACATGAAAGACTGGAAAAATGTGTACGTAACTTCCTAGTCTTCACCAAGCAAGCGTAACTATAAGTTACTTACTAGATCCAAGCTAACTAACTAGTCTTCACCAAGCGTTACTGGTATTGATATGTACAGGGTAGGGGCCTACATAAGGCGACACAGAATTGGATCACCCCAAAAACCCTTCAGTAGTTTCCATGTGTACTTCTGACAAAAAATTTAGGACAGTCACACAAAAAACTCAGACACAATATTTTTGGCAAATTGCCCAGGAAAAACCCACAAGGGGAAAGCTTGTTTGAGAGAGTTCTTTTTATTTCTTCAGCAAAATAAAGTGTAACAACAGAAGTACAACTTATCTCATATGTAAAACCCAAAATTCTTTCTTGGAATTCGTGCTAAAACAACAGTGAATGGACTATATAGATTTCACTGTATGACCTCAAAAATCGTGCTATTGTACAAACTATACGGATTTTGAAAATCGTGCCACTATACAGATTTCGAAATTATTATAAGTTTTTTAAAAATCATGTCGATGTCTGGAAATGCGTGCCATTGTTTTTCTTCTAGATAAACGTGGCCAAAACTGTTGTATGAATTCTTGGAATTCGTTCTTGTATGTTGTTTTTCCTCCCTGCGTTTTTCTTCTTCTCCTCTGCTCTCTCAAATTTTCTCTCCAACTTTCTTGGTTGCAAAATAAGGAATGGGTGCCTTTTTTTATTTTTCCCTTGTCTTTTCGTTTTAGCTTCCTAGTGTAGCTGAAAGGTCACTAGATCAAGGGCCCACATTTGATCTAGTGTTTTCTCATCATTGTATGAGATAAAACAATTTTCTCTCCATTAAATATTTTCTTCTAGATAAACATGGCCAAAACTGCTGTATGAATTCTTGGAATTCGTTCTTGTATGTTGTTTTTCCTCCCTGCGTTTTTCTTCTTCTCCTCTGCTCTCTCAAATTTTCTCTCCAATTTTCTTGGTTGCAAAATGAGGAATGGGTGCCTTTTTTTATTTTTCCCTTGTCTTTTCGTTTCAGCTTCCTAGTGTAGCTGAAAGGTCACTAGATCAAGGGCCCACATTTGATCTAGTGTTTTCTCATCATTGTATGAGATAAAACAATTTTCTCTCCATTAAATATTTTCTTCTAGATAAACATGGCCAAAACTGCTGTATGAATTCTTGGAATTCGTTCTTGTATGTTGTTTTTCCTCCCTGCGTTTTTCTTCTTCTCCTCTGCTCTCTCAAATTTTCTCTCCAATTTTCTTGGTTGCAAAATGAGGAATGGGTGCCTTTTTTTATTTTTCCCTTGTCTTTTCGTTTCAGCTTCCTAGTGTAGCTGAAAGGTCACTAGATCAAGGGCCCACATTTGATCTAGTGTTTTCTCATCATTGTATGAGATAAAACAATTTTCTCTCCATTAAATATTTTCCCTCTAAACTCCACTTAAATTTATTTAAAAAGTCACTTTATTCTCTAAAGTGCATTAATTATGCATTTCAAGTAATTAATACAAGGGTCATGTAACTTGTCCCCTTTTTAGTTACTAAGGCACAAAGTCACTAGGGAAACACTTCCCTAGGGACAAAAATTCAACAGAGGCATTCAACCTTCGCCAATGAGATATCGATGAAGTTGTCATTTCAAATATCGAGTTAGTTCACTCAACACCAACAAATAGATAGTTCCCTCTGAAGCTTAGCAACGAGGTGTGCTATTTGTGCGGCTAGACATACCATGACCCAAATCCTCTTGTCAGCGATCTTTTAGGAGTTTCCCTTGTTCCACCTCATATGTTAGGAGAGATATAGATATCGAGAGTGTATTTCTGGTGGGAGATCATCCTACTCCTCTTCTACAATGGAAAACAACAACAACAGGATGTGTTGAGCCCCCCTCTTGGGTTTCCTAATGTGTCACAATCTCTTCTTAGCTCTAAGGTTATGTATTATCATTAGTTAGATGATTTATGTACTGGCTTTGTAATCTTATATGTTTAGGCATCAGACCTTAGATCTTAGATTATACCTGCCTTTTATCTTGGTTTAATAGGAGTTGCCCTTGCATTCCTATTTGGTATTGACACAAATGGAGTTAGAAGTCCCATTGACCTTTTCTGGTCACGTGTTGGACATAAATTTATATTATCTTTTCTACTTTCTCTCTGATATCAGGATGACAACTCCACTTGTTTTCAAATTTGATAGGAGAAACTTTGGATAATTAGCAAATAATTGGCCAATGATTAGACCTTGAACTCTTAAGAATTTTGAATTCAAGAATAAAGTTATCTGACAACTAGAATAAATATGTGAAAAATTTGTTAATCATTTATCCAATGTGATTCCTCCCACCTTTTTATTAGACCATATGAAATTAGCCCCTCTAGGAATTGGAGTCTAAAGATGGTCTTGAGCGACCTTTTTCCTCTGAATGTCCAAGCGTTGTATTGAAGTTACTTTCCTAGCACACATTTTTCTTTCTCTAAAACTGATTGGAGGACATGTATTCAGAATAGGATTGGGGGAATAGTAGACATTTGTATAGATAAAATATATATTGGCCACTTAATTGTAGAATCCATTTTGAACCTTGAATTTAGAGCTTTAAATGGGATGTTTACTAACCTTTACAGGATCCTTCTGTATAACATGCCTCTCTAATGATCTTTTGAACTACCTTGAAGTCTAAGAAATCAGACATGTTCATTTAGGGCCGCGTGTCTGACATAGACACGCTGACTGAGCGTCTCAGACACATCTCTCCAGCGTGTCCCGAAATCGGACACACGTCCCGCGACTGTCAGAATGTGTCTCAGAAACATGACACTTTTTTTGCGGAAGGGATGCTCGTGACCACTTTAAAACTGTTTTTTTACCTTCTTTTTTGTCATTTTAGTGGAGAGAGCTCTAAGAAGTGTTTTTTTGCAGGTGAAAAAGATTTGAAGGCTTTAGAAGGGTTTTCAAGTACATTGAGGGTGGATTTAGTTGGGTGTATTGCAAGCTCAACCATCAAGCAAGAAGAACAATGTCTCATTCAGCTAGGGTAGGAGCTAAAAGGCAAAGAAAGGGAGAAATGCGCCATCTATTGTCTCCCCTCCTATTCCTCCAAACACAAGCTCTTCTACTCCTCTTGCTAGTGCTCCATCTGCTGCTAGTGGAGATCATGCTCTATTGAACTCTTTTTTAGCAAGACAACAAGCCAAAGAGAAAAAATACCCTTTGTGGAGGTATGTGACTAGGAAAGAAGGGCCTAGGGCAAAGCTAGGTGGGGGAGGCAATGTGTTTAAGAATGAGTTTAATAGCACATACTACCGAGTTAAGGGCCATTTGTTGGACCTTCCTTCTTGTGGGATTTCTTCATGTAAAGCAGTGAGTGTTACCTGAAGGAGGGATATGGGAAAGGATGATCAAGAAGGCTTAGGCAATGTAGCAGCAGTAAGGAAGAAAAAGGATGAGGATCCTCTTCCATTCTTAAGGAAACCCTCTAACATTCGTCCTCCATTTCCACTTAGCAGAGGTGATACATATCCAGCAAGAAAGAGGCCATCTTCAAGCGGTCCAATGGACAAGATTTTCCAACAAGAGGCGCAAGAAGAGATGGACCTCATCATTGCATTCTTTTTCTACCTCAACTTCATCTCATTCAATGTTACACAGTCACCATTGTTTATTGAGATGTGTCGAAGTCTCATTGAACAAGCTCCATCTGGTTATGTGCTCCTAGTTCAGAGAAGCTTAGAACTACATTGTTGGTTATGGCAAAGAAGGAGGTGGATAAAATTATTGAACCAATTAGATCAACATGGCCCTCATCTGGAGTGAGTATTGTTTCTAATGGATGGATGGCTCCAACATGCCATCCACTCATCAATTTCATGTTATCTTCCCAAAATGGACGGATGTTATTGAAAGCGATGGATGGTCTTGGGAATTACAAGGATGCACATTTTATGGGTGACCTATTCATCAAAATCATTGAAGAAGTAGGCGTTGATTCTTGTGTACAGATCATCACAAACAATGCACATGTTTGTAAGGTCGCTGGCATGATTGTGGAAACTAAATATCCACATGTATTTTTATTTTGGACACCTTTCATTGCTAATTTGCTCATTGTTTGAATTTATCACAAGATTTGTTTAGGGGAAAGGTCAATTTAATGATTTGAGTTGTTCATGTTGTAGAGTCATTTATACTTTCTTTTATTGCTCTTACATATTTTTTGGACACCTTGCATTGTCCATTCCTTAAACTTAGCACTCAAATTCCATTTGCTTCAGATGTGACATGGATTGGCAACATTATTGAGGATGCATGCCATATCCGTAACTTCGTACAAAACCACAGAAATGCCCTCACCATATACAAAGAGTACACACATCTTTCATTGTTGAAGATTGCAGATACTGGGTTTGCTTCCTCATTCATCATGCTCAAGAGGTTGACGGAGGTCAAAATCGCTCTTGGGTCCATGGTGATTTCGGAGTAATGGCCTTTCTAGAGAAAGATGGATCAAAGTGCTTCAAAAAAGGTGACGGACACGGTATTATATGATGTTTGGTGGGAGAGGGTGAATCTTACCATTAAAATCATGGAGCCACTCATTTCTTTGATGTGCTTTGTAGATATGGACTAGCCCATCCTAGTTGATGTTTATGAGGGGTGGAATTCCATGATCGAGTCCATGAGGACCATTGTTATGGAGAATGAGTGTCCAAAGTATGAGACATCGACAGGGAACTTATGGTCCACCATTCGGGATATTCTTATCTCTAGTGGGATAAGAATTGCACACCTTTGCATTGCTTGGCCCACTCCTTAAACCCCAAGTTCTACAGTAAGGAATGGCTCAATGGTGGGCCCTCATATAGAGTCCCTCCTCGTATGAATGGAGAGATTTCACATGGGAGGAAGATAACATTTAGACGGCTATTTCAGGATAGAGACTTACTTGATGAGGTGGAGGGCTTTGTAGAGTTTACCACTACTATTGGGAGATTTGGAGTCAATGATGTGGTTGGAGACAGGGGAATTAAGAAGCCCTATAATTGGTGGGCAACTCGTGGGGCAACATGCCGTCTTCTACAGAAGCTAGCCTTGAGGATCATCTCTTGAGTTACATCATTCTCTAGTTGTGAGAGGAATTGGAGGACATATGGCAACTTGTACAGTTTGAAGAAGAGCAGGCTTGAGCAGTCCAAAGCAAAGACGATGGTGTATGTGCACACCAACCTTCCTCTTATTTACAGGAAGAGAGAGGAGTTGGTGAACAGAAAGACAAAGATGTGGGATGTCTCTCTTGATGATATGGGTTTGGACAACAGTATTGACTTGGCATTAGCCAACCTGGATCTTAATGATCCAGTGCTAGAGTCGGTGACGTTTGATGATAATGATCCTTTGGAGGGGTCATCCTCCACACCAACAGATATTGATCCTCAGATGGGTGGAGAGGAGGAGGAGGAGGAGGTGGAAGAAGAGAGCGGTGATAAGTTTGTTGATTCAGTCATGGAGGAAGACTATTGATAGATGAGACTCTTCATTCTTCCATCTTGATATACCCCTTTTTGTAGTTACTATTAGTCTATTTGGCATTTGCTAGTGGCATTTCAACATCTATGTAATACATTTTGATTTTGATGACTTCATGAGAAATATGGTTCTGACTCCTCAGTATTGACATCTTCATCTATGACTATCATGAGTATACTGTATCATGAATTATCTGTGTCTCATAATGTCGTTGTGATTACTGATTTGATTTGTAAATGTGTAATACTAATTACTAATGTGAAATGTGGATTGATTCTTATTTCTATTGAATACTTGTAAAAAATTGGATCTATATGTTTATATTTTTAATATATATATATAACGTGTCTTGATTCTGGGGGTCGTTGTGTATGTGTTAGACACTCAAATCCCCGTGTCCCGTGTCCTCGTGTCGGGTGACTTAGCTTGAAGTGGATCAGGGTGCAAAATGATGGATAGCAGTTTGGAGGATTTCTTGTAGGCAGAGCTACTTTATCATTCTAGTTGTTGATAAGCTGCACAACTTAGAGCCAAGCTAAAGTCATTAGCTTCGGCAGACTTGATCTAGATAATTTTTTGTAATGGGATAAGTGCTTTGTTTCCAATTCGTTGTTAAAGCAGAGTGTTAGCTTTAGCTCATTAAAACGATTCTATGTTAATGTAATAATATAGTTTAGTAAGTTTAAGTTATTTTTCTATTTAATAAAATAAAACGAATTTAAGCTAATAATGTTGCATGTCATAAGAATATTAAGTTTAGGTTAAGCTATCATAATAAGGTGGTTGTACAGGAATTGGTGTACTGGACATTGTCTCCCTCATCTTTGTGTATTGAGTTGACTATATTGAATAACATCAAGTAATCTCTATCTTTCTTTCTGCTTTGTCTGCATGTGATTCTGCTATTGTATATGTGCATTATGTGGCGCAGGAAATATTCAACTGTTAGAGCTTAATATCCAGGCAAGTCATGGTTGGTGAAAGCTTAATTATTGCATGAATGCTCCAGCAAGGAGTGTCTACCAACTGTGAAGGGTCTTTTAGAAAGCTTGAAGAGTATTAATAGTGGTCCTTATTAGTACTTTTAACACACATTGAGTGGGAAAATGATGGTGTGGATTACTGTAATGCTTTGGTTAGTGAGATTATTAAGCAAAGCACAAAATGAAAGAAAGATTAGACTAATATCCTTTGGTAGCAAAAATTAGTTAATGGAATTCTGAATGTATGTCATAGCATTTGATTTTTTGTAGGTAGGCATTGAGGGGAAAATCAACCCAGAAGTTGTAATAATAATACACAATTAGTATGGTGGAAATGTAGTTGGAAAATGTGAATTAAGAAAATATCCCTTTCCAAATCTATGCTTAGGTATTTAGTATTGCTATAACACACTCTTGTTGCTTCCCTACTAAATTTAGATTGGCTGATTGTCTCCCTTAGGTATAACGAATGAAGGGAAAATAATTTGTTCTGTCTTGGGTTATTGTCCTTACCTTGTAAAACATGGGCAATTTTCTCATTTATGAATATTGTTTTCCATTAGTTTTGTTGTGTTTCATGTAGACTCTTGTCTTGGCAGCTAAAAAATGTGCTTGGAATTTTGCTTTGTGTTCTGATGATACAAGGGCCATACGCTTTACCATGCAAATATTTGGTGTTGAAATTTGTAGCAAGGAAGGTCTTCTACATTGCTTGGTGCCTAGGCATGTAGAAAGGACCTAGTCATGTTGCTAGGTGATCGAAGGGACAGAATGTGCATAGTGCGTGGGCAACCTATGTATGAAGAAACTAGGTGGATATCATATTTTGGATCATTATCAAAGACATCAAGAGCGAGAATGGTACCGAGTATTCAGTATTCGATTCAGGGAAGAGGACAACAGGCTCCTTCAACTACTAGAAGGAGGCTCAACTGGTATGATACGACACTGATGGATGAGCGAGAGAGAGATGCGAGTTCTCAAGGTGGTTGTCACAAATCTCTAGTGCAGAGGCTAGGAAGGGTAGCAGGACAAGCTCTTGAGTTGGAGGGAGTTGCTACAGCAGGTAGAGTGATGGGTTTGGAGGATGATCTTGGTGGAGGTGTCAAAAGTACCTCTCTCGCTAAGAGAGAGTGTTGAAATTTGTAATGAGGAAGGTCTTCTACATTGCTTGGTGCCTAGGCATGTAGAAAGGACTTAGGTAACACTTCTAGTCATTAACTTTGGAGTTATAAAGTCAATCTGAGTTTTAATTAAAGTTGTGAGTTAAAATGATTTTTTATTTCATAAAGTGAAATTTTTCTCACCCATGGAAAGTGAAGAGTCACTTGGGAAGGAAGAGACAAAGTCACTTGAGAAAATGAAGAGACAATCATTCTCACAATTAATAAAAGGAGAAGTGGGAGAGTTTAGAAATACACATTCCAAAAGAGTTGGAGAGAAGTTTGAGAGGCACATTTTCCAAGAGAAAATGTAAGAGCTTGAGCTAAGGAAGAGTATTGAGCAATAACTAGAGATGACCATGCACCTTGAGAGGACGTACTTTTCCCAAGGAGAGGGAGCATGCATCCCTAGGTGGAAGCTTGCAACATTGATGGGTTGTACTGTACAACAGTGTTAGGCTGCATTGCATTCAGTTTGTGTTATGTCCCCATCCCAATAAACCTACTAGTTGACAATGTTTCACCCACTTACTAGTTCCCTAGGTTGGGGGAAGAGACATTAAATATTGCAATAAGAGAGCTATGGGACCCAAGAGAACTTTAGTTTATCATTTACACATTAATTTTGGGTCATACAAATAATAAATATGGAGAAAATAAAGTGGCATTGCTTCATGGGGACATTTGGAGGTCTATGGAGGCCTTGGGTAGCTAGATTCTTCCTTACACATGTCATGACTTAACACCAAATTCGAAATTATGAGTGATGGAATGTTCTTGGAAGGTGAAGAGTTGTCAAATGGCATATCATGGGATTGGAATGGGTGAGTAGGATTAACTCCACATAGAAGAGGAAGAGTCTAGGAAGAAACTAGGTGCCATGTGGAGCTAGATTCCTTGTGTTTTATGACAACACTAATGGAATGTCATCCCAACCAAATCAGATCAACACATACCAAAGGTAAAAATCTCTCCCTAGGTAGATCTGAATATTGATTTGAGTAATTGGTTATCTAGTGCTAAAATCTCGGTCCCAGTGATTGAGATCCTGAAAATTCCTAGGCAAAGAGATATTTTCATGAAAACCTTAGAGGAACCTAAGGAAAATAATATTGAAAAACGTAGAGAAGTAGTTACTGAAAAGACTAAGGAAAAGGTAGCCAACAAAACAAAAGAGACAACTATGAACAAACCAGTTGAGAGTCCTACTAAGAAACAAAGCAACTTTAATGAGGATACTACTATTGTTTTGCATAGTAGAGATCCTAACAAAGAAGACTATCCTGCCTTGTACATTTCGTTGATTGCAAATGATAAGTTGTTGCACAATTGTATGCTCGATTTGGGTGCTTCCTCTAACATCATGACCAAGAAAGTTATGGAGAAAATGGGTCTAAGGATAACAAGACCATATAAAAACGTATGTGCCATGGACTCGAGGGAAATTGATGTTGTGGGTATAATTTTGAATTTTCCAGTCAAGTTAGCTGCCTACCCAGACATTGGTGTGACCATGGACATTGTAGTCATAGATGTACTTGATATGCGGGGAATGTTGTTATCAAGGAAGTGGGTTGCTTCCCTTGGCAGATCTATCCAAATGGATTGGACCTATGCCATGATTCCAGCTTTCGAAGATGCACATGTCAAATTGTGTAGTGAAAAGGAAAGGAAGTATCATGTCGAAGATCATGATGAACCAAATAATGAATACCTTTGCGAGACAGACGTCTTGGGAAACCATGCCATCTATGCAAACTACCTTATACCTATCAGAGAGAAAGCCAATAATGAAGAAGCTGATGAACTATGGAGAATGAGTTTTGATGGAGCTTTTTCCAAGTCGGGGAAAGGGGCAGGGATCGTTTTAACTTCACCATCAAACATGAAGTTTAACATTGCTTATAGACTTGAATTTGATGCATCTAATATTGTGGTTGAATATGAAGCACTTTTGCTAGGGCTTGAGATTGCAAAAGACATGGGCATTAAGATGTTAAGTATCAAGGGTGATTCCGATTTGATTGTTTCCGAAGTGAAGAATTTATTTGCATGTAAGTGTGGAAGACTAAAAAAGTATATGAATGTTGTATGGGACACCATGGAATATTTCTTTGCTTTAGACCTCAAGGTAGTGCCTCGTTTAGAAAACAGTGAGGTAGACAAACTAGCAGTGGCAGCTTCCACTTTAGAGTTCACTGAAGAGTTGATAGAGCGAAATGGGAAATTTGAAATAAATTTTAGGCCCTCCATCCTAGACAACCTAACTCATTGACAAGTGTTTAAAGATGACAAGCAGATTATAAACTTCATCAATAACATGAAAGAGTTTTTAGACTTTCAAGTCAGTTTTCAGGAGGAAGAATCTGACAAAGGGAAAGATGAAAAGCCTTGTAATCCTGTCCCCAAGAAGGTGGTAGTATGGGAAAGAGGTTTTGATAGGCAGGATAGGTGTAAAAAGAAAGAAACCAAAACAGTAGAGGTTTACATAGAAATAAACATTGGCACTGAAGAAGAGCCAAGAAAAATAAAAATTGGAAAAGGAACTTCTGAGAAAGAGAGAAAGAACTTGGTAAAGTTGGTGAAAGAGTTTAGAGATGTGTTTGCTTTTACATATGATGAATTAAAAGCTTATCGAGGCGATGTATTTCAGCACACGATTCCATTGAATCCATATTCCAAGCCCTTACGACAAAAGCTCATAAAAATAAACCCCAAGTTAGCTCCTATGGTCCAACATGAGTTACAGAAAATGTTGGCAGCATGCATTAATGCGCCAACAAGACATTCTTCATGGTGCTCTAACTTGGTTGTAGTTAGAAAAAAGAATGGACAATTGAGGATATGCATTGATTTCCGAAATTTGAATATCTCTTGCATAAAAGATAACTACCCCTTGCCATATGTGGAAACACTACTGCAAAGGGTAACGAGGTCAAGTATGATGTCTATGCTTGACGGATTCTTTGGGTATAACCAAGTCCTTGTTAAGAAAGATCGGCATAAGACTATTTTCACTTCACCTTTGGGAACTTTTGAATATTTAAGGATGCCTTTTGGTCTTTTGAATGCGGGTGCAACATTCCAATGAGCTATAGATTATGCTTTCAATGAGTTAATTGGGAAGATAATTGAAATCTATCAAGATGACCTTACGGTGTTTTCAAATGAAAGATCAAATCATATAGGCCATCTCAGGAAGGTTTTTGAAAGATGCAGAAAGTTTGGCATTTTTTTGAACCTTGCCAAATCAGTTTTGGGTATAGATGAAGGCAAGTTGCTTGGGCACATTATTTCCAAAGATGGTGTGAAAATGGACCTGAAAGAGTAGAAGCCATAAAGAAAGTCCATTTGCCCCATAACAAGAAAGCCTTGTAGTCTTATAATGGTCAAATCAATTTCATAAGCAGGTTTATACCAAACTTTGCTAAGTTAATGAATCGCATGCAAAAGTTACTTAAAAAAGATGCTAATTTTGAATGGGATAGTGAGGGAAAAGATGCCTTTACAAGCATCAAGGATTGCATATCAAGGTCCTCAGTCTTGACTAGCCCAGATTATTCCAAAGACTTCCATATTTTTTCATTTGCCTCGGAAGATACAAATGACGGAGTTTTGTTGGAAAAGAACAAAGAGGGTCAGGAACAACTCATTGCCTTTATGAGTAGGTCCTTGCTGAATTCTGAGTTAAAGTACACTATAATGGAGAAACAAATCTATGCCCTTGTTAAATGTTTCAAACACTTTAGAACCTATGTTGGATATTCTAAAGTAGTTGGCTATGTTTCCCATTCAACAATAAAATATAATTTGTCCCAACAAGATTGCCTTGGTATAAGAGGGAAGTGGGTATCAAAGATCCAAGAGTATGACTTAGAGATTAGACCCACTATATTGATCAATGGTCAAGGTCTTGCTAAAATGGTGACAAAAGAAAATTAGCAAGCCTTAGGTATGATTTGTCAAAATAGTTCATCAACATCAGCCAATACAACATAGCTTTAGCATCTTCAATAACAACAGTGGTATTCAGATATAATTTTCTATCTTCTCAACTTAACTTGTCTTGAACATCTAGTCGACCACAAAAGAAGGTCATTAAGATTACAAGCCACTGAGTATTGTCTTACTCAAGATGGTTTGGGTTGGAAAAACCCAGATGGTCTCATACTTAGATGTGTAGATGAAGAAGAGTTTAAAAGACTCTTAGAAGAATTCCACTCAGGATTTTGTGGTGGTCACTTTGCAGCTAAAATTACAGCCCACAAAATTCTTAGAGCAGGATACTATTTTCCCACCTTATTCACTGATGCGCAGAAGTCTGTTAGGAATTGCCAAAAATGTCAACTATTCACAGGAAAACATAAACTTGTCGCACTACCTCTAAAGCCAGTAGTGGTCCAGGCCCCTTTTCAATAATGGGGTCTTGATGTGATTGGTAAATTCAAGGATAATTCAAGTTGTGGTTCACTGATGTGCACAAGTCTGTTAGGAATTTCCAAAAATGTCAACTATTCACAGGAAAGCAGAAACTTGTCGCACTACCTCTAAAGCCAGTAGTGGTCCAAGCCTCTTTTCAACAATGGGGTCTTGATGTGATTCGTAAATTTAAGGATAATTCAAGTTATGGTTATACTTGGATTTTGACCGCAACCGATTATTTTACCAAGTGGGTAGAGGCCATACCTACTAAATCAACAACCAAGAATGTAGTAATGGATTTTCTTGAAGATAAAATCATTATTACATTTGGGGTGTCAGCTAAGATAACCATTGATAATGCCAAAGCTTTCAGCTCAGTAGCCATGTCATCATTCTGTTTCAAGTATGGTATTATCCTATCCCATTCCTTGAATTACTATCCCCAGGGAAATGATCTTGTTGAATCAAGGAACAAAAACTTGATGACCATTGTTAAAAAGATGATTGGTGATAATATGAAGTCTTGGGATAGTAAAATCAAATTTGCACTTTGTGCAGACAGAATGACCAAGAAACGTGCAATGAGAAAGTCTCCTTTTGAATTAGTTTAAGGCATGAATGTCACTTTACCAATTCATCTTAAGTTACATGTGTATCAGGTTCTACAAGATTCAAGATTAGATTAGGATGATTATCAGGGCAACATTCATGAGTTGGTAGAGTTGGATGAAGTCAACAGAAGGGCAGTTGATCAGAATATCAGAAATCAGGACAATCTTAAAAAGTCATTTAGGCTTAGAACTTTTCAGAAGGGAAATACAGTGTTGCTATGGGACAAGCAGAGAGAAAAGCCTGGGAAACATGAGAAGTTTGACAGTTTATGGATGGGTCCCTACATCATTCATGACATAGACGGTGTTAATTCATTTCATTTAAGCGACATGGATGGTGAAAAGCAGACTCTGCTAGTGAACGAACAACTTCTAAAGCTATTCTTTAATCACAACATTTGATGCCCATGGGGCATCTCTGTATCATGGATTTCTAACCCTTCCTGTTCATTTTATTTAATAGCTTATTTTTATTTTTTTGTATAATAGATTGTTTACATAGGAATTCTTTGGTTGTACATTACTTTGTATCATAAATTGTAACTTGTTATTTCATTTGGTTATATATGCATGTGACTGACTTATCTTAGTTTTGTGCAGGAACCAGAGATTCAAGGTTTCTCGTATGATCAATTTTCATGAAATTTAGATCAATCACATGTCCCACAGTTGGAGCCAAATGTTACCAACTAAGTTGCACTATGTTGGATTTCTAAACAAGCTGCCAAAGATGAATAATGACGTGTTCAAATTTCAAGTTTAGAAGTCCTTGCAGGCCTTCCTAGGCCCTTTTTGTTTTAGCATGTTCATACTCCATGGAGAATTGTAATAAAATGAGTTAGCATGATGACTTTATGTAAAAGGTATAGTTTCCTTTGACTTAGTCATTAATGCATTATTCCAAGGTGGTTTTTCCTTAGTAATTATTTATTGTTTTTAAGCGATAAGTAATTTTCAAGTTTTTCACCCAAACCTCCAAAGCTGGAATAATTTCTTTAGTAATTAAGCCTTTGGAGGTTATTAAAACCTACGTGTCGATGTATATTACGATGCTAATCATTATTAGTTAATTCTAAAAGTGTAAAAAGTCATAAAAGTGTGGCTAGGAGGTTTTTTTACCATGGGGGTGCTCGTTTTCTAACTCACCCCTAGACCTGCTTTCCTAAGTTTTCAAGTAATTATTTAACTCCAAAATTAATAATAAGGCGAAAAACCAAAAAAAGACAAAAAAAATGAAATATTTAAAAACTTCGGCAATTAAAAAAATAAAAGAAAATTGCCAAAAGTGAATTTTATGACTTGGTAATTTAATTTGGCAAGTACCCGGGCAAGGGGGACAAGTCAGATGTTGTCGTTTCAACGAATTTTCATGAGTTGCAATTTTCCTCTCCAAAAGAGGGACACAAATTGGCAAATGGGGGCGCTATCTCGGATACAAAAGCTTCTTGATTGGAAAAAGATCCGTGTTTGGGCAAGTGGCATATCCATCCGTGGATGTTGCCATTGATTACACTCTTTTCCAACTCAACTCCACCTCACTGACAACCCAACCAACCCTAGCGCATCCTTAGGGAGATGCGCCACCCTCTCTTGCTCTGGTTTTCTATTTAAGCAGGCATTCATGCCTCATTCTAGAGGGATGATTTTGGGCACTGAACCTTTGCTGTTGTAATGTGTAATGTTGATTATTTATTAATAAAAGGGTTTTGGAGGCTGATGCAAGTGAGGTTTATGGTGTTTGGATTTGTGTTCATTGATGCAATATGGAGGTAATCTGTAGATTTTTGCAAGCTTGTATGTGTTCAGGATTGCGGGCTTTTGAAGAGAACTATGTTCTGATAAGATAGGAAATAATACTCTTGTGATTACCTATAATTGTTATCTATAGTAGAATGCTTATGAGTTTATGATTCTTCTTGTTTGAATTCATATTTTTATTGAGCATTTATTATTGGATAACACCGGCATTTAATCCCCATTTGCAAGTTTTGTAGATCTTTTTACAGGGTGCTTAAGCTGGAGTTTTGGATGAGCGTGTTGGCTGTACTTCTACTCCAGTAACTCTTGAAGAAATGACTTCATTCCATTGGCAACACTTTGTGGATACCTTCTCGCTTTCTTATTCTTATTGTTCAAGCTTGGTGATAGCCTTCCATCACCAAAAAATTTAATTTTTTTTTGCAGTTACTTTTCGTTGTGCATAGTTAAATCTCTTTACATATGAAAGAATATTTTATAACTTTGATTTATGTGTGCACTTAAAAGGTTCAGATCTGATTATTAAAGTAGCATTTTACAAGATCTAAACATCAACAAGTACTAGCTTAGTATTTAAATTTTTTACTTGAATTTTTTGTCAAAATATTTATTCTCTTATATGATTATGTAGCATATTTGACTAAACATTGCTCGTTGTTTTGCAGCAGAAGTTGATCGAACAAAGAGGCATTCTGGAGATTTTTTGAAGATCTAAGTCAATCTGGAGATCCCTCTTCTTACAACTCATTCTTTGGCCATTTTTTTAGGGCCCTATTATTATAAAACTTGTGTTTCCTATTCTACAAAGGAAGACAAGTATTTCTGATTCTAAATCATTGTAAAAAAAGGAGAAGCAAGTGGGAAGCCAAGTGCCCACACCCCATCCCCCTAGGGGGGATTTGCACTTTTTTTATTTTTCATTTATTTTTATTTTTTTATAATTTTCTTTAAATTTCTTAAGCAAAATTAACCAAATCCAACTATGTTCTCGGTAACTAGAGTATCGTCACTGTGATTTAAAATACTCATATTTAGTTCTAAACTACTTAAAATTTACAAGGCTTCAATTCCCGTATGCTCTTGTGACCACTCCAGGCCTTTGGCTGGATCGATGAGACAATAAAAAAGGGATTGGAGTGACTTGTAATTAGTTGAACACTTGAATCAATCCCTACAAGTGAAAATCCAACACTTTTTTCGATCTTACCAAGTTGTGGGGAAATTCTGCAAGTGAAGCGGGAACCATTAGAAAGTGACTGTGGGGCACCGTTAGGCTACACCCTCGTTTGGTTTAGTGTTGAACATAACCCCACCATTCCATCTAGCCCAGACATCACTGTGAGAGCCATTTCTTGGTAAATTCGAACGCATTCCTCGTACCCCTTGGGTATATCTGGAATACCATTTTACTTTTAATAATTAAATCATTACCACATCTCTAATAAAATTGACCAGGAATAAACCCATTCCTTAATCACTCAATTAATAATTTTAAAGGGAACCAAGCGAGACAACTGCAATACTTGTCGAGACCTCACTAGCAACCCACATTCATGCAAGCACTCCAATTGCACTGGTCTTTGTTATATCATTTTTTTTTCTGAGCATTTAATTTAATTCATGTGATTGGATGAATGTTGTTTACATGTTGGTGACTTAAATATTCTTGGAAGGTTATCTCGGTTGTATTTTTTTTTATCATTTGTATCTCCTAGACTAGTTGTTTTATTTTTTTATATTAAACACCTTAGTTTATTTTACTAGGGAGATCGATGATGAAGAAATGGAGAGGAGATCATCTTCCCCACCTATTCAGGATGAATTAGCAAAGAAAGATGAACCCATCGATCCAATTGATCTAGTCATGACAGTTGATATTCCCGAAGATTTGGCAGTAAGCCAAAAAAGGCCTAGATGGGTGCAACAAACCTTACAGGATGCAGAGGGGCATGAAGCCCCACACGGTTCTTTACGAGAAAGCAAAAGACCTCAGAGGTTCTCCAGTTATGTAGCATTAATGAGTCACATCATTGACTCAAAACCCACCACTTATGAAGAAGCATCCAGACACCAAGTTTGGAAGGATGCCATGATGGAAGAATATCAATCCATCATGATGTGTGGGAGATTGCTCCGAGACCCGAGGGGAAATCAATTGTAACTTCTAGATGGCTATACAAAGTCAAACATGGAGAAGATAGGAGTGTTGAAAAATACAAGGCTAGATTTGTTGCCAGAGGGTTCTCTTAGAAAGAGGGAGTCGATTATGATGAGACATTTGCTCTTGTTGCTCGATACACTTCCACAGATATACCGAAGATATTCAGAATGTTGAATTGCAAGGCCATATCTACTCTGATGGATGCAAACTTGAAGAAGCTGAGGGATTCTGCTTCAGTTTCAGATTTGATTGATCCCACTATGTATCGCCAGTTGATTAAGTCCTTGATGTATCTGATGAACACTAGACCAGACATTTGTTCTGTTGTGAATGCTCTTAGTCGATTCATATGCGAATCGAGGCAGATTCATTGGATTGCTACAAAACATGTGCTCAGATACTTATGTGGCACCGTGGGATATGGTCTACGATATGATTCAGAATGTGACTTGAATTTGCAATGGTTTACAAACTCAGATTGGGTCGGATGCTTTACTGATAGTAAGAGTACTTCAGGATGTTGTTTCAGTTTGGGTTCCGCAGTTATTTCTTGGTGCAGTAGGAAGCAGAACTCAGTAGCTCTCAGTACCGCAGATGCCAAGTATATGGTTGCTAGTTCAGCAGCTGCCAAGTATATGGTTGCTAGTTCAGCAGCCCGAGAAGCAGTTTGGCTTCGTAAACTTCTTGCAGGATTGTTTGGCCAGATTCCAGAGCCGACCGTGATTCACTATGATAACCAGAGTTGTGTACAGATGTCAGTGAATCCTGTAGTTGATGACAAGTCGAATCACATAGAGATTCGCTAGCACTTCATAAATGATATGGTGCAAAAAGGTGCGATCGAGCTACAATATATTTCAACAGATGACAAGACTGTAGATGTTCTCACCAAGCCTCTTCCCAGAGTGAAATTTTAATACTTTCATGGAAGACTTGGAGTAGAATAGAACGTATCCCTCCTTGAGAGGGAGAGATGACTGAGAGACACTTATCATACCTTTGCACAGGTACCTCTGCTCCTCCAAGTTCTTAGCCAGGTATGGGAGAAATCTTATCGGTAGATGAGACAGACAGGTAGTAGATGGTCGGGTTCACACAGGTTCCTCTGCTCATTCAGGTACTCGGCCAGGTATGGGAGAAATCCCATCGACAGATGAGTTAGACAAGTAGAAGATGGCCTTGTGATTGCATAGGTACCTCTACTCGTTCAGGTGGAGTAACGCATTGATAGAGGAGACGAACATGTAGTAGATGGTCATGCACATGTCCTCATCCAGGATCTCTAAGCTAGGTATGGAAGTATTCCATCAGTAATATTGACGGATAGGTAGCATAATTTTTTCTCTCAGACATTCGGATAAAAGAAATTCATAAAGACAACCTTCAGTATGTTTAGAGATGATAGAGACAATATAGATGTAGAGATGAAAGCTCAATGATCATGATGCTGATGAAGACTGAAAAACATCTTCCTTGTTGAGAGGGAGTGTTGGAGTTTGTGCAACTTTAGAAGCTATTCATATTGTCCTCCTTTGAGAGTTGAACTTGTTGTAATCATTCATACAAACCCTCGAAAGAATAATGTAAGCCTTAGGGTGAAAAGTCAGCAATAAAAGAATAAAATAAAAATTGTGAAATATAAAATTATATTGCTCCCCCAAGTGAAGTCGGCCATAGTTAAATTTTGAGTGGAAAAAAAGTATAAATAGGAGGCGCCCCTCATTATTTCACACAACAACTCAGAGAAGTGTGCAGTTTTCTGGGAGAGAGAGAAGTTTGCATACATTGCAGAAGAAGACAATTTTCAGGGTTTCCATCTTTGGAAAGCATTTCCATATTTTTCTTTTCTTTCTTCATTGTACTATGATCTCAGAATTATTCTCTCTAGACGAAGGTTGTTTGGTTTGTCCATTTGGGTTTCCCAGGTAAAAAATACTCGTGTTATTGTTATGTGCTGTGTCTATCTTCTAGTGATCTTATTGATAAATGCAATTAAGATATCCTGCTTTAATCTTAAGAAAATCTAACATGGTATCAGAGTAGTGCTAGAAGAAGCCATTGTCGAAATTCTTTCGGAAACCTGTCGAAACTAGGGTTTCATCTTTCAAGGTCTTCACTCAACCTTTTGGCAGAAAAACAGCCTTGGGAATTTCGCTCTAAGGAGGGGACATCTTTTGGTGTAGACAGAATTCGATTCTGAGAATTTTTCAATTTTGACGTAATTCTGTTGCTGCAAGAAAAATTAGGGTTTCCAGTTTTGACCTACTTTCTCCTCAGTTTTGGCTTGACTCTACCTCTAATCAACTCCCCTCTTTAGGGCCCATTTATCTATGGAGTCAGTTTTCTAAAACTCCAACTTTCATTTTTGACCTAGCATTTACTAGGGTCCCAGATCTAGATCCGCAGTCAAGATGATCAACATGAAGGTTAATGATTGTTTGGAAGGTGCTTCCAAATTCAGCCGCTAGAAGTCTAGGGTTCTTCTTCTACTAGAAGAAAATGACCTATTACAGTTTGTAAAGGCAATGGNCAGGTGACAGCACTTGGCTCGAGCTTGCCCCCAAGGTCGCACCCAGTGGCTTGAAGATTTCTGCCACGTTACCCGAGGTGCGAATTAGGCGGCAACAGGTCCCAGAACCAGAAGCCGAAGAAGACAAACCTTGTTGGAGAAAGGATGATGCCAAAGCAAGGAGGATTTTAGTGGACTTAGTTAGAGATCACTTGTTTCCTCAGATTTCAGAAAAGACGGTGGTGAGGAGGATGCTCAAAACACTAAAGAAGCTATCGAACACAATAGCATCAATGTGACCCTCACATTGAGGAATCAATTGTTGAAGATGATGAAGTCCGAGAATATTGCCTCAAATTTCATGAGGATCATCGAGCTTTGGGACAAGCTGAAGTCTAGTGGAGAGAATCTTGAAGAAAAGGATCTCGTTATGACCACCTTAAATGGTCTCCCACCATCTTGGGAGTCTTTTATCCAAACTATAAGTGGTCGGACCAAGTTGCTCAAATTTGATAAGCTTATGGGAAAAATGCACTCGGGAAGAAACACGAATCGCAGCACACTAAAGACTTCATGGCACTCAACCTGAGGAAATCCAAGCATTCGTATCACATGCCAAGAAAGGAAAGGGAAGGGGAAGGAAGCCATACATTCACAAGCATCAAGATAAGAGATCAAGTCCTCCCCTAGATCAGAAGAAACAAAAGAAGGATCTATCTCCAATGCAATGCTACAGGTGCACGAAATATGGTCATTATGCTAGTAGCTGTCGGAGTTCACACAAAAGGAAGTATGAAGCTTCAACTGCTGATGTAGAAGAAGATCATCATCACAAGAAACAAAAGAATGAAGATTGGACAAAATTCTTCTTCATATCAGCCCTATCAGGTACTGTTCCCACCACTAGTGATACTTGGCTCATAGATAGTGGTGCATTTAGACACATGACATGATATGAAGAAATTATATCAGAGGTAGTTGAGAAAGATTCTCATCTCCGTGTTGTACTTGTAGATGATGCTAACTACACTGTGAAGGGATCTGGGGCTACCTCCCTTCAGCTAGAGTCTAATGATACTTTGCACTTAAGTGATGTGCTCTACGTACTTGGTATGAAAGGAAATCTTGTATCCATATCAATCAGAAGACAAAAGATATAAGGTAGCATTTTCAAATGGAAACATACTTGCTTGGCAGAAGAACTCAAGCATGGATATAGCCAAAGTAATTGGTATGAGAGAGGAGAGCTTGTATTGATTGAACACTCCACCAGTCCAAGCCCTAGTCCATGACTCTACAAGTATGGGTGAACTATGGAACAAAAGACTAGCTCATCTAAATTACAGAGCTCTCCCAACAATGAAGAACATAGTTACAAGTGTTAGTGCTAGAAATTGTTCCTAGACTACCACAAGAACAAGCTAACACAATCTCAAAATGAAATAGAATAAAATTGGTTTTTTAGGGTTTTAAAACTTCATCAGCAAGGAGGTAATAAACATCCACAAGCTAATATAGAACTGAATCATGCACAAGCTAGATAAACTGGGGATCAAACACATCCCAATAAGCCATAAACATTACACATGAAATACTAATTTCACCCATAGGCTACAAGCATTTACATGATTAAAACCTTTAAACAAGAAATAAAATTGTAGACTAAGCAATCAACTAGATCAGAAATGAAACAACATGACAGGTAAAAGGGCTTATCAGTTTATATATAATCAATAACAGTCATCCACTTACATAAGAGTTCGAAGTGCTAGCTTGAAATATCAAAGCTCCAAAAGCCTCTCCTTGAGTGAAAATTCGAACCCTACTATCCTCTGAGTTCCTACTTTTATCCTTTTTTCACCAAAAATAGTTACATAACTAACTAACTAACTTTAGGTTTAAGCTTCGAAACTGCTACTAAGATAATTGTCTTTGAAAATAAACTGTTATTACAAAAAATAAACCACATGACACTTGTCAGTAGTAATCTTTATAGGTTTTTGGCTGCCTCAGCCAGTAATGCAATCCCTTCTAGGGCATTTGATTGTTTTCTAGTTCTCTGCTGCTCAACTTCTAGGTCTTCAATCGTCTTCGATAGTCTCTCATTCTGCTGGGTCAAATCTTTAATTGTTTGGTTCAATTCCCCAAATTGGCTTTGAGTTTGCTTCTTTCTCCTTAGAGCTTCTTTTGAAACAGAAATTAACTTCTGGTAATGAGTGTTTTTGTCATCTAGATCCTCTCTTAACCTTCTGTTAGTCATGACTAAACCCTCGTTTGTTTCACTCAGAAAACTGATTTGATACTTGCATTGCTTCACTGTTTTCTGTAGATTCTCGATTTCAGAATCTATGCATGGTCCCTCTTTTGTTGTAGAGGTCTTGTCTGATAACCATGGAATGTTCATTTTTCTGAAAATCAAATCATCATCTTCCTCATCTTTATATGCTTCTTCTGCAGGAACTTCTAGAGGCCTATCTTTTTCAGTACTGCAAACTTTTGGTTGCTCTGCAACCTTGTCTTTTTCTGGTGATGACTTTAGAGTCACTAAATGTTCCTTCTTACTCTGAACCTGCTTTAGAGATGAAGA
Organism: Pseudotsuga menziesii; assembly: GCA_001517045.1. NCBI lineage: Eukaryota > Viridiplantae > Streptophyta > Pinopsida > Pinales > Pinaceae > Pseudotsuga > Pseudotsuga menziesii. Next base: position 563,332 of record LPNX010582001.1, on the reverse strand, counting down.
GTCTTCAATTACAGTCACTTTCTCTTTAGCAAACTTTGGATTTAAAATCTTTTTCATATTAAGCCTTAATTTGTTTTTCGCTCTTGTTTTAGGTCTCCATCTCATTTCTGCCCTCCGTAGCATTACAAATGATTTGCCTTGATACTTAACAATTTCAAGTTGTACCATCTCACATTTTAATCCTGCTGCAACTAACTCTTCTTTAGACTTTTCATTTGAACTCTGTGGATTATCAACTTTCAACTTATCTGTAACAGGAAACTCCATGATATCTTCTTGTATATCTGTGATACTTTGATTCTGTTCTAAAGAACTCTTGCCCTCTTCTTGCTTTGTATCAACTCTATGGCTTTCTTCTATATTCTCTGAAAATTGCTCTTGATTTTCATTGAGTGCTTGTCTGCTCTCTTCATACACAGACTCTTTGAATTTTTGAATTGAATCTGCTTCATGAATACTATGTTTCACCAGGTCCTCAACTATTTCTTTCTTTAAACCTCTTTAGAAGGCAATGTTGTTTGTTCATTTGCCTCTTCTTGGGCTAACTTTCTTGTTGAGTATGAATACCTGACCAAATCACAAAGTCTTCCTAGGTTCTACACTTTTTCTAAAGAACTGTATTAACAATCAATTTTATAAGTCCATGATGAAAGATAGACTGCTGAGTGTGATCTGTATTCCCTTTTACTCTATCTGACATTTTTTGCAAGCCCTTCAGAAAAAAAGGGTAAATTCATGTTGGACTCTTGATTTAGATGTTGGAGAAATCTGATGTGATATTTGAAAACTAAGGAAAATCTGCCCTCACTAGCGATGTAACTCTGTAGAATTCTGATAACCTCTCTGCACTCAGGCTTGAATTTATGAAATTGTACACCCTTGCCGCAGTCTAGGGTTTCAACCTCTCGCAATAAGAAATCTTTTGAATTAAAAGTAAAGGGCATTTTCTTGAACCAAAATTCCCTTCACCTGCTATACCTGTGGCTTCTTCAATTAACTCTCTGGTGAGTTCAAATTTGAGGGTGTCAAGTGAAATAGTGTTCTTATCAAAACCCTGTGCAAATCTGTATGACAACTCTAGGTTAAAACCATTTCTTCTCTGGAAAAAATCAAACCAACCGACCCTTTGAAAAATCGCTGCATAGTCAGGGAAATTTTTTGCCCAACTTGTATTCATGGGTTCATCTCTGTTTGTTTTACCGCTCTTCTTCATCTCTGCTGTGCAACCCTAACTTATGAATTTCTTTTAGAACAGTCCAAAAATATTTCGAAAATGCTTCTCTGGTTGCACGTCTGTCATGGTGATGAACGAAACTGCTAAATATGCACCATCATGTCTTCATATGTATCAACAAACTTCCACGGATTTCTCTTCAACGGCCACGACTACCCACTTACTCCTTCAATAATTTTATCAAGTTAAAAATTGACAGGTGACACAATGATCCTCAATAATCCTTGCCACTTCTTGCTTACCTGTCATAATCATTACTGGGTTCTAAACACCTATCATTTCGTCCTCACAGGTGTTGAACGACCTTCTCTGCTTTCAAATACACATCATCACCATTATTTGCCCTAATTTCAAAAATACAAGATTCCTTTAGCGCTTCTCTTCTTTGATCTTCACTCCTTCGCTACAAAAATCCTCTTTTGCATATTTTTAACTAATGCTTTAAAAAGAAGGCTTAGTCATAAAGAATAATACTTGAAATAAACCTTTATTATAAGTTTTTGAAAGCTTAAAGATATACATATTAACTAATACGCCCAAAAGACAAACCTTAAAACTAAAATAATGAAATAATTAAACCATTAAAAGCATTAAATGCAAGAAAAATTACTGGTTGTCAAAAATTCTTAAAACTAACATAAAATGTAAAATCATAGTAAACCAATGGTTGAAAATTAGGACAAAAAGATCAGATAAACTAAGAACAAGATATAGTTATAACAACAAGCATACCAATGCTACAAGTAGACCATGATGGAACATGTAGAGGATGTGCACTTGGCAAGAATGCTAAGAAATCCTTCCCAAATAGAGAGAGCAGATACAAAGAAATCTTGGATCTAGTGCACTTTGACTTGTGTTGGCCTACAGAATCTATATCCCAAGATCCAGACAGATTGAAGTTAATAGGGATGTGACCTTTGAAGAGGAAATGACTGTCAGGAAAGTTAGAGGATCAGACATGGAGGTCGATGAAAAATGGAGAGGAGATCATCTTCCCCTCCTATTCAGGATAAATTAGTAGAGAAAGATGAACCCATCGATCCCGTTGATCCAGTCACGACAGTTGATATTCCCAAAGATATTGCGGTAAGCCGGAAAAGACCTAGATGGGCGCAATAGGCCTTACAGGATGCAGAGGGGCATGAAGCCCCACATGGTTCTTTACGAGGAAGCAGAAGACCTCAGAGGTTCTCCAGCTATGTAGCATTGATGAGTCACATCATTTGACTCAGAACCCACCACTTATGAAGAAGCATCCAGACACCAAGTTTAGAAGGATGCCATGATGGAAGAATATCGATCCATCATGATGTGTGGGAGATTGTACCAAGACCTGAGGGGAAGTCAATTGTAACTTCCAGATGGCTATACAAGATCAAACATGGTGCAGATGGGAGTATTGAAAAATACAAGGCTAGATTTGTTGCCAGAGGGTTCTCTCAGAAAAAGGGAGTCGATTATCATGAGACATTTCCTCCTGTGGCTCGATACACTTCCATCAGATTGATCATTGCTATTGCTTCAACTATGGGATGGAAGTTGCATCATATGGACGTCAAGGATGCCTTTCTCAATGGTATTATTGACGAAGAAGTATACATTGAACAACCAGAAGGGTTTGTTGTCCATGGAAAGGAGTCCCATGTATGCAAGCTGAAAAAGGCATTATATGGACTCAAGCAAGCTCCTCGTGCTTGGGATGGATGAATAGACGGATTCCTAGTGAGTCTAGGATTCACGAAGAGTGATGTAGACCCCAACTTTTACTACAAGGTTGTGAATGATGAGTCATTGATTTTGGTACTATATGTTGATGACTTGTTTCTTACCGGAAATGAGAAGCTTATCTTATGGTGTAAGAAGAAACTCGCCTCTGAGTTCGAAATGAAGGATCTTGGATTGATGCACTACTTCTTGGGATTAGAAGTGTGGCAGAGACCGAAAGTGATTTTCCTAGGACAAGGAAAATACACCATAGATATACTATAGAGATTCAGAATGATGGACTGCAAGTCCATAGTTGCTCCGATGGATGCAAACTTGAAGAAGCTGAGGGATTTTGCTTCAATTTCAAATTTGATTGATCCCACTATGTATCGCCAGTTGATTGGGTCTTTGATGTATCTGACGAACACCAAACCAAATATTTGTTTTGCTGTGAATGCTCTCAGTGAATTCATGTGCGATCCGAGGTAGATCCACTGGATTGCTACAAAACATGTGCTTAGATACTTACGTGGTTTTGTGGGATACGGTCTACGATATGATTCAGAATGTGACTTAAAATTGTAAGGGTTTAAAAACTCAGATTGGGTCGAATGCTCTACTGATAGGAAGAGTGCTTCAGGATGTTGTTTCAGTCTGGGTCCTGCAATTATTTCCTAGTGCAATAAGAAGCAGTTTGGCTTCGTAAACTTCTTTTAGGATTGTTTGGCCAGATTCCAGAGCCAACCGTGATTCACTCTGATAATCAAAGTTGTGTGCAGATGTCAGTGAATCTTGTACTTCATGACAAGTCGAATCACATTGAGATTCGGTATCACTTCATACGTGATATGGTGTAGAAAGGTGCGATCGAGCTATAGTATATTCCAACAGATGACCAGACTGCAGATGTTCTCACCAAGCCTCTTCTTTGAGTGAAATTTGAATACTTTCGCGGAAGACTTGGAGTAGCTCCTTGAGAGGGAGATATGACTGAGAGACACTTATCATATCTTTACCCAGGTATCTCTACTCCTCCAGGTTCTTAGCCAGGTATGGGAGAAATCTCCTCGACAGATGAGACGGATAGGTAGTAGATGGTCGTGTTCACACAGGTGCCTCTGCTCGTCGAGATACTCAGCCAGGTATGGGAGAAATCCCTTCGGCAAATGAGTTGGACAGGTAGCAGATGGTTGTGTGATTGCACAAGTACCTCTACTTGTTCAGGTTCTCAGCCAGATATGGGAGTAACCTATCGGCCGATGAGACGAACTGGTGGTAGATGGTCGTGCACGTGTACTCATCCAAGATCTCTAAGCCAGGTATGGAAGTATTCCATCGATAATAGAGACAAATAGGTAGCAGAAAATTTTCTCTTAGACATATGGATAAAACAAATTCATAAAGACAACCTTTAGTACGTTTAGAGATGATAGAGACAATATAGATGTATAGATGAAACTTCGATGATCATGATGTTGTTGAAGACCGAAGAATACCTTCCTTGTTGAGAGGGAGTGTTGGAGTTTGTGCAACGTCAAAAACTATTCTTGTCCTCCTTCGGGAGTTGAACTTGTTGTAATCATTCATACAAACTGTAGAAAGAACAATGGAAGCCTTGAGGTGAAAAGCCAGCAATAAAAGAATAAAATAAAAATTATGAAATATAAAATTATATTGCTCCCCCAAGAGAAGTCGGCCCCAGTTAAATTCTGAGTGGGAAAACAATATAAATAGGAGGCGCCCCTCATTATTTCACAAAGCAGCTCAGAGAAGTGCTTAGTTTTCTTGGAGAGAGAAAAGTTCGCATACACTGCAGAAGAAGATAGTTTTCAGGGTTTCTATCTTTCGAAAGCATTTCCATATTTTTCTTTTCTTTCTTCATTGTACTTTGGTCTCATAATTATTATCTGTAGACGAAGGTTGTTGGGTTTTCTCCCTTTTGGGTTTCCCAGGTGAAAAATACTCGTGTTATTGTTTTGTGCTTTGTCTATCTTCTAGTGATCCTATTGATAAATGCAATTAAGATGTACTGCTTTAATCTTAAGAAAATCTAACATTTTTAAAGTTGGGGTTGGTGTTTGGGGCTCCTAAAGGTTAACCACTGTGTCACATGGCTCCACATCCAGTTTATGTGCTCTGGTGGCCTCTGCTTCAGCTATGAGACATCCATCTCCTTTTGCAGCCATTTTGGACACTCTCCTAGCCCTTCAGTCAGTGGGCACTTGCTCTCCCTAGCCTTATCTCCTCAGAGGAAGCCATCTTCCATGCTCGGCCTTTTGATGCTTTGAGGAGGGCATTGAGAGATCTTACAACATTCTAGGGGTTACATGCGGTATAACTGTTAACACCCTACCTCCAGTTCACTCTATCCTTTTGTTCAGAGTGATTTGTTTATTTGAGCGTATTTTGGCACCTAGGGGTACAAATACCCCAAGTGGCCTACCTTGAGCCTACCTTAGGCCATATTTCATTACTATTTTCTTTTAATTTTAAGTTGACATTTTATAATTTCAACTTGACATGTTTCAAGGCATGTAGGCCTAGATAATATAAATAGATCTCCTCACTTTCATTTTAAAACAAGACTTAGGGGATAATACACTATGCATTTGTTCTACCCTTTTTAGTGCTCTTTGGAGAGATGTGCGCCTCTTGAGTAAGATTTTTTGGGTTATGCAAGCTTTTCTTGGTGTTCTTTGGTAAAATTCTCTTCCAAGGTGATGCTTGGATTTGTTAGTTAAACACTAGCACATGGAGGTTTGGCTTCTTATCTCTTTGTTTGAATGTCGGTAGATGATGCATGTTCATGACAAAATGGTAGCTCTAGTGTTGCATTTTCTTCTAGATTAGTGCATTTCCAACTTTCTTGTCACTTTAGCAAGTTGAGGCATGTCTTTTGATGAGAGTCTTCTAGGATTTTCCGTTAGTTTTCTAGGATAGTTGTCAAAGCTAGGATCTCTTTCTCACTAGGTAAGCCAGCCTCCCTAGATGCCCTAGGTTGGGTATGGATTTTGCTAGGGTTGCTTTCCTTTGTCTTCACATCTCTTTTTTTTCAAAACCTAGTTTCTGGGGTTAGTTCTAGGTTACTTTTAGGTTTGCAAAATTTATAAAATTTCATAAAAATCAAATATTTGGCCAATTTAGGGCCTCTCGAATTTTTTGGCTCTTAAAATTTTGGGCTTTAAATTTTCGAGCCCTAAATTTTCACGCCTGGATTTGTTAGTTAAACACTGGCACATGGAGGTTTGGCTTCTTATCTCTTTGTTTGAATGTTGCTAGGTGATGAATGTTCATGACTAAATGGTTGCCCTAGTGCTGCATTTTCTTCTAGATTAGGGCATTTCCAACCTTCTTGTCACTTTAGCAACTTGAGGCATGTCTTTTGATGAGAGTCTTCTAGGATTTTCCCTTAGTTTTCTAGGATAGTTGTCTAACCTATTGTCTCTTTCTCACTAGGTAAGCCATCCTCCCTAGATACCCTAGGTTGGGTAGGGATTTTGCTAGGGTTGCTTTCCTTTGTCTTCACATCTTTTCATTTTCAAAACCTAGTTTCTAGGGTTAGTTCTAGGTTACTTTTAGGTTTGCAAAATTTATAAAATTTAATAAAAATCAAATATTTGGCTAATTTAGGGCCTCCCGAATTTTTTGGCTCCTAAAATTATGGGCTCTAAGTTTTCGAGCCCTAAATTTCCGTGCCCTGAAATTCCGTGCTCTAAATTTTTGTGTCTTCCCTAAATTTTCGGGCCCTAAAATTCCACACCCTAAAATTTTGAGTTCTCCCTAAAAGCTCCGCCTTCTCCTCATCCCTTTTACATCCTCCACGGTCTCCTTCCTAGGTTTGTAACAGACCCCTCTTTTTCACATTTCATACCTTGACCAAATATTGTAAGGGTTGCCCTTATAGTGGCAGCGACTCCCTATACCTAGTCTGTCATACCTTCCCTCTTGCTTTGGTCTTCGAAACCCTACACAAACAATTAAACACATGTACAAAAGGTTAAACAAGTGTAGGGTAAATCACAAGTAAAAGTGGCCTCTTCTTTACCTCATTTTCACTATGCAACCTTTATTTTGTAATTCAATCATTGTTTGAAGTGTGGAAACATTGTGAGACTGCCAAACTAGTTGCTTATGTACTTTGTTGTTATTATGCCAACACATCAACATAGAGAATCATTACTGCTGTTATAAACAATGATTTGTGTCTACTGCTGAATACTATTTGTGATACTGCTGCTAATGAGTACATGCAACTTGCTTTTAGACTTGATGCAATAATTTGGTAAATGCATGGCCATGCACACATTGTTGTTACTTATGCTAAGTTTGTAATGAATCTCTAAACAACTATTGATGTTATAAATACTTGCATTAATGACTGATACTTATACTGCTATACATATTGTTTGGTAAATCACTTGTACTTTGTTAACATCTACATATCGTACTATTCACACATCGGTATTTGCCTTATCCTTGGATGAACTTGCACAATTCATATGCATGCTTGTAGTATATCTATTCCACTTTTTTATTGACTCCATTAGGCATTGGTCACTAACCTTAAACACATACGAGATATATTTGGTGTCTAAGTGTCTTTTGTAGAGTTACATAGGCTCTCTCCTATGAGGTTTCGACTTCCAAAGAAGTTTGGAGAAGTGACTACTCCACATATGCTTTCCGGTAGCTTGGACTGCCATCTCAACCAGTAACACATCCGATTGAAGAAATGTTGCTAGGGGATCAGAGGGACAAAATGTACATAGTGTGTGGGAAACCTATGTACGGAGAAACTGGGTGGATATAATATTTTGGATCAGTGTCAAATACAGAGGAAGAGAGGGAAGCTCTGGAGATTGAGATGGTACTGAGTATTCAGTCTTCGATTGAGGGAAGAGGACAACAGGCTCCTTCAAGTAGTGGCAGGAGGCTGAGCTGGTATGATATGATACTGATGGATGAGCAAGGGAGAGATGCGAGTTCTCTACATGGCTGTTACAAATCTCTAGTGCAGTGTCCAGGAGAGGTAGCAGGTCAAGCTCCCGAGTCGGAGGGAGTTGCTACAGCAGGTAGAGTGATGGGTCTGGAGGATGATCTTGTTGGAGGGTTTGACTCAAAAGTACCTCCCTTGCTAAGAGAGAGTGTTGAAATTTGTAGCGAGGAAGATCTTCTAGATTGCTTGGTGCCTAGGCATGTAGAAAGGACCTAGGTAACTCTCCTAGTCATTAACTTTGGAGTTATAAAGTTAATGTGAGCTTTTATTAAAGTTGTGAGTGAAAATGTTTTTTATTTATTTCATAAAGTGTAATTTGTCTCACCCATGTAAAGTGAAGTGTCACTTGGGAAGCAATAGACAAAGTCACTTGGGAAAGTGAAGAGACAAAGTCATTCTCACATTTAATAAAAGGAGAAGTGGGAGAGTTTAGAAATATACATTTCAAAAGAGTTGGAGAGAAATGTGAGATGCACATTTTCCAAGAGAAAGTGTAAGAGCTTGACCTAAGGAAGAGTATTGAGCAGCAGCTAGAGATGAGCATGCAGCTAGAGAGGGTGCACTTTTCCCAAGGAGAGGGAGCATGCATCTCTAGGAGGAGGCTTGCAGCATTGATGGGTGGTGGTACTGTACAACAGTGTTAGGCTGTACAGCATTCAGTTTGGAGGATGTACTGTGATTTCTGAGAAGCTGCCTCTTTGCACAGAAATTGAGGTCACTGTTGTTTGCACTTGGTACGGGGTACTTTTGTTGCATCAGTGTTGTTGTCTATGCATATAATAGAGATGATTTTACTGCCTGAGAAGAGCATACAAGTGATGTCTGTATTGTTGAATCTGAGCACAGAAATCAAGGTAGATTCTTGTAGTTGATTCCATTGGTTTTGGCACAAATTTCAAGGTGTTTGTGGTCACAGATTTCAAGTTTTGTACTGTTCATTCAATGCTGTTATGTACTTCTGTTCTAACTTCTGTGTAGATTTTCCCCAAGCTCAATGATAGTTTTCTCTTGGACTGGTTTTCCCCCTAGGGGGTTTTAACTTTTTCCAAGGTCTTTGGACCAAGTTATCATGTCAAATGTGTTATGACTGTCTGCTGTTATGTAATTGTTTCCACTGTAAAATGTGTCTAGTTAGCAATTTATCAGCTTATAGTGCATGAGAAATTATTGCATTTGAAATATATCAGTGTTAGCTTCCTGTAGAAGACTGGAGTAACCTACTTACCTTACTATTTGCACCGATCGGACGACCTGGCTCGCGTGAGCGGTCACATCCGACGTTGCCGGTCGTCCGATTGGTGCAAATGGTCGGGTAAGTATGTTACTCCGTAGAAGACTGATGTCAGAGGTTAGCTAGGTGTTTGACAAAATCTGCCAGTGAATTGTGTGCACAGATTTTGTGAATTTTTACATTTGGAAACATTATCAAATGGTTGCATATCTGGGCAGTGGGCAGTATATGTTTGTTCCTTTACTTATCTTACAGATAGATCAGAGGATTACAACAATCGTCAGTGAACAGCAAAAGACGGATGCAAAACGGGGTCATCATAAATCTGAGTTAGAGCAACTTAAGCATGATATTGCTAATGCCACAAAGCAGCGGATGGCTATTTCTAAGGCTCTTGAAAAGAAGGTACCTGATGAATATTGAATCCAACTTTGCTTTTTTGTTTTATTGATTTTTGTTATGATGCATTTACAATTCTTGGAGTTGTCACAGTAAATCTTATGAGCAAGTCTTGAGTTGGAGTTTTTCATCTGTAAGGGGATTACTTCTGAACATCTACCTTATTTTTTCATATATTAAGTTACATTGACTAATTCTTGTGGTTTTACAGAAAAAGTTGCTTGCAAATGCTCATAATCAAATTGATCAGCTTAGAGCAGGCATGGCGATGAAACGAGCAGAAATGGGTACTGATCTCATTGATCAGTTGACCCCTGAAGAGAAGGCTCTACTTTCTCAATTAAATCCTGAAATTACACAGTTCAAAGAGAAACTTATTTTGTGCAAGAGAAATAAAATTGAGGCATGTTCTTTGAGAAAAATGTTTTATGGCAGCTAAAACCTTCAGATTTGAACTAACTCAATGATATAGTATGGTGTTATAAAATTTACATTTGTTTTCTCCAGACTGAGACAAGGAAGAGTGAACTTGAGACAAATCTATCAACGAATCTTGTCAGACGACAACAAGAGTTAGAAGCGCAGCTTGTGTCTGCTGATTCAGAATCTTTGTCTGCTGAGCTTGAGCTTAAAATGCAGGAACTAAGAGATACAAAGGCATCTGTTGATGAAGCTTCCCAGCAGCTAAAAGGCAATTATATTTTGTTTATAACTTTTAAGTAGCCCATTAAGACTGCTATCAAATTGCTTATATATTTTTTGTTTGTACAGCATTTACAGACCAAATAGAAACTTACACAAAACAAATGAGAGATATGAAGAATGCAAAAGATGAATTGAAGGTAAGACTGGCCAAATTTTTGTAATTGCTTTTGTATGATTGTTACAATTTTTCTGGAGTATAATCCACTTTTCTTCCTTGGTGTCAGGCATTGGAAGACAACTATGAGCGCACACTTCAGGATGAAGCAAAAGACCTTGAACAACTTCTAAATAAGCGAAACCTTCTTCAGGCAAAACGAGAAGATTACATGAAGAAAATTCGAGAATTGGGTTCATTACCATCAGATGCATTTGAAAAGTCAGTCTCTTTTTTGTGCATCTAATAATCAAGGTTTTGCATGCCAGTTATATTCATTGTCTCATTCTAAATCGTTTAAATGTATCTGCCGCTCAATTCATACAAATTGAACAATTCATATTCAATGTCTCTCCTTTGTTTGATTGCATATAGACATTTCTTTTTTAAATTCATATAATTTACAGTAGATGAAAGCGAAAAGGCTTGCCTTTAACAAGATTGGTTCATGGGTACATTGACATTCACCCCATCTTTATCCTAGAAACACAGTGGGGTTTCTGAAACGTGGATCATTGTTTCGAATCTTGAAACAAATGGGATTCAACTTTGGCATGGCACGGAAACGTTTGTGTGTTCTATCAGGAAATGTGAAGCACGATTTCAGAAAAGGAAAAAGGGACTGGGGTGTTTCTGGCAGATTTTGAAACATTTTAGGAAATAGAGGAAACACATCTCTACAAGCCTGAAACATGTCCAAAATCACGAAGTGTTTCAAGCAAATTGTGAAACGTTCAAGGCCTCCAGTGCACATTTTGGGCCACCAAAACTAGTTTTAATGAAATTTTGAGTTGGCCCTTCAAACCCTAAAATGGCTGTAAGGAGATGCTAACCCTAAAATGACCCCTAAAATTTTAAAATTAACTTTAAAACTTCAAAATAAATGGCACAGAGTTTTTGAATTGTTGGTGAGAGAAGTTTGGCACCAGACTTACTTGTGAGTTTGATTGGTTGCAGTCTTCATTGCTTGAGGGTTTAAATTTTAGGGTGTTGAATGTAGTATGACCTGCAAGAAACATGTGAAGCTCTGGTTATAATAATGTTAGGATGTGAGTGGAAAAGAAGAATGCGCTGGAAACATCACCCCTCAAAGATTTGGACATGGGGACACATACTTGAATTGAATTTATGAATTTGATCTTTTACTTTTAAGCATATAGTTAAATGTGGTATTTTATTAGAAGCACATTATGAATAAATGAGCAAGAACATTTGAATGGAAAACATAAATAACAAGCAATGTTCCACCAATGCTTATATTGGGATCCTCATGATTAGTATCATCCTCTACTTCTGCATCTAGCCTATGCCTTTACTTTGATCCTCCGATGGCATCGGTCAACACCATCCAATTTTGATGTAACTACCTAACCCAAGCCTTAAAATATGGTAGAAAAATATTAACATGCCTAAAGAATGATTTTGGCTTGAGTGGAGGGTACATTTTTGTTAGGGCCATGATAGAGGAGTTCGACAATTAATGCCACCAACATTGGGTACATAAAGGGGGCTTGGTGCTCTTGATTAATTGCCAATCCCATACCCACATACATGATAGAATCCATTGAAAATGTTGTGATCATGCCAATCATGAAGTACTGAAGACTGTTAAGTCTACTAAATTTTGAATGGAATATAGAATTCTACTTTCTTTGTATGAAGTCCAATGAGTTTGGAACTAAGTTACAGGGAAGCGCCCCCCTGCTGCGCGCGTTCCTAGAGGGAACGATTAGTAATTGCTCCCAGGAGCATGATTCCTAATCGCTCCCTTCTGAGAGCGATTTTAGGAAGCGCGCTTCTTGAGGAAAAAAAACGCTCCCTGGTTTTTTAGGAAGCGATGAGGATTCCCTGTTTGCTCCCAGGGGCAAAAAAAAACGCTTCCTAATCGCTCCCTCAACTCTCCCAGGGATTGAGGCAATTTTTTTTTCTTTCTTTGGTTTTTGTAACCAAGACATCGTTTCACATGGATTTTCAGGCATGGTTAGTGTTCAATTAGGGGATGTATTATATGGTAATGTTAAATTCTTAAAGTAAAAGTGGCATTCTCCTTATTTTTCATTTTTTAACCTTTTACTTCAATTTTTAACATTACCATTAATTGCTTCAGGATGTTTGAGAGTGGTTCCAACCTCATTTCACTTCATATGCAAAAAGTAGAATTTTAGATCCCATTCAAAATTCAATAGACTTAATAGTTTCAGGATTTCAGGATTATAACATTTCCACTAGATTCTATCATGTATGAGGGTAAGAGTTTGGAATTGAATCAAGCACATCAGCCTATCTATGTACCTTGATGTTGGTGGTGTTGATGCCTAGTTGTTGAAGTTTATTGAACTCCTCTATCACGGCCTTAATAAAAATTTACCCTTTAATCAGGAAAAATCACTTATTAAGCATTGGAAGGTTCTTCTACCTAAATGTTCCTCTCCATGCCCTAACATATGTCCTTACTCCTTACAACAAAATATTATTCTCCATCTTGGTTGGCCTAACTAGCACCTGGGGGTGGAGTTAGGAGAAAACCACACAAAGATCCAGAGGTGCAGAATGGGTATATGCTTGCATTAGACGAGCTGGTCTCTGATGAGGAAGAGTGTGCTCAAGTACGAAGTGAATTTTTGAGCAAATACATTAGTAAACATGGAGTCTTTAGTGACCTGCATACAACCAAAGATCTAGATGGGTCGAGTCCTATCGAATGATGAAACATATATTGCTTCTCTACTGCATATCTGCATAAATTGGTGGCGAGGGTGCTTTCAAGTTTCATCAGTTGTTAACATTTCTTTTGTAGAGAGGTGTTGCAGCACCTACAACTTCATCCACAATGTAAAGAGAAACAGTTTGGATGTAGATCAAGAAGAGGAGTGTGTTCAAGTACTAAGTGAATTGAGCAAATACATCAGTGAACATGGAGTCTTTGGTAACCTACATGTGACCAAAGATTGATATAGCTTCAGTCTTATCGAAATAGTGCAACATGTATTGCTCCTCTACCACATATCTGCATAAATTGGCAATGAGGGTGCTTTCATAGGTTGTTAACACTTCTTCTACAGAGAGATGGTGGAGCACCTACAACTTCATCCACAATGTGAAGAGAAACTGTTTGAATGTAGATTGAGCAGAAAGCTTGGGTTAGGTACATTACACCTTGAAGTTGTTGTTCCATTATTGTGATGTGGCCAAGAATGATAGAACATATTTGTCTTGGGACAACAATCCAAATGAGGGTGATTTGGAGTTTGGAGCCATAGCATTAGAGCGCTTGGAGGTTGAACTTTTGGGTGATCAGGATGGTGATCAAATTCATACAACAGAGATGCCACATCCCCATTAATTAATCTCACTGACCATTAATAACCACCATATCATACATGTTAGAAAAGGTTTAATTTAAAACATACTTTCCTATACTATCACATCTATCACCAAATTGGTGTAAATAACCTTAATTTATGTTTTATTAATTATTTAAATTATAATTATATAAGAACTACTCTTTAAATATAATAACATGTACGTAATGGTATTATCAACTAAAAACAGAAACTATATAGTATAAATAATTAAAGTTTCTTTTAATTATCTTTGGCTGCGATGGGCTATGCCTAAAAGACCAGACATACCATGATACAATATACCTCTTCTGGAATGCCACGTCCTTTACAATTCATAGGTGACTGCCATATCTGTAGTCCATCCCATTGTGAAATCCGTCAAAGTGTGTAGATCCAACAGAAGATTCCGAACATACCGCATTAAACTGAATACCGGAAAATCACTTGTTCAAACCAGCATTACCGTCTTTCAAATAATTTGTTAATTTTATGCTTCCAGTAATGGTTTGGTGGTTTGTATAATATTCTCATATTTTCATTTTCAGTTTTATTTATTTTAACGCGAGGTAAATACTAAATATAGATTTCAATAATATTGTTTGTTTTAAGAAAACTGCGTGAATGAGGAGGAATTTTCAATTAAGAAAAATAGCTTCATGACACAGCACGGAGACAGGCATCTTCTGAAGAGATGCATTTATATAAAAAATATGTGCATCAACATTAAGCAATATTTTATCATATTGAGCTTGGAGAGTATGACACATCATGGCTATTGAGAAAACACGAATACCCAATATACACATAATGGGCTATCCATAAGGAATTTATTGACTGTACAGTCTTCAAAAACTCAACGGATAATTGAAATGATAAAATCATAACTGAAATCTTACATTGTTCTACAAAAATTCAAATCTAGAAGTGTATGCAATTATTGTTTTGTATATAGCAATATGATTCTCAACATATAGCCAAGGAAAATTGAATTCAGATCTAGAAGTGTATGCAATTATTGTTTTGTATCTAGCAATACAATTCTCAACATATGGCCAAGGAAAATAGAATTCAGATCTGGAAGTGTATAGCAATGCCATTCCTCCCTGATTATTTTCCCAAATTTAGTAAACCTTATGTTAGCTATTTAGTTGTGGAGGCACTACGCATATTTTTGTCTTGTATGCAGAAGTGACCATGCACTAGCTAGGCTATTGACTTTGTGATGGTGTTTTATAAAGTTTTAAAGTGACTCTTATGTAATGGGATTTTTTATATAGCAGTCCCTTGTTTTAATTTTATAAAGTGACTTTATCAATAAAGTGCACTTATTTCATAAAGTATATGGTGACTTTATTAAAATTAAAAGTAATCGATTTTGGAGGGAAAGTTTCTCAACCATTGATCATGTAAAGGCAAAATTAAATCTTGGCCTTTGGATTTAGGGATTAGGGAAGGTGAAAAGTCACTTTCAAGTCATAAGAAAGAGCCTAGGGTAGTGTGCAAGGCAAGGAAAGCATTTTCCAAGAGTGAGCATTTTGCTAGGTTAATTTTTAGAGAGAGGGAGTTGTTTTCTCAAGTGGGCACAAATCCCAAGGAGGATTTTTTCAAAGGTGGGCACAAATCCCGAAGAGCTAGGCACACATTCGAAGAAGTTTTTTGGCTGGGTCGTACTGTACAGACTATTGTATTGCATTACTAGGTTGTATTGTACCTTTCTTCTTGCATGCAAATCAAGGAGGCCGTACAGGCGGTATGGATTTGTTGGGCATGCAAATCGAGGAGGGATGCTGTGGTGGACACTGTACAGGCCGTATTGCTGTTTGGGCACGAAAATTGAGGTGCTGCCTATTTTCAAGCTGTTGGTATAATCATTAATTGTTGAATTAAGTGTTGTTGTAAATTATTTTTGCTTGAAAAATGCTAAAATAAAATTCTGTAATATCCTCTTCTGCTTAGTCATTGAGGACCAACCCGTTAACCTATGTGATTCCTATAGGTTCGAGCGGGTACTGACAGTCAAGGAATCAACCGAAGATTGATGCCATATATAGAAGATCTATGGCATCAATATTATATCACCATTGGGTCAAAGAGAGCCACTAGAGCCAATGGCTGCCTGCATGCATGCCATTCGGGCATTATTTAATGATGCATGCACCTGATTAAGTCTCCATGCGCATGCATGCAAGTCAACTGCAAATTAGAAGATAAAGTGGCCTAATTAGGTCAAAAGTTAGGGTTTTCGCAGTTGAGAGTTATAAAAGAAAGATAAAGTGAATGGAGAAGTCACTTATGTGATAATTGATTTGTAGAGTCGAATTGGAGAGCTCGACGAGCTAAGTTGGGGTTGAGCGCATGCTCAACTAACATGCTCAACTAACTGGTGTATTTCGGCAGCGAAGTCTGTCTGCCCTAGTTCATCATCAGGTTACATTTAGCAGTTATTCCGGGAGGTTGATTATTCATCCAGCCAGAGGGTTTCACTGTGACACCGTGTCACTGTGATTAGAGACAAAGCAATTCGTTTTCCTACCTATAGGGTTCAGAACTTCCGCATGCTGCTTCCATCATCATCAGAGGGGTATTATAACCCTAGTGCACATCATCCGGGCTTCTAGCAGCAGCTTATTTATTATTCTGGAGCTTATATAGTTTGAGAGGAGGGCGCATTCACCTGTGGAGGACGATTTGGTGTATCTCCTTATTCCTCTGGCAGAAATCCTTGCATGCTGTGACTAATCTCTTCACCATCAACTGATCTATATACTGGTATGTACATGCATTGATTTCTCCTATTTTATAGCATCTCAATATTTTTCTGGGGCACATATTTGCATGCAACTGCATGCATGCAAAGATCGGGGTATGCTTTTCTATTTGATTAAGGAGTAAGTCTATTAGCCATCTACAATATACACATAAACAGGAAAATATCAGTTTGGGATATTACAATGGTATCAGAGCTATTTTCCTTGACAGCTGTGGGCATGCAAAAATTATAAATGAATCCAGCAGACCCATACAACATTACTCACAAGAGACAGAGGTATAGAGACCAAGAAGAGGAGTTAGAAGACATAGATTTGGGGAACAAAGAGTATCAGTTTGAAAAATGCAAAGAAACAATGGCTGATGATGATAAAATAGCTTTCAATAGTCTCATATCAGCCATAAAAGAACTCACCACTGGGCAAAAAGAAATGATGAGCACCTTCAGGCAAATGACTGAGAAGAATGGGCCCACCCCACACAGTCCCTTATTTCCCAACAATGATAGGGTATCCACCAGCAATAGTAGGGAGCACTTACATACCAACATGCAGAGCCATCCTCATATATATAAGCCTTTCCGACCTACCATGCCTCAATTCTTAGATAGTCTAGCTGCAGTGCCTCTAGCACAAGTAGAACCAGAAGAACCCATGAGTGCCTGTCTGAGAGAATATAGGGCTTTAGGAGAGGACTTCCATTCAGCCATGACCTTCACTGACTTCTGCCACTTTAAAAGTAAGAACAAACCCAAAGCTTATAATAGGCCATTCACCTAGAACTATGAGTTACATCGCACCATAGGGAAACTGATTATCCCTACCTTTGAGGGCACCCGGGGTGGCCCAGCTAGGAATTGGGTGCAGAAGTTGGATACATACTTCCAGCTCAACCCCATGATTGAGACAGATGCCATTAAATTGGCTACTTTGCATTTGGACGGAGAAGCACATGAGTGGTGGTACCACGGGTTAGTGAGACTGGGTCACAACACGATCACCTCATACACAGATT
Organism: Pseudotsuga menziesii; assembly: GCA_001517045.1. Classification (NCBI taxonomy): domain Eukaryota; kingdom Viridiplantae; phylum Streptophyta; class Pinopsida; order Pinales; family Pinaceae; genus Pseudotsuga; species Pseudotsuga menziesii. Next base: position 545,776 of record LPNX010582001.1, on the reverse strand, counting down.
TTACATAGAGGCTCATTGAGCGGTTTGATCGGAAGGATCGAGAGGTACACTTTTGGGAGTTGGCATAGCTTAAGCAGACAAGGAGTGCAGATGCTTTTATTTCGAAGTTTCAGAGGATAGCAGTCATGGTCACAGATATATCAGAGAGTAGGTTGATTATGTTGTTCACTGAGGCTCTCACTGAACCCTTACGGGGATGGGTCAAGTCTTATAGGCCCACCACCCTAGCAGATGCCATCAAACGGGCTAGAGACTTGCAGGATGCAGTGCCCAAAAATAGGTTTTCGCCTAGGACAATGATACCCGACAGGACCTTAGAAGAAAAAAGTTATGTTTCACTTGCCAGGAACCATGGATACCAGGTCACAGATGTTCAGGAAAAGGAAAGGCCTACTACATAGAGGTTTATTCCGACAGTGAGGAGGATGAGGATTACCAGGATCAGGAGCAGGGAGAGACAACAGAGATAGTTGTTGAGGGACAGGCCTCAGGAGGTACCATTGCTACCATGACAAGGGTTCCTAGATTCCACACTCTTCAGATCAGAGGTACCGTACAGGGCCATAGAGTGGGAGTATTGATAGATGGTGGGGCATCCCACAACTTTATTGATGCTGCATGGGTTAAAAAGAGACACATTCAGATTGAGAGCTTTGATGGGTTTTCAGTAGCAGCAATAGGTCACACCATGGAGTGTAGTCAGAGGATTCTTAAATTAAAGGTAACGCTTGAGAATTATAGAGTGATAGAGACATTCTATGTGGTAGATGTACCTAACATGAATGTGGTACTAGGAGTTCTATGGCTGTATTCCATAGTGAAGTATTCCACAAATTACCAGACCATGGAGATGGAGTTTACAGGAGTAGAAGGACAAAAGGTGGTATTGAGAGGGATGAATACCTATCCTCCCACAACAGTGACATCACACAGGATGGAGGCAGTACTCTGGTAGGGAGATATTGAGTGGGTTGCAGAGTGTATGGTTACCTTCAGGAAACCACCAGATGAGGCCACACAACATCCAGCAGATATAGAGGCCTTACTACAGAAGCGCAAGGTAGTATTCGGAGACCTTCCAGCAGGTCGACCTCCAGATAGGGGATTTGAGCACATTATTGAGTTAAAGGAGGGGACCCAAGCAGTTATCACCACTCCTTACAGACATCCCAAGAGGTATAAAGATGAGATCGAGAGTACAATCAAGGAACTACTCAAGCTGGGATACATCAAACCTAGCTCCAGTCCCTTTGCATCTTCAGTAGTGCTAGTGAAGAAAAAGGATGGAACCTTACGCATGTGCATTGATTACAGGGCACTCAATAAGAAGACCATAAAGAACAGGTATCCCTTCCCTAGGATTGATGAGTTAATGGATGAACTACAGGAGGCAAAGTGCTTTTTCAAAATTGATCTTTGCTCAGGGTACCATCAGATTCGGGTCAGGGAACAAGATGTTCCAAAGACCGCTTTTTGTTGCCACTACGGACATTATGAGTTTCTAGTGATGCCATTTGGGCTCACTAATGCACCAACTACTTTCCAATCATGCATGAACCATATCTTCAGGACATAGTTGCGTAAATATATTCTGGTATTCTTCAACGACATATTGATATACAGTCAGACTTGGGAAGAACATTTTAGACATCTTGATGAAGTACTTGGTATTCTACATGAGCAGTCACTATATGCCAAAATGTCCAAGTGTGAGTTCGGCATGCAGGAAATGTTGTACTTAGGACATGTGGTAGGGGTCAACGGGGTCCAGGTGCACTTAGAGAAGATTTGGGCAATTTTGGATTGGCCTACACCTAAAAATGTGATAGAACTGAGGGGCTTTTTGGGCCTTTGCACCTACTACAAGAGGTATGTCAGCGGATTCTCACAGATGACCGCACCCCTCACAGATCTTACCAAGAAGGGAGCATTTAGTTGGTCGGAGGCAGCACAACAAACATTCGAGAAAATGAAGGAGGTAATGAGTTCATGCCTAGTATTAGCTTTACCAGAATTTTCTCCATCCTTTGTGTTAGAATGTGATGCTTCAGGAGAGGGAATTGGGGCAGTTTTGATGCAGAACAACCACCCCATTGCATTTGAGAGCAAGAAGCTCAAAGACTATGAGCGCCACTATTCGATATATGACAAAGAGATGTTAGCTATCCTCCAAGCGCTAACCAAGTTCAGGTAGTACTTAGTAGGTGCCAAGTTCAAAGTTAAGACATCACAACAGCCTGAAATACATCCTAGAGCAGAAAGAGCTAAACGAGAGACAATATAAATGGGTAAGTAAAATTCAGGCTTATGACTTCGAGATTGAGTACGTAAGGGGGAAGAGCAATGTAGTGGTCGATGCACTTTTTAGACGACCAGCTACTTTATCCCTTATGAGCATCTCCTCATCAGATTGGAGGTCTCATCGTTTGGTTGAGTACTCCAAAGATAAGTTTGCTTGCGAGCTATTGGATGGATAGATTCAGGATGATAGGTACAGGGTCACTAATGATATCATATACTACAAAAACACAATCTTCTTGGTTTCGGAGTCTCCCCTCAAGAAGAAAATCTTACAAGCATCACACGATTTAGCATTAGCAGGGCATCAGGGGTTTCTCAAGACCTACAGACAGATTAGAGAAAGGTTCTCATGGAAGGGCCTCAAGAAAGATGTGATACAACATGTGAGGGAGTGTAGCTTTTGCCAACAAAACAAAATAGAGCACATCCACCCGACTGGTTTACTACATCCCTTACCTATTCTCGAGCAGAAATGGGAGAGCATTTCTATGGACTTCATTACTGGGTTGCCCAAGGTCCAAGGCAGAGACTGCTTGTACGTAGTAGTGGACAAATTGACTAAGTTTGCTCACTTCTTTGCCATATCATCAGGTTATTCAGCAGTACAGGTAGTAGAACTATTTTTCAGAGAGGTATTTAGACTCCATGGGTTAACCAAGACCATTGTCAGTGACAAGGACAACAAATTCACAGGAGCCTTTTGGCAAGAGCTTTTCCGGTTAGCGGGGACCGAGTTAGCCATGAGCACAAGTTATCATCCGTAGAGTGACGGACAGACAGAGATAGTTAATAAATGGATTGATGGATACTTGAGAAATTATGTACTAGGTCAGCAGAGGACATGGATCAAATGGTTACACTTGGGGTGAACATTGTTACAACATCACCTACCATATGACCATTAGGATGTTCCCTTTTCCAGCCCTGTATGGGTATGATGCTTCCACTTTTGCAGACTGGATATTTGGCGATACCAGGGCCCCCAAGGCCAAGGAGTGGATTCAGGAGGGTCAAGATATCCTCAAGATACTCAAGGAGACCATACAGGCTGCTCAGAATCAACAGAAGGTATATGCAGACAGGGACAGAGTTGAGCGCAGTTTTGAGGTGGGAGACTTCGTTTATTTACACCTCCAGCCTTACCGACAATCATCTCTTAAAAAGAAAGGAGTAAAATAACTCCAACCTCGTTTCTATGGTCCATACAAGATAATTTGGAAGATCGGAGAGGTAGCATATGAGCTAGAACTACCCCCCAGAGAGCAAGATTCACAACGTATTTCATGTCTCCAATCTCAAGAAGGTGGTTGGTCAACAGATTGTTACATCTTTCGAGCTGCCTCCCCTTGATGACGAGGGGCAATTGGTTCTGATTCTGGAACGCATCTTAGAGGTGTGAGAGCGGAAACTGAGGAACGGAATCATCAGAGATTACTTGGTTCAGTGGAAAGATCTACCTATAGAGGAGGCTACTTGGGAGGCAGAACAGGTATTATAGCACCCAGCTCTACAGTTGCTTGAGGACAAGCAAATTCGAGCGGGGAGGACTGTAATGTCCTCTTTTGCTAGGCATTGAGGACCAACCCGCTAACCTATGTGATTCCTATAGGTTCGAGTGGGTACTGACAATCAAGGAATCAGCCGGAGACTGATGCCATATATAGAAGATCTAGGGCATCAATATTATATCACCATTGGGTCGAAGAGGGCCACTAGAGCCAAAGGCCGCTTGCATGCATGACATCCGGGCATTATTTAATGATGCATGCACCCGATTAAGTCTCCATGCGCATGCATGCAAGTCAACTGCAAATTAGAAGATAAAGAGACCTAATTAGGTCAAAATTTAGGGTTTTCATAGTTGAGAGTTATAAAAGAAAGATAAAGTGAATGGAGAAGTCACTTATGTGATAATTGATTTGTGGAGTCGAATTGGAGAGCTCGATGAGCTAAGTTGGGGTTGAGTGCATGCTGCTTCCATCATCATCAAAGGGGTATTAAAATCCTAGTGCACAACATCCGGGCTTCCAGTTGTAGCTTATTTATTATTTTGGAGCTTATATAGTTTGAGAGGAGGGCGCATTCACCTGTGGAGGACGATTTGGTGTATCTCCTTATTCCTTCGGCAGAATCCTTGCATGCTGGGAGTAGTCTCTTCACCATCCGCTGATCTATATAGTGGTATGTACATGCATTGATTTCTCCTATTTTATAGCATCTTAGTATTTTTCTAGGGCACATATTTGCATGCATGCAAAGTTCGGGGTTTGCTTTCCTATTTGATTAAGGAGTAAGTCTATTAGCCATCTACAATATACACATAAACATGAAAATATTAGTTTGGGATATTACAGTCCTACTGTACTGCTAGGCTGTATTGTACCTTTCTTGTTGCACGCAAATCAAGGAGGCCATACAGGCTGTACGGATTTGTTGGGCATGCAAATCGAGGAGGGATGCTGTGGTGGAGACTGTACAGGCCGTATTGCTGTTTGGGCACGAAAATTGAGGTGTTGCCTATTTTTCAAGTTGCTGGTACAGTCGTTAATTGTTGAATTAAGTGCTGCTGTAAATTATTTTTGCCTGAAAGATGCTGAAATAAAATTCTCTTGGATTGGTTTTCCCCAAAGGGGTTTTTTCTAGGGTCATATTGACCAAAAGTTATGTTGTTTAATGGGTTGATTAGTTTGTTGTTTTATGTTATTTTTCCGTTGCAACAGACTTAATTTTTCAGTGTTTCAGCAACATGGTTGTTGGGTTTTATGCATGTGAAGTCTTTTTACTTAATGACAGTTTAATGTCTGAAATTTAGGGTTAAGCCAAGTGTTTGACAAAAGTCTGTTTTTTTTCAATTTCCTACATGGTATCAGAGTTGAGGCCTTGTGATAACAACTGATTGTGGGTGCAATAGTATTGTTGAGTTGTTGGGCAAAGGTTACTACTGATTTTTTTTAACAACTTGTGTATCGGAAAACCTTATCTGCATGTGATCCGAGATGGCTACCAGTTTGAGGTTGGAGGATAGATTGGATGGAGCTGGGAATTTTGTTCCGTGGAAAGCTAGGATAGTGATTATTTTGAAGGAGAATGAAATATGGGATGAAGTGGTGCATAGCACGTAGGCGAATTCAATTTAAGTTTCTGCTTCCACTGATGCACTAGGATTAGCAGCCTTCAATAAAAAGGACATCAAGTCCAAGTGGATCGTCCTTGATGAAGTAAAGGACCATGTTATCCCACACCTCTCAAGTAAGGATTGTGCATTTAAGATGTGGGATGCTTTGACTAGCTTATACAAGAGTTCAAATGAGAACCGGAAGATGGTTTTGAGGCAAAAACTAAGGGACACCAAAATGACCAAGACCAAGGATGCTTCTTCTTATCTGGCTCGGATTTCTCAGGATCGTGATGAGTTGGGTGTTGTTGGTGAGAAGGTGGATGATGTAGAGTTGGTGAGAGTTTCTTTGAATGGTTTCTCTCAACCTTGGCATGACTTTGTACGTGCAGTTGTGGCCAGAGAGAATTTGCCTTCATGGGCTAGACTTCGGGATGACTTCACTCAGGAGGAGCTGACATCTAGGTCCACTTCCACTGGTCAACAAAATGTTGTTGATGAAGAGAATGTTGCTTTTTCTGCTAGGAGCAAGAAGAATTCCAAGAAAGATTTGAGCAAAGTTTGTTGTTTTGCTTGCAGCCAGTGTGGCCACTTTGCTTATCAGTGTCCTGAGAAGAAGAAGAGGAAGGAGGAGGATACGATTGTTGGAGCTTCAGCAAAAGAAGAGGACTTTGCGAAAATATACAAGGAGTTCTTGTTGTTCTCCCTTATTTCTAGTGTCGGGAGCAATGGAGTTGTTCAGAATGGTAGTTAGTATATTGACAGTGGAGCCTCTCGTCATATGACTAGAATATGGCATATATTCTGTATCATTTCTGAGACCGGTCCTGACCAGTTTGTTCAGTCAGAAGGGGGACAGGCATGTGCAGTGTGAGGAGTTGGAAATGTCATGGAGGATACATTGAGTAGGACTGGGCTCTCTTTGTTCCAGGGATGAGGGTTAACTTGCTCTCGGTCTTAGCCTTGGAGGATGTAGGGTATTCAACATTGTTTCGAAGGCGAAATGTGTACATATTTCTAGATAGAGAAGATCTGGGACATGTTTAGATATATGGAAAGAGCGGGACTGATTGATCCACAACTGATTGGTGATCGGTTCGGTGAGCTGTACGAGTTCAGTGTGCAACCCACAATTGATGAGTTGGACGAGGAGCAGGAGGCTCCTGAGGCTACAGTGGCGCCAAGGTTACAATCTCGAGTTCTGATGGAGGAGAGGGAGTCTCTTTTGAGTACTAGCAGGAGGCTCTACCAGCATGAGCGGACCAATGCTCATGATTGGAGAGTGGATTCTTCTAGGAGCTCAGGGTTCAGGGTGGTTGCCAGGAGGTTATCTTCATATTCGAGTTCAGTGCAGGTAGTAGTGTTAGTTCCAAGTTCAGAGGGTGCTCCTACTGCGAACAGTCTGATGGATTTGAGGACAAAACCTGATAATGACAGCAATGAGTACCTCCCTCGCAAAGACGGAGTGTTAGCTATTTAGCTTTGGAGGCACTCCCCATATTTTTGTCTTCTATGCGGAAGTGACCATGCACTGGCTAGGATACTTGACTTTGTAAGGGTGTTTTATAAAGTTTTAAAGTGACTCTTATGTAATGGGACTTTTTATAAAGTATTCCCTTGTTTTAATTTTATAAAGTGACTTTATAAGATAAAGTGCATTTATTTCATAAAGTAAATCGTGACTTTATTAAAATTAAAAGTAACCGATTTTGGAGGGAAAGTTTCTCAACCATTGATCATGTAAAGCCAAGATTAAATCTTGGCCTTTGGATTTAGGGATTGGGGAAGGTAAAAAGACACTTTCAAGTTATAAGAGCGATCCTAGGGTAGTGTGCAAGACAAGGAAAGCATTTTTCAATAGTGACCGTTTGGCTAGGTTAATTTTCAGAGAGAGGGAGTTGTTTTCTCAAGTGGGCAAAAATCCCAAGGAATTGGGCACACGTCCCAAGAAGTTATTTTGTCGGGCCGTACTGTGCAGACTGCTGTACCATACTGTTGGGCCCTACTGTACCTTTCTTGTTGCCTGCAAATCGAGGAGGCCATACAATATGTATGGATTTGCTGGGCACACAAATGGAGGAGGGATGTGGTGGAGGCCGTACATGTCGTACTTATGTTGGGCACAAAAATCGAGGTGCGGCACATTTTTCGAGGTGCTGGTGTCGTCATTAATTGTTGAATTAAATGCTGCTGTAAATTGAATTTTTTGCCTGAAAATGCTGAAATAAAATTCTCTTGGACTGCTTTTTCCTATAGGGGGTGTTTCCAGGGTTATAATGACCAAAATTTCTGTGGTTTAATGGGTTTATCAGTTTGCTATTTTATGTTATTTTTCCACTGCAACAGACTTAGCTTTTCAATGTTTCAGCTTCAAGGTTGTTGGGTTTTATGCATGTGAAGTATTTTTACTTAATGACTGTTTAAAGTCTGAAATCTAGGTTAAGCTAAGTGTTTGACAAAAGTCTGATTTTTGTCAATTTTCTACATCTTCCATTAATATGTTCAACCCTATATCATTCATTCTGTGTGCACAAGATTCTCAGAGTCCAGTCCATTATATTGAGATGCATTTTTCTTGTATGCAAAGAATACAACATGTTATCTCCCAAAATAAATTTATTTTGATAGTATGAAGAATTCGAGTCATGTCATGAAAGATTTAAAGATGACTAACAAATTGAAAGTCTATGTTTGTGCTATGGTTGAAGAAATTGGAAGTTGTAGCTTTCGGTGGCTTAGGTGGGGTTCTTAATAGCTCATTAGCCATTGAAAGGCTTTGTTTCGGCAGGTAACAGTGTGACGCAGGATAAAGGTTAACCACCGAAAGTAGGCCTCATCGAGTAAATGGTAAAAGCATTTTCGGTGGCTTAGGTGAGATTTCAAAAAACTTATTAGCCACTGAAAAGTGCAGCTTTCGGCAGCTTAGTGAACAGTCAAAGAAGGGCGTTAACCACCGAAAGCAGGCAAAAAGGCGTTGGAGAAAAAGCGGTTTCGGTGGCTTAGGCGAAGGCTCTGACGTTTCATTAGCCACCGAAAGGACGGGTTTCGGCAGTTAAAAGGGATTTTCGGAGAGACCACTATCTGCCGAAAGCTGAGTTTCACTGCGACATTGGGAAAACGGTTTCGGTGGCTTGGGTGAAAGGGATATCATGTCAATAGCCATCGAAAGCCATCTTTTAGGCGGCTAGCAGACAAATTCTTGAAGGCTGTTAACCATCGAAAAGGTAGAAGATGGAAATGGTTATAAAACTATCAAATTAGAGCCCATCCGCAAAAGCAACGATCATTAAAGGGTGTGTAAACCACCGAAAGGACAGAGGGTTGCATAATTGTGTGAGGAAATGAGTAAGGAGGTCGTTATTCGAAACTGATAAGGATTGATGTGATGAAATCCTCCTTCTCCCTCCATCTGTCCACCGAACTGTAGAAAAGCCAAATGAATATCCAAGGTTGATTTCAACATGATTGCTGGGCAAGGGGTCTCGAAAAGATCAACTGAAGCCATCACCCTCTAACCTCAGCATCAATCATGCAGAATAAAGCCCTCATAATCAGTGCCAAATCTTCATTACACCCTACCCTCGACTTTGGCATTTCTCTCCACCAGAAAGCCATCTTTGAGAAGAAGCCTGCTAAAACACTATCATACAGAATTTGAATTTATTGTTGCATGTACCCAGGAGTGGCATTCAGCAAGATGAAGAAGGGAGGACCTGCTCTCAAGCAGAAGTTGGGAGATATCAGCTACCTGGAGGCACATCCAGAAGTCTGTCAATTTTTCAAGGATGCTGGCTGCTATAGGTTTTGTGAGAAGATTCAAGGTTCACACCAATAGGTGGCTAAGGCATTTTCCCTCTCTTTCGATGGCTCCAAGGCAGTCATAGGCAAAGAAGAATTCCTGATAAATAAAACCTTAATTACTGAAGTGATTGAACTCCCTAGCACAGGAGAGAAGTGGTTTAAGACCACCATACCAAAGGATGTAGAGTTCAGATCTTACCTGAAGCCTGAACATAGGGAGGTGGTGTGGAAGAAAAGTGTACCATCCTCCTAGCTAGAAGAAAGGTGGCAGCAATTGCTGAAGGCCATTGTGGTCTACATAACATGTGAAGGGAGATACAACAGAGCTATGATTTACCATTTTAAATTGATGAACCACTTCACAAGGAGAAGCCCATTGAATTTGCCTTTTTACTTACACAGGAGTTTGGCAAAGATGGCACACTAGGTGAAGGCCCCAGCCAACCAAGATTGCTGGCAGACTATCTCATCATGGCCTTATCCAACTTCTGATCCAAGAATCGCTGAAAAGGAGGAATATGGCATGGCCGTATTTTTTATTTTGGAATGGTTTTGAAACAGGCTTTCAGCTAGAAGAAAAGGGGAAAGTCTCTTGCTAAAAAGTCCAACACACCAAGAAGTGGGAAAAGGAAGAGAAGGGCTATATCCCCAGCAGTAGCAGAACAACCTCCTTCCTCTTCCAAAGCCAAGAAGGTCAAAAGAAACTTGGATTTTAGTGAAAAGGGCCAGGAAGTTGCAACACACAGTGAGAACATTTTGAACCTGCTCTACTCAGATTCAGAAGAGGAACAGGAGGAAGGTGCAGACCTAGCTTTACAAGTTGTAGCAGACATTGAAGAGCTCCCATCACCTACACCAAAAGAGCAGGATGAACCAGCAGAGAAGGCTTCCTCTAGCAAGCCCAAGACTCAAAAGGATAAATCAGTTGGTGAGGCAAGTGTATGAGATGGAGATTTTGGAAAGGGAGATAAAGAAAAATAACGCTGCATTGACCAGTAGGAACAAGCTACTGCATAAATCTTACCTAGAGCAGAGAGGTATATTTTCCTAAAGAGACTAAATAAAAGGTACCTGAAAGACAACACAAGATTGTACAGAATTATTAGGCTTCAGAGACTGCAACTGAAGGAGGCCAAGCAAAACCCTAGCTTCCACCTCACATTGGAAACCATAGCTGAAGCTGCAGTAAGCCTTCAGCCTTCAGAAGCAAGCCAGACTGTTGTTAACCTTCTTAACATAGAGCCTACTGAAGAAGAAAGCTGAGCAGACAAACTGGAAAGAACAATTTTGGAGGCAGCCTAAGAATTTTTGAAGAACAGGGCTTTCAGTGGCTTAGGCGGATGCTGAGGCAGTTCATTAGCCACCGAAAGCGCCTCTTTCGGCAGTTAACCGTTCGGATATTTTGGCCTCTTAACCATCGAAGGCAGACAGAGGCATAGGATTGATTTTTGACACGCAGGACTAGTTTTGGGCGAACGTGGATTGCTGAGGGATGAGGTGTAAAGATGAAGGATGCTGAAGAAAACATTAGGGAAGGTATGCTTCAGTTTTGCTGTGACATAACAGTAGAAAAGGTCACCAATACTTAACTGTCAAAGTGAAACAGTGACTTAACCAGCAGAGGACCAGTGGCAGTGATTTCCAGCAGTTAACTTAGTTATCAGAAGGTTCATACAGTGAACGAATTCTATAGATAGTTAGACTAGTAGTTAATTAGGGTTTTTTAACCTAATTTTGCAAAAAACAATTATTTTGTCTATTTTTATTAAATCAGATCCAAGTTTTCAGGATTTGAGTATTTTTGTAAAGGCTATAAAGCCTAAGACTTATTTTATTGAAAGGGTTCGACTTCGTGGACCTGTAGACCAATACTATTGTCAAGCTTCTCATATTGCTCATGACCTAATATAAGCTCTTTTGTTATCTTATGTTCAGCTTCCATTTTCTGTCTTATCTATGCTTATGCTTGAATGTGTTATTCAGGCTTTATTCAGATTAATTGATGTCCTATAGCTGTCACCCTATTGGCATATTGATGTGATTTGAATTATAATTGTTTTCTTTGTCATGATTAGCCATTTATATAGATCTGTTTTATGTATGAATCTGCTAGCATGATAAGTTCTCCATCTCTGCACCATATTGTCAACCTCTGAACAGTGGTAATTAGAAGCCTTATCCCTGATTGAGTTTCATGCATGTCTTGAGAGTGTGAGGTTTATAGGCCACTTGACTTGATCTACTTAGAAAACCATAAAAATATTTAAGTTACCAGGTATCCTCGAGCTGCAACCTAGAGGAGTTTCCTGGAGTGATAACAAATTGGCATCGTTGTCGGGGAGAAGTGACTGAAGCTCAGCTTCCCTTGGAGACGACATAGATCCTTGCTTTGATGATAGACAAAGCTTGGACATTATTCTGGTTGTAATCATCTATTTGGCGACTCCATTGAAATAAGGTGGCTTCAAGAAGACCAAGTACCAGAGCAAACCCTCAAGGGCCACCATCGACACCTGTTTCAAATCCAAAAGAGATTATGAAAGGAGCTAGGGCTTCACTAAGGCAAACCAACAGTGCTGCAAAGGAAGTCACATCAGATATTTTAAGAAATATTTATGCTATTATTTCTTCTGCTAAAACACTTAATTCTCAAGAATTTATAAATACATCAGAAAATTTTAGGGTTTGGGCATCTTCAAGCATTGCTGCTTGTGAAGATCCAATCCCTAGTGACTCCACTGGGATAAGTTTACCACCACCACCTTCTCAGCTACTACCTACAGCAGTACTACCTTCCTCCACCCTTTCCATACCCATTTCCAATATGGCTGCCCCTCAATTGACCAAAATGGAAAGGATCCTGGTAGCGAGGTATGCCCCTGTAAATTTGCCTAACCCTCTCTCGACCATGCCCACTGGAGACTACCTCAAGTACATGCCTAAGTTCACCGGAGAGGGAGATTTCACAGCTGAAGAACATCTAGAGGCATTTTACAGTTATGCTGAGAACATTAATATAGAATAGGAAGATGTTTGGACTAGGGTTTTTGTACAAAGCCTAGATAGTTAGGCTAGGAAATGGTTCAAAGAACTGCCTACTGGATCAGTAGCAGGCATTGAAGCCCTAGATGACATCTTTCTAAAACATTGGGGAGAGAGGAGAGACCACCTCTATTATATCATAGAGTTCAACAACTTGAAAAGAGAGAATGGGGAGTCTGTCTCCAACTTGACCAAGAGGTTCAACAATATGTTCAGCAAGATCCCCACTGAAATCAAGCCCACTTGGACCTCAGCCAGGATAACTTATGCAAATGCCTTTGACTTTGATTTCTTCCTGCTTCTCAGAGAAAGGTCTGCCTCCTTATCACTCATGCAGGATGCTGCCCTAGAGGTAGAGTCTAACATTGTGGCATCTTAGAAGGTCAAAGGAAAGATAGACAAGAACAAGCAACCAGCAGACCCTATTGGGGCCTCTTCATCAGAGAACAAGATAGACAAAATGACCAAACTGTTAGATAACTTGACTACTGAAATGTCTAAGCTAAAGGACCGAGGACAGATACCTGCGAGAGGTAAAGGGCCAAGTGGTTTTGTTCCTTGAAACCTTGATTTTGTCCCTTACAGAAGAGGCAACCCTCGAGTTCAGATCCTTGGAAGGGAAAGGAATCAAGGGGAAGATCAGAGAATCAGAGCTCCTTTTCAAAATGCTGTACTAGAAGAAGAGCCAAAACTCATTGAGGAAGAAAGAGAGGCTGAAGACAACATCCACTGCATGGAAGATGAAGTTGACTATTCTTTTCTGACACAGGTAGAATATGAAGAAGCTCTAATTGATGAGCAGATCAGTGAAGAAATGGTATATCTGGCTGATGGTCAATGAGGGTATAACCTAAAGTCCAAGCTGGTTGCTCCCCTTAAGAAGACTGTTGTTCCTGCCAAACAGCCTACTGCACCAGCTAAAAGGGCTACTGTTTTACCAAAGAAAATGGCTATCATTCCAAAACCATTGCAAAAACCAGCACCTTCATCAAGCCATGTCCATGTCCAACTCAAAGCTCCAGTACATGAGGTAAGGTTTCCTGATAGACTGCATTATTCTTTCAACTTTGAGTCGAAGATTCAGAAATTGAAAATCCCTTTTCCATTAATCGAGCTAATGAAAAATGTTGCATTCAAATCTTCCATACTGAATTCTCTTCAGCCAAAGGCACACATTGATACTGACTTTGTAAATCTGCAAGATGATAAACCTATTGTAACCCTGGGCCCTATGATCGAAGACCTAAAGGATTCATGGCCACCTTTCTACATATCCTTGAATATCCATGATAAAGGCCTTCATAACTATCTGCTGGACACAGGAGCTTCCCATAACCTAATGCCGAAAGTTGTGATGGATGAGCTTGGTCTCACCATTACAAAGCCCTACCATGATTTCTTCTCCTTTGACTCCATAAAGGTCATGTGCTTGGGCCTCATCAAAGACCTAGTTGTAAACCTATCTCAGCTACCTTCAAAAAGCATCATGATGGACATTGTAGTGGCTAATATCCCTCCCAAATTTGGTCTCTTGCTGTCTCGATTATGGAGTAAAAGGCTAGGTGGCACCCTTCAGATGGACCTTACACATGCCACAATCCCCATGTTTGGAGGGGAGACCAAGAGGCTTTACATAGAGAATCAGCTTGCCTACATCATAAGCAATGAAAGGAATTCAGTGAACCACCCCATCTATGTAGTAGACACTGATTTTGGGTCATGCATTCTGCAAATAGATGATACTTAGCAAACACCAGTCCAGCTTACCAAGCCCACCTGTCAGCAGCTCGAAGAAGTGACCACAGCAATCTGGAACATGTATTTTGATGGGGCTAGCACTCAAAGCTTAGCAGGTGTAGGTGTAGTATTGATCTCTCCATCCAAAGAGAATATTCATCTGTTTTATAAGCTTGATTTTAAAACCACTAACAATATAGCAGAGTATGAAGCCTTGCTGCTAGGAGTTAAAGCTGCCAAGGAAATGGGGATCATGTGCATGAGAATCTTTGGAGATGCAGACCTTATTATACAACAGGTCAACAACACTTTTCAAGCAAAAAATGTGAGATTGAAGGCCTACAGGGATGAGGAATGGAAACTCAAAGACTCCTTTATGTTTTTTGAACTGTCATATATACCTAAGGCTTTGAATCACCTGGCCGATTCCTTGGCTGTCTTTGCAAGTCTGTTTGTTCCTCCTTTACCTCCTAAGCTTAGCTATGATGTTTAGGTCAAGTACAGACCTTCCCTGCCAGATAATGTAAAATTCTGGAAGGTGTTTGAGAATGATGATGAGCTCAGTAAATTCCTTCAACTAGTAGATGAATTCTTTGATATACATATAGATCAGGAAAACCTAAACATGGAAGAATCCCAACAACTCAAGTTGAAAGATAAAGTAGCTGATCACAATATTGTCCAATTACCCCACAATTATATACCTCGGAGTCTAGTACCTTTGGAAGTGCTTTTTGATCATAATGACATCCCTTTCAAGCCTGCGAAAAAAGAGCAAGACCTTGCTATCCAAGAGCAAAACATAGGTAGCCAAAGCCACCCAAAACTGATAAATCTGTCCACTGAGTTGACTGCTGATCAGAGGTCCAAATTTTGTAGCCTGATAAAAGAATTTGCTGATATCTTTGCTTGGGAGTATAGTGACCTAAAAACCTATGACACCAATATCATCCAACACAGGATTCCTTTGGAGAAGGACACCATCCCTTTCAAGCAGAAGCTGAGATCGATCAGTCCTCTCCTACTACCTGTAATTGAAAAAGAAATCCATAAGCTCCTCAAAGCCAAAATCATAATCCCCCCCAGGTATTCCTAGTGGATTGCAAACCTAGTGGTGGTAAGGAAGAAGAATGGGGAAATCAGGTTGTGTGTGGATTTTAGAAACCAGAACAAATGTTCCAAAAAAGACAACTATCCACTACCCAAGATGGAACACCTGTTGCAAAGAGTCTCAGGGGCTAGTGTCATGTCATTCCTTGATGGCTTCTCTGGATACAACCAGGTTGTTGTGCACCTTGATGACCAAGAGAAGACTTCTTTTACCACCCCTTGGGGCACTTTCATGTATGCTAAAATGCCATTTGGGCTGATGAATGCTGGGGTTACTTTTAAGAGAGCCATGGACCTAGCTTTTGTAGGGTTGAAAGATAAATTTGTGCTTATATACTTGGATGAGCTAATTGTTTACTCTCACAACCATCATGACCATTTGCGGCATTTGAGGAGGGTATTTCTAAAGTGTAGGAGGTTTGGAATATCCCTCAACCCTAAGAAGTCCCAGTTTGTACTCTGTGAGGGGAAACTCCTAGGTCGCATAGTCTTAGCTGAAGGTGTAAAGATTGATTTGGTAAGGGTGGAAGCAATCCAGAAGCTGTCCATACTGAAGTCAAAAAGGGATATTCAGTCCTTTTTGGGTAAGATCAACTTTTTCAGGAGGTTCATCCCTAATTTCTCTGAGCTGGTAAAGCACATAATAGCCATGCTGAAAAAGGATGCAGAAATAAAATGGATTGACCAGGCAAGAAACTCTTTCGAAGACATCAAGAAGGCTATCATGGAGGCCCCAACCCTGATTAGTCTGGACTATACCAAGAGTTTTTATATTTTCTCCTTTGCATCATATGACACAGTGGCAGTTGTGCTGTTACAAGAAGACGATGAGGGTCTCGATCATCCAATTGCATTCTTCAGCAAAACCTTGAGAGATGCTGAGCCGAAGTATGATCCAATTGAGAAACATGCTTATGCTCTCATCAAGTCACTGAAGACCTTCAGGATTTACATTCTCCATGCAAAAGTTCTTGCCTATGTCCCTTTAGCTGCTGTGAAGGATGTTTTGACTCAGCCTGACATTGATGGAAAGAGGGCTAAGTGGATTGCCAAGCTCATTGAGTTTGATATAGAGGTGAAGCCCACTAAGCTAGTAAAAGGACTTGGTTTGGCCAAACTCATGGCTAAAGAAAACTATGAACTAGTGGGGATAAACTTCACTTGTGTCAATTCAGCAAAATTGCAAACTGTAGTAGCAGCAGAGGTAGTTAAAGGTCAGAATGACATTCAAACAGTGACTGAAAACTTGTCGTCATGTGAGTGGTACTCAGGTATTATTCATTTTTTGCAGAAATTAGAAGTTCCTCCTGGTCTCACTCCTAATCAAGCACGAGCTTTGAAATTAAAATCTGTTAAATTTTGCATAGTTGATAAATTGCTGTATTGGAAAGATCTGTCTAGGGTTTTGTTGAGATTTTTAGATAAAGAAGAATCAGATCAGGTCATGCATCACTTTCATTGCAGCACCTATGGGGGCCATCATTATTGGAAGACCACAGCCCATAAGATCCTAAGGGCAGGGTACTATTGGCCAATCCTTTTTGCTGATGTATGTACTTTTGTAAGGGCCTGTGACTAGTGCCAAAGATTTATAGGGAAGTAGCAGCTCAAATCCTTGCCCCTTAGGCCTATTGTAGTGAATGGGCCTTTCCAGCAATGGGGTCTGGATTTATAGGTGAAATAAATCCATCTTCCAGTGGGCAGCATAAATGGATCCTAGTAGCCATAGACTACTTTACCAAGTGGATAGAGGCAGTATCCACCAGGAATGCCACTCATCAGGTCATCATGAAGTTTTTATATGAGAATATCTTTAGCAGGTTTGCCTGCCCAGTAAGGTCAGTAACTGATAATGCACCAGCTTTCAAAGCTGGGGCATTGGTTAGAATGTGTGAGTCAATGGGCATTCAGCTGGTGCATTCCTCATCCTATTATCCTCAAGGCAATGGCCTGGCTGAGTCATCCAACAAAAGCCTAGTCAGGATCATCAGAAAATTATTGGAGACAAATCAGAAAAGCTAGGATTCTAAACTAAAGTTTGCTTTATGGGTTGATAGGGTAACAGACAAAAGATCTATAGGGACTTCTACATTCAAATTAGTGTGTGGTACTGAGGCCATTTTTCCCATTCAGCTAATTCTGCCAGTGGCAAAATTCTTTCAGGAAAAGGAAGATGAACCAAATGATATGGTGAGGAGGAGGATGGATTTGGTGGAGTTGCAGCAAGTCAGGGAACAAGTGATAGGAAAATGAGATCAAGGTCATGTTTGACAAAAGGGCAAAAGTGGACAACTTTCAGGTTGGAGATTGGGTCTTCAAGTGGGATACTGTCAGGCAGGACAAGGGCAAACATGGAAAGTTTGACTCTTTGTGGATTGGCCCTTTTGTGATAGCTCAGGTACAGAGGAATAACACCTTCAAATTGCAGAATCTAGAAGGGGAAGAGGTGTTTGATGTCCTAGTGAATAGGGGTTTTCTGAAACTTTACTTTATTTGAGGCTCTGAGGCCTTGTTATTGTAAATTAGTAATTAATAGGTTGTTTTTGCTTACAGAATAAACTCCATGCCCAATGGAACAATAAATGATAGTGTTAAGTTTTTAGTTATTTTCAAGGAAAGGCATTTTGGTCTGGGGTTCTTGGGACCTCACAGCGAAGTTCCCATCCCCAAGTAAGAGTCAGATGTTATCTCCCAAAATAAATTTATTTTGATAGTATGGAGAATTCGAGTCATGTCATGAAAGATTTAAAAATGACTAACAAATTGAAAGTCTCTGTTTGTGCTATGGTTGAAGAAATTGGAAGTTTTAGCTTTCCGTGGCTTAGGCGGGGTTCTTAATAGCTCATTAGCCACTGAAAGGCTTTGTTTCGGCAGCTAACAGTGTGACGCAGGATAAAGTTTAACCATCGAAAGCAGTCCCGAACGAGTAAATGGTAAAAGCACTTTCGGTGGCTTAGGCGAGATTTCAAAAAACTCATTAGCCACCGAAAAGTGGTGCTTTCGGTAGCTTAGTGAACAGTTGAAGAAGGGCGTTAACCACCGAAAGCAGGCAAAAAGGCGTTGGGGAAAAAGCGGTTTCGGTGGCTTAGGCGAAAGTTCTGACGTTTCATTAGCCACCGAAAGGACGGGTTTTCGACGGTTAAAAGGGATTTTCGGAGACCGCTATCCACCGAAAGCTGAGTTTCACCGCGACAATGGGAAAATAGTTTCGGTGGCTTGGGCGAAAGGGATATCTTTTCATTAGCCACCGAAAGCCATCTTTTCTCTGCACCATATTGTTAACCTCTGAACATTGGTAATTAGAAGCCTTATCCCTAATTGAGTTTTATGCATGTCTTGAGAGTGTGAGGTTTATAGGTCACCTGACTTGATCCACTTATAAAACCATAAAAATATTTAAGTTACCAGGCATCCTTGAGCTTTAACCTAGAAGAGTTTTCTGTAGTGATAACACAACACTTGTCCAACAATTCCATGATCAGTTATCTGTCTGGATGCCTTTTTTTAATCCTCTGATGACACAATTTACCAAGACCATTTTAGGCCAGTATCTAAGAAAGTTTTTACAAAGAGAGGTGAAAAGTTCATTGTCATCATCAATATCTGCAGCCTGAAGCCTGGAATATTATGCCTTTTAGATATGCAGCCTATCATATCTGCCTTTCGTGAACATTACAAGTTATCTCTTTTTTGAAAGCTTTCCTAATTGTCTAGACCAAGTTTTCATGCAAGATTACTTATTATGGATGGTGTTTCTGGGTTTTTAAATAGTTCTTCCCACAATCCATGATAACAGAAACTTTTCATTAGCTAAATGCAAATGGTCTTTGTGAACCAATATATGCTTTTCCATTTAATGACAGAAATAGATGCACAAGAATGAAATATTACCGAGGGGAGAATTAAAATGTTTCGGCTCACAGTGTTACTCCATTGTAATAAATCAGCTTGAATTTTATCTCAATATGATAAGAATCTTAGGAATATTAAGCATGTTAAGTTTATGCTGTGTTACCAGATCCGCAGATCCCCAGATTGGATCTGCCTAGATCCATTTTATAACTGTTTCCTGCGATGACAGAAACAGAGTCCTCCATTCTAAATTTTAAAACAGATCCCAAGGATCATCTATAGATCCCCTGCAATTATGGGTTTTCTTAAATATGAAAATAAAAAGATTTTCCTGCCATTCTGCATTTGTCGAACTACGGTCCTTGAAGTTTGTGCCCACTCATAGTTCGACAGTAAGTCGTGGATTTGAAAACTTCATGGGTTCCACCTTGAAATTCATCACTTGTAGCTCGACTGTAAGTCATTTGCTTCGCCTTGAAATTCAAATTGTAGCCCACAACTGTCAATGGAGGACTATTGTGTTGAATTAGAAGGCAGAACTATTTTCTTTTGACCTACCATGTGCCTGCAAATGCCAAAAACATACAAATTCAACATCCCTTATGTGCATGTAGTTATAGGTGTAATTTACACACAGGTTGAGATCAAAGGAGGGGTGTACAGCTATAGATGGATCCCAAGGAGGGTCATGGGCGAAGATTTTAAATTTATTCAGTATAACAAAACATTGACAATGGACTTTTCATGTAACCCCCAGTATTGTAGGGCTTTTCCTGCTTTGGAATATATATATAGTTTGTTTGTACCTGTCGTTTTCCTGCCATTTCTGGATCCTGACATTTCAAAAATCTGATGGATCTTGATCCAAATCCTGGTAACTTACAGTTTATTCTTTTGGTTTTGCATACTTGTGTATGATGTTTTCTTTATTTATTGTTAAGTCCTTGCCATTCTTGTGTTCATGTCATCCTTCCTTTTCACTCAAATATAAATGCTGTTTTTTACTGTGGATTTGATAAGCACAGATACAAGCGCAAGAATCTTAAAGAATTGCACAAAATGCTTCACAAATGCAATGAGCAGCTTAAAAAGTTCAGTCATGTCAACAAGAAAGCATTGGATCAATATGTCAATTTTACAGAACAAAGAGAGGAGTTACATAAAAGACAAGCAGAACTTGATGCTGGTGATGAGGTATGATAGTTTATTCAAGTTAAAGTTACTTGTTTCCTTCCTTCTGTTGACAATATAGATTTCGACAAGATTTATTCTTGCATATTTAATAGATATATAATATTATTTAAACAAACCAGAAGATCAAAGCCAAATGGTTATCTTTGCAGTTAATTGACTTGTGAATTATGACAGAAAATCAGAGAATTAATTTCAGTCTTGGACCAACGTAAGGATGAATCAATTGAGAGGACATTTAAAGGTGTGGCAAAGAACTTTAGGGAAGCATTTTCAGAGCTTGTACAAGGTGGGCATGGTTCTCTCGTAATGATGAAGAAAAAGAAGGTACACGAGTTTGCTCTTGTTTGCGAAAAGAGATTTTTGACAGTATTACTTGATTGTAATCCCAGCTTCTTTTTTTGGATTACAATGATGCTTGAATTTGTAATGTATCAAAGTGCATGTAAACAGATTATGGCATCTATTTGTGAGTGAAAATATTGTGGTGTCTATTTCTTCACTTGTGGGTGCTGTAATGATCAGTTGAATGTGTCTTTATTTTTATAATCATATTCATTTCATATAGTTTAGTATGGGTAGGGTGTATTCTTGGTGTGTGCAAACTTTTTGACTCCATGTACATACCATGGATGATGATTCTAGGATTTACTACATCTGGAAAATATTCTTAAGTAACTGAACCACACATCAAACATGCATCCCAGTGTTATCAGGAGTCCCTGGACTGGCCCAGACCCTTCAGCTCCCAAACTAGGGTCCTGAACTGGCCAGTTCAGACTGGTTCACATTGTGAACTGGTCTGTACGACCAGCAGAAGTTCTGGTAGGGGGGACCAAAGAATAAAGGAAAAGAAGAAATCCCAGCCTGGCCCGCAAAATTTTAAAACAAAGTTATAGAATGGCCCCTCCTCTTATTCCCTAACACCTCTCACATTGTGCATTTGTGAGCATTTGGAGATTGCATATCTGTGGTGTCAAAACGTGATTTGGTTTGGATTTTTATTGATGTATTTGTATATATATAATATATTTTTATCCGATTTTTCTTATTTTATGTATTTTTTAGTAGGTTGATTCATAAACCTTGTTTGCTGGCCAGTTCAGGTTCAGTTCTGGTCTGATCCTAGGCTGGTTCTGGCTCTTGTAACTTTGATGCATCCTTTCTAACACTTGGGTATTATTGACATTGAGGGCATTTTAATGGTTTAAAACAAGCTTTCTGAGTATGTCTTGTTTTTTGCAGGCTGGTGAGGTTGATGATGATGATCATGATGATGATGGATATCGTGATTCAGATCCTGATGCAAGGGTAGAGAAGTACATAGGTGTTAAAGTGAGGGTAAGGTTACTGTGAACCTAAGAAGAATACGCAATCAGGTCATTGATCCTTTTTGTTCTTTTAACTTTTGTGAATATGCCTGTTTTCTCAAAAACTTGAACTTCTGAAGGTGTCATTTACGGGGCAAGGCGAGACACAATCAATGAAGCAACTCTCTGGTGGCCAGAAAACGGTTGTAGCATTGACACTGATCTTTGCAATCCAGCGCTGTGATCCTGCCCCATTTTATCTTTTTGATGAAATAGATGCAGCACTTGATCCACAGTACAGAACGGCTGTTGGTAGTATCCTGATTTGTACTTGAAAGCCTTGTACGTTCTTCATATGACCTTTTTTGGTACACATTCATACTTAATGGTGTATAGAGTTTGTCTGTTGCACTGGCCATATATTAAGTGAAGTGTTTGCTTGCTTTGTAAAACTAAATCAGTAGTAGTTTTTCATTATATTGGGATAAAATCTTGTGAATTTTGTTCCTTGACAATTATTTGAAGATATGATTAAGCGGCAGGCGGACACTGCAAACACACAGTTTATAACGACAACTTTCAGGCCGGAACTCGTGAAAGTTGCAGATAAGATATATGGTGTAATGCACAAAAACAGAGTCAGTCGTGTTGACGTCATAACAAAAGAAGATGCACTCTACTTCATTGAGCAGGATCAGAGTCACCAACGCGAGTAATGCTAATTTCTGACCTTTTTGTACAAAGGCCTGTATATTCTTCTAGTGAGTGTATAATTGTTTGGAGTTATGATATTCTATGTACTAATAGGTTAAGGATAAAAGGGCAAATAAACTTTTGTTGAAGATTCTTATCCCATGTACACTACATGCTCATGATTGAGTGAATTACAGATTCAATTAAAACTTTACCTCAAAATTGGCTGGTATTATTAACAGACAAGCAGGAAATAGCATATGGGACACCATAAGCCTAGCATCTTCTTCCTGTCGAAAGGGCATTGTCAGGCAAACTTTAATGTAGATACTACTATGTTACGTTTGAGTGAATTGCAGATTTACATATAAGATTTAGCCATTTAATATCATGCTCAAATAGACATTCTAGAAAGATCTGGATTATCTTGCAACTGGTATCAAAACAGACATGGTGGCTCTTCTTGCCTATGTTATGAAGGGAAACTAATGCTTCTGTTTCATTCAAGTAATTTATTAACTTATGATGCATCTTTCATGAGCAAGAATGAAATATAACATGCATTTTCCTCTTTAAAACAAAAAGCACTGATATTGATTGCATTCTCTAGTGCTTGTGGAATATGCATTGTCGACCTTGATTATTTTAGGATGTTATTAGATCAGAATTGAAGCCGGTAAGGTCAATATAGCATGTTATTGGACTAGAACTATAGGTCTTCCTAGACTATCACAATGCTTTATATTCTTGAGTAGCAATATTGAAAGCCATTTTGTAAGTTATTTGGCTGCAATTCATGACATCCATTTATTTTTCCTTTTCTATTTCACCAAGGGATATTGTATCATGGGTAGATAATTGTGAATAAGATTGGTTCCAATTGGTTTTTGTTGGGATGGTATTGATTGCATTATCAATGAGGGTTTGTTGTTATATTTTCAACTATATAATTTGTTTTCCAAAAATGCATTGGTCAGTAGATTGGTTTGTTGGACGTCTGGGACTGCTTCGTTTCTTGTTAACCACTTTAGTGGTTATTGTGGTCACATCCTTTGTGGTCTTGGGGTTAGACCCTAAAACTAATTATTTGTGAGGCTCAGGATCATTTTCAGATTGGTCTCATTTTCGCATTGTGTTACCACCTAAGTTGTACTTAGTGGTTTTTTATCAAGTGAGCCTGGTGAACCGGACAAGGATAACTTGTTCAGACTTCAGAAGACCTTTGGAAATACTTCTGGGAAGTGCTTGTTGTACTATATCACATGTTCATACCCCATGGGGGAATTGTAATAAATGTTCTAGCATGATAGTGTTTGTAAAAGACTCAGTCTCTTAGACTTTATTTGTCAATCCGATCAGCCCAAAGTGTTTTTTCCCTTGGTTATTATTGGTTGTTGAATAAACCACTGATAATTTCTGAGTTTTTCACTCCATACCTCCATAGTTGGGGTGGTCGGCTTGGCATTTATGCCTATTGAGGTTATTAGAGTCTATGTGTCAATGTATAAACATGCTAGACATCATGGTCGAGTCATATGAACATGTCTAAGACTCTCTAGGTTTTTTCAATTTTTCAATTTTTTAGTTTTTTCAGTGTTTTTTATTAAAATTTAATTTTTCCAAAACTTAGGCTATTTTTTAATAGTTTAATTGGAAAATATCCAAAGGAAGCGGGAACTTCTAAAAAGTGACCTCGGGACGCCGATCTCTGTCACACCTTAACAGGTGCATTATGAACAATAGCCCTAAAGACTCCATTTAGCTCACATATTCCTTGCGGGTAGCCGTGAAGGTTTAGTTTTGGACATACTCCAAGTACTCTCGAGTATATCTGGAGTCCACCCCTTCGCCTAATTTTAATCAACTCATATTCACATGAACTTAAAACGGACCAAGAGACAATTGCAAAACATTCACTCCAAGCACATGCAAGTACATTGATTTTCTTTTGACTCCATTTTAGGCACTAGTTATTTTTTAGATATATATTCATATATTGTGTCTCAGCATTGTGCTTTCGTGCACTCATTTTGTATCTTGTCATCTATGGTTGTTTATGGTTAAATTTCAAACTCCTATGTAACTCATCCAGTTGAACATCACCTTACCAAGTAGTTTAGCCTTAGTGACTTAATAGGATCTACCTCCCTTGGCTTCGTTAGGAGTTGAGCCTAAACGGAGGAGTCAAGAACAAGGTGACAACCTTTACTCGAGACTTTTGCCCCCAAGGACACATCGAGTGGCTTGAAGATTTCTGCCACGTGACCCAGGTGTGTGTAAGGCGGCAACACATTGTATTTAGGGTTTCGATGACTCGGCTGCTGGTAGGATTCATTACCCATATCTTGCTTTTTGTCCCTCTGGGACATTGGCCTCAAACATATGTACAATAGGTTCGCCATTGCTGGTTTTCAATGGTCTCAAGTCTTCTTCGATTAGTTAGCATTTTGATGGACTACTTCCCTCCTTTCAGGTACTTTTTGGGTGCTCCCAAACATCTTTTGTTGAACAAGTATGATACGAACATGATTAATCAGAGATGACATATATGAGCAGTATGTCTAGGTTGATTGGGGCAATCCATTAGGGGGGTTGAAGCATAAGATGCTTCTACACAAAGCGCTTCTTGCAGTTGAGAGATGGGCACATCGTCTAACCCCCTTACACGTTATGACACTAGATGAATGCACTTAGAATCTCCCAGGGCTAGTTTCATGTGGTTTCTCAGGGCTAGTTTCATGTGGGTTCTCATATGCTTCGTGAAGAGGCTGAGCATCAAATTCCACTGGAGGACAAGATTTGCCTGCTTTGTCATATGCAGGAATCTGAGACGGATGAGCAGTTTGTTTTCTGGTGCTTGGCCTACTTTGAGATTATGAAATTGTTCTAGTGCCTCTTTAGAGAGTTTTGGAACTTTCTCTCCATTTTCGTCTGACACCCAGATCAATGTGCTTAGCCTTGCTTGTGAGGGAGTCACTACAGCTTTGGTCTTCACACTTGGGCCTCCTCCTCACTCAGTCAGACACTACTCAGAGGATCCCATCTTTTTTTCGCGGTGTTCCCATTAGACATGGGTACCCATGCACAAGTAGACAATAGAGTCATTTTTTTAGGGTCTGTTTGGAGTTTCCAATTCAGATCTCGGGTCAAGGCTCATCCTTCCATTGGGCAGCCTTCCAGTACCAGATAGCAACAACAACCCCTTTCTTTTAGTCAACGAGACATTCAGGGGATTGGTTCTTCCAGATCTTTTGAACAGTCTTTTATCACGAGTGTCTTTTCCTCGGTCTTGGATGCTAGTAATGATAAACTTTTATAGGTAGATGACCCACACCACAGGGTCCCTTCCTCTTCTTCTAGTGATAGGTTCAAGGGACATTGATCTCCTTGTGCCCTCCTTTGAGGAATCTCTCTAGAGAGTTTTGGTTGTGGCTGTGGACCCTTGCTCGTTCTTACTTTGCAATGTTTTTCAAGCTCATAGGGTTTAGATCTTTATATTATATCTGATGTTGACTCTTACAGGGATGGTCCTTGCGCTCCCACATTATTATAATATTTTTATACTGAGCAATCCCATTGACCTTTTTATGGTCCTCTTGTTGTAGATTAATAAAATTATCTTATCTAGGTTCGTATATGCACAATTTACACAACGCACTATTTGGGGTTTTCTTTCGAGATTTGCTTTATCGATTAAAGTTGTATTTTAACACCACAATTTCACTACGTTTCCACCGTGGATTCTTTCAAATATTAGAGCCAAGTTGCATGTGCAGATGTTGATGGTTAAAGCTGCGTGGCGTTACATTATTGAACATACGTGTTTTTTAGGGTGACTTATCTTGCTAAGCGTAGTACTCATTTGAGAGTAGATTTGTCTTAAAAACGAATCGTTGTAACCAAATTCAAGACACTATATGCATGGAAGCTTTAATAATTGTGCTCAGTAAAGTATAGATCGAGCCTGTTTGAGCTACAAAAGGGATGAGAAGTGCCATTGCCATCATGTATGAAGAATTGTAGTGGGAATGGAAGAGAAATTTGGAGAGATTAAAGGACGCTGTCGTTGTGAACAGAATCGAAGAGAAGCTGGCTGTCGCCAACAAACTGTCAGACCTAGACCTGAGCCTTGTGGAATTGCAGACGATTATTGTGCGTGGCGACCTCCTTGGACAGAGCCTTGTATCTTCTTTCAAGGATACGAGCAACGTTGAATAAAATCTCTAATATTTTATTACATTACTTGAAGTTGATAATGGAGAGGCCACGGTTCCATTCTTGTAGCGGTTATTTTATTTTATTTTAGAATTGCATGTTTCTTTGATATCTTGGCCATATTCGGAGATTATTAGATACTTTGATATGTTTGGAGTTTGACGGGATGTTTAAACAATTTAAGGCTTGCTTGGGCAATGAATTTGCCCACTAGTGTTTGTTTATAACTCGATATTTGATTAACGGGGAACATTGGTTTAGTCCCCAAGGCAATTCAGTGTTTTACGAGATGCCATTCTTACAAATGTGTATCATTGACATTGACAAGCATCATTCACAATTATTAGAAATTGAAGATGGATTATGTGATCTGCTTTTTGGGGGGTGGGGGTGGATGAGGACAGAATGATCAAGGCCTTACATGATGTCAATCAGTACTTAGTTCGAGAACACACCAAGTTAAAAAGTTTTGTTTTTAAAAAGCATTTTGAGCTTGTTGAAAGCTTGACCATTTGCATAGATGGACTAGATGAATTCAATGAAGTTTGTTAAGATCTATGTAGAGGCCTGGAAATTCGCAGGCAACAACAGCAAGGGATTCTCCCCAGTCAACGTTCCCAACTAGCTCGTGACTGTTTGGAATAGGGAATTCGTCCGGTTTGCGGTCCGGCTACCGTAGGTCAAGTAACAAAAACAAAGGCTTTTACCGGTTGTAGCTCGGTCCATCGTGTATTTTTGTATTTTTTGAATTAATGTATGAGATGCACATGCTTAACTAAATGCAGGGTGATAAGGATGCAGGGAGCAGTCACAATGTGATGTGCAGGTTCTTACCTCTCGTCTTAGCACTCACAAGCATCTAAATCACATACAACAAAAAAATAAACTAACTATCTAATCTATCCCTAGGGAGCAAGGTTATCATTCATTGGTGAGTAATATATTTTGTACATGCATTATGAAAAGTTACAGATAGCTGACGCTTCTTTCAAGACACATGAACAGTTACAGATATTTGAACAACCGGATAGCCAATTGCTTATGAACAACATTCATTTCTCACATTGGAAAACATCATAAAATATACTGAAGAACATTTAAATAAGAACATAGGTTCAGGGAGTTAAAACGCTCTCACAGTTAATGAGACCCAGCTGAAAACGAAATAGTTCCCCTTCAACATTGCTCATGTAATTACATTGATACATTCCACATTTTGCTTTCTCCAACAGGCAAAAGTTGCAGTTTTTGGTTGTAAAACGAAATAGTTTCTCTTACAAGCAAGTGGTTTACAAGTTTTTTTCAGGGAAAAAGTCCCCTGTAAGTTCTAACTGATAAACCTTCCGGGTCTGTGCCTTTGTCGCCATCCATTTTTTCTTTTCCTTCGTTTGTCCTTCTCGCGATTCTGATGGCCACGGTTCAACCTTTCCCAAAACCGCCCTTGCTATGCCTTCGCGCCGCGGTAGTCTGAAAACGTCCTTTGAGTCCACCTGCGATTCACAAAGTGTGTCATTCATTGGGACTGTGTTATAAAACAAAGCAACAAATTATATTCTAAGCAAAACGTCAAAAATAACCAACTAAAACCGACTAATCCACAAGAAATGGCCAAGTGCACCACTTGCCGACACCACTACCTCATCCTCCTACGGGCTCGTGAGAAAAACACCAACGGCGGAAATCGGGAGGAAACCGACATCGGAAGCAAAGGCACTTCCCAGCCGCAACGGCGGAAGATGAAAGGCTACAGGCATGCGACGGTGGGCGGGAAAACTCAATCGGAAATCAGAGGGATTTTGACATCGGAAGCCAAAAAGGTTTTCCCAGCCGCAACGGCGGAAGAGGCAAGGGCTAAAGACAAGCGACCAAAGGGCAGGAAAATTCCTAATTGGCAATCGACAGGTAACCACATCGGAAGCCAAATGACTTTCCCAGCCGCAACGGCAGAAGAGAAAAAGCTCAACACGCATTGGCAGTCGGAGCTCTTTATACTTCGGATGGCTAATTGATTTGGAAGCCGCAACGACGGAAGGGAAAAGGTTATCAGCCGCCGATTTAACATAGTATGACGCCCGATCAATAAAACATTAAGCGCTTTGGTCAGCTCTAGAAATTCAACAACGGACAAAAACCTGTTTTACCTCCGCAACGACGACCCACAACAAAGAACACTTGATCCGATCAACAAACAAAAAACAAACTTACACTTTGCGACTTACCATAAATTTCAAACGCAAGCAACTTCTGAAAACCAGGCCGAAATGTAATCTCCAAGAAATCATCCAAAATTAAAGCACGGTCAAGAGGTTCAAGGATCCAAACGATTAAAAACAACTCTAAATCATGAGGAGGGGCCCTAAATTTAAGAAATTTGGGAAGAACGGTTGTAGCTGCAACAATTGGCGATTACCTGGTGAACCCCAGATCTCTGAATTAACTCCTTCCCAGTGCAAGACCATCTAGATGAACAGTTGAAATCTTCTAGATGTTTGTATTCCTAAGCTGGCCAGCCAATGCATTTAAATCATTGAGAAGAAGTCTATTCTTTGAGAAATGGTAACATCAGAAATATTTGCAAGTCCGAATAACTCTTTCGAGGCCTGATAAGTGAGGTTTATTTTGCCCGTCCTTAGGTGGTTTTTAGCTTTGACACCACAGGATTGTAACAGATAGTAAATAACATTATCCTTTTGTTCCTCATTCCCGTGCCAATAGCACTTTTGTGCCATTTGAACTTTAGTTCTTTTGAGTCCTCCATCTACCTTTCTTTCTGAATTTTATTCAGGCTCCTCTATCCATAGTGTCTTTTTGTGTGAGAGAAAGAATTGGCTTTTCAACTAACGGACGGAGAGGAACTTTTGGCAATTTGAGATTCATGCTTTTGATACTTTACTTTGACATGTATTGTTTCTTTAAGGAGTTTTGACTCTTGATAGCTTTTAGCTTTTCTGAAATTATGACATGGGATCATTTATATATGATATACTGTTTACCCCGCTTCCTTTCCGTGGGTCTTAAGCTGTCACCCCTTTGGACATTTAAGATGTGAAATGGATGGAGCCCCGAAATAGTATTCCAGACCTCTTTTACTTCTGAGTTATTCACAGGGGTTAAGTAAGACTTCAATGAATGCATGGCCAGTTAAGAACACTGCTACTAGAAGACATTTTGTGTTTTAAGGCATAGTCTTTTGCTCAAGGTTTCAGTTAATTAAGAACCCTAATCTTTCCATCGCAACCAAAAGTTTGCCTCTTTATTCAAAACCAAAAGAACTACTAATAAAACAGACTCTTCAGTAAAAGAAAACAACATCAAATTAAATAATCAAAAGAAAACAACATCAAAGCATTAAAGAAAAACAACATCAATTTATTTATGTACAAAGCAACAAGAACAGAAATGCGTGCCCGCCCTTAAGAATCTTCAATCAAATGGGTTAAGGGATGGGCTGGATTATAGACATGAGATATCTAACCATGGTCTAGCTGTGTTATTTTTGAAATTGAACACATGTCTACTATCCTACAGTCATCCCTTTCAGCCTGAGGAAGTTGAAGGAGCTCAGGCTGAGTGTCAATCATCGAGCTGGCCTCTCTTGAGGTGTGATGTCTTAGCTTAGGCTCAGTTAGATAATTCCTAGGACAGAATCAACAGATTCATTACCCTCTTCCAGCCCAGTAACATTGTGCTTCATGTAGGGCTCTCTTAAAATCTTAATCAAGTTTGGGCTACCCTTCTGAGGCAACCACAAGTGTTACCAGTCTGAAGCAAAGTACCCATCTAGTCGTGCTGACCGGTCTCGATTCAAGATCAATCCATAGCCATCAGGTATGTCTGCTACTACAATATCAAGGTACTGACATATCTTTTTATTTGCAGACAATCGAATCAAAACATTCTTCATCTCCCCCACTACTTTGACACTAATCTTGTCTAGTTGAGTAACGTCCCAATCAGTAGGTTTTGGCTGCCCATTAATTTTTTTGCAGATTGCAAGAGGCATAACATTCATCGATGATCCAGAGTCCACCAGACAATTATGCACCTTATGGCTCAAAACTTCCAGAGTTAAAAGGAAAAGTGGGGTGCTAGTTTTCCTTTCCCCAGTTGATTCGACCTTTTCTTCCACAGGTTGGTTTTCGGTGGGTATCTCCTCTTTAACTTCCTTAACCTTTTCAATGCTTGCTTCCCCAACATCTTCCATAGGTTTGACAGGGTCAACGATTGGTTCTGTTTCCTGGTTGAAAGTAGTGACTTCGAGTGTTTTATCTTTAACCTTCACATTGACCTGTCTTTTGACATTCTCCTGCAATTTTTTAATCTTCGACATTATTGTATTGTCCTTAATGGTTAGGTCCTTATCTTTTGTTGCTGTAGGTGTGTATTCAGGCTTGAGAGCATTATCTTCAGTGTCAAACAGCGAGACACCATCCCATGAAAACATGGTATCAATATCTTGTTTCTCTATGGTCCGGTTTTTCTTTTCCTCCTTACCATTGTCTTTAGTCAATCTAGAGTCCAGCAGCTTATTCATCACCAATGTCATCGAATTTAACCATTGAGGACACTTCTTTTCAGAATGAGGTTGTTGATGAAAAGTACATAAATTATCCCTCCCTACTTCTGTTATGTTCATTGATGCTAAATTTGGTGGAGGGACTTGCATTGGTTGTTATCCCCCCTTTTTTGGTAGTGGGGTTTATAAGTTTTCTGAACTTCCTTTTCTTTCTCCAGATCTATTATTCGGTTGGATAGCTTCTGAATCATTTTCATCATTCCCTGATAATCATGTGATTGTTCATCTTTAGGTTTAGACAGCAATAAAGCTCTTCTATTTGTAATTTTCTCTTCAGGTGGATCAGGATAGTCTGCTACACTTTCCCTTTCATTCTCTACCCTTTCTGCCTCTTCATAGGTCTCTACCAATGTAAGTTTGGCTTTCATCTTGGCAAACATGGCCAGCTCAAGTCCTAGGGCTGAGGTATAATATTCAATTAAGACCTTGTCTGAGGGTCTGTCAGCTTCAGAAAAGTTCTTTAGGTATGTTGAAAATCTTTGAGTGAAACTATGTACCTTCTCATTCTTCCATTTTCTTAACAAACCAAGACCTTTCATTAGCGAGGCATGTGTCTTTTGGGCTGTGTATTTACTTCGGAAAACCGTTTCGAAGGTGTCCCAATCAGGAATAGAGTTTGCAGGCAAACCGAAATACCAGGATGCTGCTACTCCTTTCAGGGTGTGCGGGAACAATCTACAGACCACATCTTCATACTCCCCAACCCTTAGCCCTTCTACTGCTAGATAGAAGCTTTGCAAGTGGTCATCTACAGCAATCCTTTCCTCGGGGTCAAACTTAGGCAACAGCGTGTCAAAGGCTTGAGGTAGGTTATGCAAAGGAGGCGTGAGATTCAGAGGTGATCTAGCTCTCCAAGTCGGCAATGGGTTGGGCTGATTCACAATCACACCAGCCATGAGCACAGGTATAAGAACAAGAGTCTGAGCAAAGAGCAATGTAAGGCGAAACTAGGTTTACCTGTTTCAATGGTAGAACAAACCGATAAGTCTACTTTGGTCAGGTTAAAAGCTTTTAAATATTTGCTGGTGGGGTAATCTTGGGAAAATAAGTTTCCACGGCCAGCCATGCACTTGCGGCCCTCCTTCTAGCGCTAGAAATTGTTGAGGCCTGGAAATTCGCAGGCGACAACAGCAAGGGATTCTCCCCAGTCAACGTTCCCAACTAGCCCATGACTGTTTGGAATAGGGAATCCGTCCGGTTTGCGGTCCGACTACCGTAGGTCAAGTAACAAAAACAAAGGCTTTTACTGGTTGCGGCCCGGTCCACCGTGTATTTTTGTATTTTTTGAATTAATGTATGAGATGCACGTGCCTAACTAAATGCAGGGTGATAAGGATGCAGGGAGTAGTCACAATGTGATGCGCAGGTTCTTACCTCTCGTCTTAGCACTCACAAGCATCTAAATCACATACAACAAGAAAATAAATTAACTACCTAATCTATCCCTAGGGAGCAAGGTTATCATTCATTGGTGAGTAATATATTTTGTACATGCATTATGAAAAGTTACAGATAGTTGACACTTCTTTCAAGACACATGAACAGTTACAGATATTTGAACAACCAGATAGCCAATTGCTTATGAACAACATTCATTACTCACAGTGGAAAACATCATAAAATATACTGAAGAACATTTAAACAAGAACATAGGTTCAGGACGTTAAAACGCTCTCACAGTTAATGAGACCCAGCTGAAAACGAAATAGTTCTCCTTCAACATTGCTCATTTAATTACATTGATACATTCCACATTTCGCTTTCTCCAACAGGCAAAAGTTGCAGTTTTTGGTTATAAAACGAAATAGTTCCTCTTACAAGCAAGTGGTTTACAAGTTTTTTCTAGGGAAAAAGTCCCCTCTAAGTTCTAACTTTCAAATATTTAAACTCCAACCCCAGACCGCTTGGACTGCCCTCCAAACGTATAAATTCCTCAAACGTTTCATCTTCTCGCATTCATGATCTAATTAGTAACTGATAGACCTTCCGGGTCTGTGCCTCTGTCGCCATCCATTTTGTCTTTTCCTTCGTTTGTCCTTCTCGCGATCCTGATGGCCACGGTTCAACCTTTCCCAAAACCACCCCCGCTATGCCTTCGCGCCGCGGTACTCTGAAAACATCCTTTGAGTCCACCTGCGATTCACAAAGTGTATCATTCATTGGGACTGCGTTATAAAACAAAGCAGCAAATTATATTCTAAGCAAAACGTCAAAATTAACCAACTAAAACCGGCTAATCCACAAGAAATGGCTAGGTGCACCACTTGCCGACACCACTACCTCATCCTCCTACGGGCTCGTGAGAAAAACACCAACGGCGGAAATCGGGAGGAAACCGACATCGGAAGCAAAGGCACTTCCCAGCTGCAACGGCGGAAGATGAAAGGCCACAGGCATGCGACGGTGGGCAGGAAAACTCAATCGGAAATCGGAGGGATTTTGACATCGGAAGCCAAAAAGGTTTTCCCAGCCGCAACGACAGAAGAGACAAGGGCTAAAGACAAGCGATCGAAGGGCGGGAAAATTCCTAATCGACAATCGGCAGGTAACCACATCGGAAGCCAAATGACTTTTCCAGCCGCAGCGGCAGAAGAGAAAAAGCTCAACACGCATCGACAGTCGGAGCTCTTTATACTTCGGATGGCTAATTGATTTGGAAGTCGCAACGGCGGAAGGGAAAATGTTATCAGCCGCCGATTTAACATAGTATGACGCCCGATCAATAAAACATTAAGCACTTTGATCAGTTCTAGAAATTCAACAACGGACAAAAACCTGTTTTACCTCTGCAACGACGACCCACAACAAAGAACACTTGATCCGATCAACAAACAAAAAACAAACTTACACTTTGCGACTTACCATAAATTTCAAACGCAGGCAACTTCTGAAAACCAGGCTGAAATGTAATCTCCAAGAAATCATCCAAAATTAAAGCACGGTCAAGAGGTTCAAGGATCCAAACGATTAAAAACATCTCTAAATCATGAGGAGGGGCCCTAAATTTATGAAATTTGGGAAGAACGGTTGCAGCCGCAACAATCTCATATTTGACTATATTGTGTTAAGAAAGAATTGCTTGGTTCTTTGGAAAAGGAGGTTAAATGGCTTCTCAATAGTGTATTTATGATGATATTGCTTCTCAAGTTGTTTTAATGATACCTTTGACGATATTGCTAGTAGTAATTTTTGTATTAACAAGGACAATCTTTGCACTCACTACTAATGATCTTGTTTATCTTGAATTTTAGAAACATACTGGAGGTATTTGGTCTCGATTATTGTGCTAGATAAGATACGCTAGTGGTAGACTTGAAAAGATGGACAATGTTTAACACTTACCTAAGATGAGACCCTTGAGAACAAGGCTTGGATATGATGAGACTCCATTGTCAATGGAGGTCACTCTATCATTGTTTTGTAAGAAGGTTATTTTTTACTCATATATGTTTTCTTTGTTGCTAAAAGTCATTCCACTAAGATGCAAAGAGCACAACCTACACCCATTAATGATTTGGTTGCTGATTACATTGAACATAGATGACAACCATGTTGATTTGTGAGGACATGTGCACCTTTGGTTGAGTAAGAATGACAACTTGCACCTTTTTTTCAATGGGAATAGGACACCTTACAAAATCCACATTCTCATCATAGAAACGAGTTTATCCAAGAGTTGAAATTTTTTGTATGGCGGTAGTGAAATATTTGTAGAAGCATAAGAGGCAAGATTTCATACCAATGTCAACTACCAAGACTAATTGTGGTTGCATTTATGGGAGCATTTGATTAAATAATCCTCTTTATTCTTGTTAATTGAATGATTGATTTGCTACAATCACATGCTTTGTTGGATTCTCTCCTAGTTTGGTGAGCATGTTTTGTATGAGGTATAGTTTTTATTGGAGTCCCAATATGTGGGTCTTGTCCATTGTTGGGATCCCTTAAGGGGCAAAGTTGTTGAGCTTGTTGGGATGTATAAACTCAAGTTAAGGTTATTGAGAAAACATCAATGGTTTTCATTAGTTTACAACAATTGAGAGAATTGTTTGATTGAGATGTGAGGGGAAGACAAAGTGGGTAAAGGCCTAAGGATTGTTTAGGCCACGATGGAGAGGAATCACTTTTCGATATACACCAAGAGGTCGAAAGTGATTTTAAGCAAACAAATTATGTTTTGAACTTTGTATTATTTTGCATTGCTTTATAATTGACTATCGTTGATGTTCTTGTTGCATGATTTGGGAGCAGTTATGTTTGTAGGTTCTATGGTTGAGATTTCTTGGTTGATAGCATTGTGATTTTGGAGTTTCAATACTTTTTGGGAACCATGCTGTAATTGTTTATGCATAGGTCCTTGTTGCTCCACTTTTGTGTGGGGATGTTTTGTATGTTCAAGTTCTCAAGGATTCTTTATTGTAAGCCTCATCGTACAAGCTTGGTTTAGCACATTTTGAAGAGGATATGGTGGTGATGTTGCGGTGATAGCTAGTATACCTTGTCTTGGTCATGGATTTTGGTTGTCAATATTCCTAGCCCACTTGTGTTAAAGGGAGATGATAGGTGTCGTGATATCTTTAGAATTGTTCCAAGGCAAGTTGTAGTAATGGTGTTCATTGCATGAAGTCATCCTTAAGGACCGGTGTTGAGATAATGAAACCTTCATATATCCTTCAAGTTGTGTTCCAGGGATGATGTTAGAATATTTAATGTAAACCCAACTTGAGAGGGTTTTATTGGATGTTTGGGATTGTTTCATTTATAATTATCCACATTGGTGGTTGTTGTTATCCCATCCTTTAGGGTCTTAGGTGTAATCCCTAAACTTATTTATTGGTGAGGCTTTAGCCTCATTTGATACACGTATGGATTATGCTCTTTGGGATTTTCTTTCAAAGATGTGATTCATTGTTTAAAGGTGTTTTTAAACATCAATATTTACTTGCCACCATGAACACATCTAGGAACCCTTATACAATACATCAACTGAAATGACCAAGACACCCATTGAAATGACTAGAACATTTTAAAAATCTAAATCCTCACTGGAAGTATTTTAGAGGTGTTATGTAGAAGGATTTTTTCGAAAATGTAGGATCAAGTTTCAAACACCTATGTAATAAATTTCCAATGTCATCAAAACTTAAATCAAGAATGTCAGCATTTGCAATTGGGGTCATTATGAGGTTTCCCTTGTTATGTTCAAAATTGTAGTGGTGCGCCAAATTCCTCTTAAGGATGTGTTCTTTACTCTATTGCTTTTACAATACATTGTGTTATTTTCCTTGATTTAATTCATCGCATCAAGATAATTGCAATTTAATTTGGCATAATTTTGGTTAAAGTTAGTATGTTTTTCAAAGCAAAATCTAATCTAAGTTACATTGAGCTCAATCATTGTTAGAATATGATGAAAATTACACATTTTAACTAAAGTATGTTTCAAAGTTGTATCATTTTTTCTTCTTTAGATATGAAGGTTGAGTTTTGAAGCCTAAAATTTATTGCATGTTAGAAGGGTTGTTAATCAATGTGAATATTTCATGTATGCATTGCACTTTTTAAATATTGCGGTAATTGGAGTTTGAACAATGGATCAATGGAAATACATTGAATGTGAATAAGTGTTGAAATTATTCTGGATGCGGGTGTGCAATGTGCTGAAGACAGAGGGAATGCGGAGGCATGGCATGTGCCAACGCAGATGGCGGCCCCTCCCCCATGTCTTCGCATGCTTAAACTTGTCATAACAATCCCCGCAACTGCAATGAAAGACATCTTAGGCATGCGGATCGGATTTCATTTTGCAATCCTGGATATGGACGGCTTTGCAATGGAAAACTACACATGGCTCTGGTACCAGCAAGTCCATAGAGACTTCGACCTTGTTGTTTTGCACCTGTTTTGGTTATGAGGGGACTCTTCACCTGTCGTGAAAGAGCTATATTAGGCCGCCGCAATGGACGCAAAAGGCTAACAACTTCGTCTGGCAGAGGTTTCTAAGCCTATTCGTTGATCTCCATCGTTGGCATTACCATGCGGGTCTGGTGCATTGGGAAATTATCATAGGGGAGGCTAAGAAAGAGGTTCTCACTGCCCAACATCCTTTATTTCAAGAGCGCTGCAGCCTGGCTTGTTTCTTTAACATTTTGTTGGTCATGGCTTTTTAGGGTAGCGATGCGAACAACATCAACTGGGAGGCTCTCTTTCACAAAGAAATCCCAGAGCATATCTGCAACTCTGTTGCAGCCATGGAAACATAAATCTTTGGGGAATTATGGCTTAGGCTTGGACCATAGGTTGCTATCTCGAACTATTGGTGTTTGAAGTTCATTCTCTCCAAAACCATGAGAGAAAGGGAGAGTTTTGGCGATCTTGTGAAGATTATTGTTAGCACCTTCAAGGAAGATGTTGAGAAAATCTTGGTTCACATGAGAGATTTCATGCAACTCTCAGAACCGCCTTTTCAGTGTGCCAACAAGGACACAAACGAGGTTGGGACCAGCAACGCCAATGAGGACAAAGTTGAATCCATCAGGAAGGCCTTGAGGATCATCTCAGTGTTATATGCTCAACTCTCTCCTGCTCGGTTCATGGCTTTGCTTTGCTCACGGTTTATCTCCGTACCTTTTTCTCCTTTAAACTCTACAGGTGTGTGACGTTGTCATTGTATAAAGGTTGGGCAGCCATCACTATGTTTAGACACTCGGTTTGGTCTCTTCTGCATATCTTTCTTTTTGGGTTCCATGACCACTGTCTGGCTCTATGTTTCGGGAGTCAAAATCGACTATGTAATATGTTTTGTTTATTGAAGTAATAGAAAAGAGCACTTCTAACTAACAAAAAAAAGTGTTGAAAATAGAAATTATATCAAATATTTTTATAATTATATTTAATAGCTAAGCCATGAAGGGTTAGTACGCGTGGCCATGAGCTAGTTGTGAGATCTCTCCTCCAAAAGTTGGGGAGGTCATGAGTTTGACTCTCTTCATCCCCTTAGGACAGCTTAGTAATCAGAGTCGATAATTTGCCTCGTTTATTATCCATGTATCATCTCTCCTTGGAATTATTTTTATTTATTTATTTATTAGCTCTAAATTATTGTGCATGAAGTTAGTTGTAAAAATTATATTGTTTTCAATTATGAATTTTATTTGTTAGTTCCTACTTTTTGGACAAGGCAAATGGGATAATTTGAGCATACCAAATAGATGAATTGGAATATTAAACTTTTAGCATGTGTTAAAAGTATTTGTCATTGATCCAGGGTAGAGATATAACCATACAAAAAGGGTGTGTTTGTGTAGGCATATATTACCTTGCCAAGTGGTAGTGTAGATGTTGTTACCTTGCCACCCATTCTATATTTGATGCCAAATCAACTTAAACAACATTTTGATTTTTCAAATTAAGAAAGTCTACGAGTATCATCATTGTATCAAAGCAATTCATTTAGTGCGGTGTATTGTGTAATTGTACTTGCATTTCGTATGTCCATGGAAGTTGCAAACTTGAAATTGTTCTGTAGAGTGCTAATTTCATCTTGAACTTTTCCTTCTTCCATGATTGTTAATGAAAGTACAAATTAGTGGTACCATTACTAGATTATGGTACAATTGCTTAACCTTTAGAAATCTTTGATTCTTTACATAGGACCTTTGTTATTGATTTGAATTGGATCAATATATCGTTTATCATCTATTTTGATGTTTTATGGGTGGAATGATTGGATGAATTAGCTTGTAAGGCCCATTTTAAGGGTAGATCTTTACAAATTTGGGGTTCATAACATTTTGAGGCCCATTTGAAGGCTTAAATGATTTTTGAGGCGGTCGTAAATGTGCATATTTCTCAACCCCTCCATGTTGTTCTACACTTAGATGCCTTTCCAACAACGTAAGAATCGCCTCAATTGGAGTCTGTGTGAGGAAGTTATGCCTCTCGCAAGTTGAACTATCTAGATGGGCATCATGGTATGGAATGGATTCTATGTCAGCTCTCATTACCCACACATGTGGAGCTAGTTACACGTGTAATTTTAAGAACATTATGAAGGGTCCAAAACCTTAACTCTAATCGAGAGTTGAGTCATGTACAAACCTTAAAACTAAACCCCAAATGACTAACGAGCTATGTTAAATATCATATTGTTAGGAGGAGAAGGGGTTCCATTATGGTGATGTTATTCTATTGTTTCATAACTGAACAACAGTAAGGGAGTGGATATTAGAGTATACCAGAGGAAGTAAGATATCTTGTAGTAGTTATGCATGCCACAATCTCAAAGGTAACTCCTTAGTGAGTACCACTTTCTTTGTATTTGTGTTGCATAATGGAGAAGAGCAAGGCATAGTCTTAACTTCTAGTTGGGTTTTTCCCCATGGTGGGTTTTTCCACATGCTCTAGTTATTTTCCTTTCGGTTCCAATTTATATATCATTATGTGGAATTCGCTTAAGACAAAGAATTAAGTTGTAAGATCCATTATGGCGAACTGTTCCGGTGGAATATACACAATAGCTTACAAATCATAGTGATATTAGAGCAGTTTTCTTTTTGGGTCTTGTGGGAAATAGCAAGAGTTAAGAGTTTAGAGAGTAAATCAAGAATGTTAGCATTTGCAATTGGGGTCATTATGAGGTTTCCTTGGTTATGTTCAAAATTGTAGTGGTGCGCCAAATTCCTCTTAAGGATGTGTTCTTTACTCTATTGCTTTTACAATACATTATGTTATTTTCCTTGATTTAGTTCATTGCATCAAGATAATTGCAATTTAATTTGGCATAATTTTGGTTAAAGTTAGTATTTTTTTCAAAGCAAAATCTGATCTAAGTTACATTGAGCTCAATCATTGTTAGAGTATGATGAAAATTACACATTTTAACTAAAGTATGTTTCAAAGTTGTATCATTTTTTCTTCTTTAGGTATGAAGGTTGAGTTTTGAAGCCCAAAATTTATTGCATGTTAGAAGGGTTGTTAATCAATGTGAAAATATTTCATATATGCATTGCACTTTTTACAACCACGACACATTAGTGCAAGGATTCGAAAAATCATTTTATTCATTGTAACATCAATGGTCACACTAAAGAAAGGTGTTGGAAACTACATCCAAAGCTCAACCCTAAGAGATGCAAGAAGGATACCAAGAAGAATTGTCTAGCTGCAGATTCAAGTAAATAGGAAAAGAGCAGCTTATATGTGGATGAAAATATTGTCTGCACTTCAATGCAAAAGGAGGTGAATCTGAGTAGCCTTCTCACAAGGAAAAGAAGATGACAAAACCCTTCCATATCA
Organism: Pseudotsuga menziesii; assembly: GCA_001517045.1. Lineage (NCBI taxonomy): Eukaryota > Viridiplantae > Streptophyta > Pinopsida > Pinales > Pinaceae > Pseudotsuga > Pseudotsuga menziesii. The sequence continues at coordinate 505,536 of LPNX010582001.1, read as the reverse complement.
AGATCCAGAATAAGAATACCAAGGTAGATGCTCTATTCGATTCCAATTCACAAGCAAATATCATATCAGACGATCTAGTTAGGAAGCTTGGGTTGGAGGTTCATGATACATAGATCAAGGTCACGAAACAATGTAAGATCAAATTTGTTGCAAGTATAGATTTTATTGGTGAAGTGGAGTAAGATGTACTACCCCTTGACATTTGTGGTGTATTGTTTGGAAGCCTCTACATGTATATGAGGGATGTGGTCTCCATAAGGAGAGAAAACCGGTACCGCATGATTAAGGATGGGAATGCGTTCATTATCAATGCACATAAACATAAATTAAAGATATCACTGGTGTCACGTCCCCTCCCATCCACCGAAGAGAGCGCAACCATTGGCTATCTAATCTGAGAAATTTAAATCCCATGAACATACACATGATAAAAATGTATTGAACTTAAACATACACAGATGCATAAATTATTAACATACATCGGAAGCAAAATTCATCCATTCAACGCATTAGATATGTTCATCATTTGTCATTAAGCAAATACAAATGCAGAGTTTAACACAAGAGATACTTATCTTTGAAAGAAGCTTGTCCTGCAACCAGCTATGTCGCTGCAACATTCCACCCAACCATAGGCCAGTGTGCTCATCAATCTCACAGCAACACTGCCACATCCGAGTTGGCATGATTCCCACAAGGATTAAGGGAACACTAGCAGACTCACACATAGCCAAGGATACAAGAAGAACTCAGCCAAGCCAACACAGTTGGGTTTATCAATCTGCAAAGGAGCTGGAAAGGCTGACTGCTAAGCTAGTGAGCTCAACCATAGAGCTATAGACACCTGCACTAGATCTAGCCTGGCTTCTAAAACATCTACATACCCAACACAAGGAAGCATCCCCTTCTTTGCTACACAGTCCCTTGGGCTATGCCTTCCCATTCAGTGTTATTCAGGTGTGCAAAGAAGAAAACCAACTCCCTAGATCTGTCTGTGATGTTCCTTCTCACACCAGGTTTATCAAGTTAGTTCAGACCCCATTTCCATTCCGAAACCAGTTCAGATCAAAGCAAAATATGCACACAGCAGAATACAAAATTCTGGGTTGAGGAAAAACAGTTTCGGCAACAAAACGATTTACCAAGATGGGTAAAAACAACCCTCGAGCAACAATTCGATTTCCATATCCATGTATGGCCCTAAGGTGGCCAAAAGAGACTCAACAACACCCAAAAATCGTGGGTCTCTTCTCCCAATCGCTGGCATTACCAAAAATGATTTCCAACTTGGAAAACAATGGGAAAATGTAGCAAAATCATGGGGGAGGAAACCCAGCCACTGATAATTACAAAAACGATTTCCTAGCCCGAGGAAAATGAGGTAGACAACCAAAAATGTGGACGAATACACACACAGGAAGTTCCAGCTACCTCCAAGAGCCCAACATGAAGGAGAATGGTGAGGAAACCATGAAAACGTGGATGCATGTTGGATTGGGTAGAAGTTTTTGGATTTTTTACTTGCCCAATGAGTCAATATGCGTTTCCCAAAAACTGATGGCTTCTCCAATTCAAATTTGGGCTGCCATACCTTGTCTATCCCATGCAATAACCAACTCAACCAACTTCTGGCAGTAATAAATGATTGGGTGAATAAGACAAGAAAGGTAGTTGGCAGTTTTTATGGGTTCCACCAGAGAGAGAACGCGATCATCGTGCTAGCTAATCCGGGAAATTTAATTCCCATGAACATACACATGATAAAAATGCATTGAACTTAAACATACAAAGATGCATAAATTATTAACATACATCGGAAGCAAAATTCATCCACACATCGCATTAGACATGTTCATCATTTATCATTAAGCAAATACAAATGTAGAGTTTAACACAAGCGATACTTATCTTTGAAAGAAGCTCGTTCTATAACCAGTTATATCACTGCAACGTTTCACCCAATCATAGGACAATGTGCTCATCAATCTCTTAGCAACACTGCCACCCCCAAGCTGGGCATGATTCCCACAAGGATTAAGGGAACACTAGGAAACTCACACATAGCCAAAGATACAACAAGAACTCAGCCAAGTCAACACAGTTGGGTTTATCAGGGTGCAAAGGAGTTGGAAATGTTTACTGCTAAGCTATTGAGCTCAACCACAGAGCTATAGACACCTGCACTAGATCTAGCCTGGCTTCTAAAACATCTACACACCCAACTCAAGGAAGCATCCCCTTCTCTGCTACACAGTCCCTCAGGATATGCCTTCCTATTCATTGTTATTCAGGGTGTGCAAAGAAGAAAACTAGCCCCCTAGATCTGTCTGTGAGGTTCCTTCTGACACCAGGTTTATCAAGCTAGTTCAGACCCCATTTCCACTCCCAAACTAGTTCAGATCAAAGCAAAATATGCACACACAGTAGAATACAAAATTCTGGGTTGAGGAAAAACGATTTCGACAACAAAACGATTTACCAAGATGGGTAAAAACAACCCTCTAGCAGCAATTTGATTTCCAGGTCTGTTTATGGCCCTAACGTGGCCAAAATGGACTCAACAACACCAAAAAATCGCGGGTCTCTTCTCACACTCGCTGGCATTACCAAAAACGATTTCCAGCTTGGAAAATAATGCGAAAATGCATCAAAATCGTGGGGGAGGAAACTTAGCCACTGATAATTACAAAAACGATTTCCCAGCCTGAGGAAAATGAGGTAGATAATAAAAAACGTGGATGAATACACACAGGAAGTTCCAGCTGCCTCCAAGATCCCAACGTGAATGAGAATGGTGAGGAAAACATGAAAACGTGGATGCATGTTGGAATGGGCAGACGTTTTTGGGTTTTTTACTTGCCTAAGGAGTCAAAATGTGTTTCCCAAAAACTTATGGCTTCTCCAATTTGAATTTTGGTTGCCATACCTTGCCCATCCCATGCAATAACCAAATCAACCAACTTCTGGCAATAATAAATGATTGGGTGAATAAAACAAGAAAGGTAATTGACAGTTTTGATGGGTTCTCCCTTTGAAATTTGGATTTTCCCCATTGGCCCAAAGGTTTGAATATCCCCCCCTCCCTTATCCTTAGGAAATCAATGCCCCCATCTCATTATTTGTTGCATTGACATAGCTGGTTGTGGGTTTTTAATTAAATTGCATATTTACATGAAGTCCAAAATTATAATGTGTCGGCTAGCAAAAAATACCATCGACAACAATTTTTAATCGTCGAAATATAAAACGCTAGATCTATGGTGGGGATTTTGCCTTTAACTCCACACCATGATTAATTACAATATATACATCATATACATTTAATGCAAATGGGGTCAAAATTGGGGTGTTACAACTGGTAAGTTCTAACCAAGCCAAAAATGTTGATTAGTGCAAACAAGAAATGTGTTTTTATTTTCTTGTTAGAGAATTAGTTAGGTGATGAATTCGTAAGAGTAAAGGCGTCCCTAGAGGGTTGTACTAGAGAGCAGAAATGTAATGTCCCTTCTTGGAATTTTGGAGAAAAATATAATCTGAGCAAATTCGAGCTTAACTAGTCATGACTCTTGAGGGTTTCAAGTTTCACCAAATGGTCCCAAATTTAAAAGGAAATGGTATGGTGAGTCTTAAAACATCCCAAGATGGTTTATGGACACTTTGTATCTGACTTTATACCACTGCAACCTTGTTTGGGTTTAAGGAGAAACAATGCAAATTTACTAGGAAAATGTGGTCAACTAGCCCTTCTTGGTTTGGTTCCAAACACCATCGAAACTTTGAAAAATTATTATGGAGGGATACTATGGGATTTAACACATAATAACAAACTTCATACACTCAATGGTAGAATCAAAAATTCATTTTGGCATGTTACTCAAGTTTGCATAACTTTAGCCAATTTCTAGCTTTAGACTAGTGAAACCCAAGTTGACCCAAATGCACCCAAATGACTTCAAATTCTGTATGGAAGAGCTTGAAGGGTATTAGGACATCCTAATGCATAACATGAATGCTCATACACTTTCCAATTGCTTCTTCAACTTGATTTTTTCCATAGGGAAAGAAGGACAAAAACACTAGGAAATCAATGTTAAAACCACCAAGGGTAGATGGGACTTGGCTCTCTGAATGTAGTACGACCCTCCCAAATTTGATAACATAGTATGGGGAGGAATATCAAACATCAGGGACTATAATTAATCATGGGTATTATCTCTATAAACTGATTATAAAGTACAACATTTGCATGACCAATTTTAGGGAAATTGCTTATGGAGAAATTGCATAACTAGCTCGATTTTAACATATGAAAGGTAGAGCGAAAGGTTATGATCAGGATGTGACATACAGATACCATATACAACATACAAATTTATGCCCCAACAGTAATGAACATCATGTCTAGTATTCAACTCATTAAGTATGGGAGTCAAATACATGAAAACTAGTGATTTAATAGCATGGAATTACAAGCGTTTCACATATGGATTTCTTGGATTTCAAGCCACAGAGAATAGGGACATGAAATTACAGAGTAACACATCATATATGTATATCACAACATCATTAAACTCAGAGAAAATTCCTCATACAAATCTGATATAAAGCTACTTCAAGATTGAAGCCAAATACATGAAAACTAGTTATTCAAAAGCATGGGAATGTGAGCCTATAACATATGTATTATTGATATGTTGACTTACATATCATATGAACACAAGATTACAGATCCATACATAATATACCCAATCTTGGGCATCAAATATTCTCAGCAAAGTGCAAGCACCACTCCAACAAGTGTGCCATCAAATATGTGGGGGAATGGAGAAGAAGGAATGAGATAATAGGGAGATAGATGAGAATTCAACTGTATGGACCTTCAACCTGAAACTAAAACACCTTCATTAATCTCCAATGATAGGTATGAATGGCCTCTCCATCATCCAACTTGGAAAGGAATCCAACTCTTTCGAAATCGGTTCACAAGCAGGGAGAGTGAACACTCACCATACAATGAACAAGCAAAAGCTCTCCAAAATGCTAAAGGCCAATTAACAAATGATCAAAATCCATTCACCTTCCTCATGAAATCCTTGTATTAACTTCATGAGGCCTCCTAAGGTCGAATCCCTTTCCATGGGCTTCCTCCAACTCATCTTAGTGGTTTAGTAACTCCTATGACACTTGTCATCCTCTTCATGCTCCAATTCTTTCCCCAATTCGAATGGATGCATCTAAATCCCAAATTCGACCTCTTGGTGGCTATTTTTAGTCCTTTCATATCATATTTGTCATATGTATGCAATCATGTATGAATTTGTCTTACTTGTCATATAATATTTCGTCATTTGTTTTCATAGAGTGCATGGAATCTCCTTCCAAGTGGCACACATTGTCTTCTAGTCTCTTCCTCTTCCATGGAAATTGCTCTCATTTACTAATTCGAATTCATTGGCTTATTATATGTTATTTGACACCACATCACCCTCCAATAACGTTACATTACCTATGTGTTCAAATTTGGGTGAAGATCATGCCAAGTGTATGGGGAATCTAGTCACCCAAAGGCTCCACAAGATTCCAAGTGTCTTCATGAACCCATGCCACCTTATTTTCTTTGATTTTTTCATTTATATGACCCATTTAAATGTGAATATGGTAAAATAAAGTCCTTTTGGGTCCCATAGCCCCTTATTACAAAATTAATGTCTCCATCTCAACCTAGGGAACTAGTAGTTTGGTGAAACATTATTTGCAAGTATTCCTGTTTGGAAATTATTTAATTGGGGACATGACAATCCCCCTCACTCAATATTACTTGTCCTCAAGCAATTTCAAATAACATTCTTTCCTTCCAAAACTTTGCTTCAAAACTTAGCTGCAATTTGAGTAGTGGCACTCATGTACTACAATTGTGTGTTCCCAAAAGTAAAGATTTGTGGATATTTGCATATTGATATATCATGTGACATCACCACTGACACCAAAAGGATTAATCAAATCCATCAAAACAAAATCTGCACAAATAATATTTACTTCCATGTTTTTGAAACCTTTTCTGAACTTTCATCTGTTTTTTCCTTCTGTATAATTCTTTGAAGTTGGTACTGAGTTGCCAAACTTGAATTTCCAATTTTCCAAGAAAGTTTCAAAGAGGAACCACCATGCTTGGTGTTGTTCTACTTTGATTATAGTCCCTTTCTCAAGTGGTGACTCAATATCCTCTATTGCTTATTGCCCCCAAAATTGAAACCAAGCAATACCCGGATCCCATTGTTTGTATTGCACCCTTCCAAACATCATCAGTACCAAAGATAGATCATTAAAGTACATAACTACATCAAAGGATTATGAAAGTGTTTGTATATCCAAGTAAGTAGATCATCATGTGGCCCATACACACAAGTATCAAGTATTATATCAAATATTATCCAATGACATAGGTGAGGATCCCATGTCCTATAATGTTGCTCCAAAAGAATGTAAGATGCATCAAAATAATAACCAGCCATGTGCTCTTTCATCCAAGAAGTGAATGAAGAACCTCCACCAAAATCTAAACCAAATAAGGAGCAAAGAAAATATGAAAACTTTAAGTGGCTCAAAGAAGTCTCATCAATACACCCTTGAATATGTATATCATCATAATGTAACAAAGGATGTTGTTGCAAATGTAAAGAAGATGGCACTTTAGTCATGTCATCATGAAAATGAGAGATAGGAAGCCCATACTCTTCATGTGGCACCATCAAAAGGAAACCTTTCACCCATACTCCATTAGGATGAATTCTACAAAACATGGAAGTGTAGGATGTAGGAGAAAGAACCAACTCACCCAAATGATCAAAAAGTGAAAAAATTTCATCATGTGAAGGATCCATAGGGTAGGAGTATGCACCTCCCTCAAAAATGCAAAACTTTCCTCGTAGGTTGGTTCCAAGGTAGTTGAATCATGCACTTCTTCAAAAAGTATGTAACCATTTTCAAGAGGCAACTCAAGTTCCTCTTCCACCACAAGAAGTGATTGGCTCTCATCAAGCTCATCTTTAAACACATCAAGAACTTGCAATTTTCCATGTTTCTCATGATCCCTCATGTCATGAGAATCCTCCAATCAATCTACCATATGACAATATGAAACATAGGAGGAAGAACAAGTATCTTGCAACCTCTTAAGAAGTTGCTCATTTTGAGTTTCGATCTTATGAATATCCTCATTATTATTCAAGTAGGCTTCATTTAACCATTTATTAAGCTCAACCAAATTGTTTCTATAAAAAATCAAAGACATGAAATTGCCTTCAATGTTGCACATTGCTCTTTGAATCTTCTCCATGTCTTCAAGGAAGGATGCCTCATCCGATGAAGAAAATTTCCAACAAGAATTTGATACCAATGCTTTAGTGTCATGGAGTATGCTAAGGGCCTCATGGATATTCATTTCACTCATCTTCAAAGACCCTTCAATGAAGGATGGTTCATGGGATTGAACCTCCTCTTCTTCTTTCTTCTTGATTTGATCAACTTCTTGAAACTTAAGTGGTGATGGGGAAGTTTATCTTGGTTCTTCATTATCTGTCACAAGGTCTTCACCTTCATGCTTATGAGAACTTTGTATTGCAATAACATTTTCAAATCCAATCTCTATGTCACCAACATAGAGTTGTGATCACCCGTCATTAGGTACTCCTTCATAGTTCAAGGATCCATCAGTAGATTCTCTTTGATTTGCATAACCCCCATCAGTAAGGATTGTGTGCTTGTCTTCACATTCCTCTTCATGTTCTTCTCTGCAATCACCTCGAGGTGATTGATGCTCCACTTAATGAATCTCTGCATCTTCCTTTAATGGTGTATCTAAGCTCATTTCATCTTCTTTAGAATAAAATTTATTGCATGGTGTCCTTATAAGTGTTTATAGCTTCCTCATTTATAGGGCAGGATAAATATTTTTCTTTTCACAAGTAGGTTGATTTTTCTTTAATGATTCCACATCTGCACTATTAGGCCTATATCCAAACACCCACTCAGCAAAGTCTTCAAAAGGGTATGCCTTAGATGTCTCTCCCATCACATTAAGATATGCTTGATATTGTTGGGGTAAAGTTTTACATGTTTCTCTCAAGATTTCTAATTCATGCATAGGAGTAGCTCGTGGTGGTTTGGCACATACATATTCATAATACACATGGTCATAATAATAACCCTCATCCCATTTGAAATTGTAAGAAGTGTTGCAAGATGGCAACTCTTCCTCATACCATTCACATTCTTCTTCATATTGATCATAATCATCTTCAAAGGAGTCATCATAATAGTAAAAAATGGCTAAATTTTTTTATTCAATGGATGGTCTTAGTGCACAGCCGCAAGGACCATGCTCTGATACCATTGTAATGTCCCTTCTTGGAATTTTGGAGAAAAATACAATTTGAGCAAATTCAAGCTAAACTAGTCATGGCTCTTGGGGGTTCCAACTTTCACCAAATGGTCTCAAATGTGAAAGGAAATGGTATGGTGAGTCTTAAAACATCCCAAGGTGGTTTATGGACACTTTGTATCTAACTTTAGACCTCTGCAACCTTGTTTGGGGTTAAGGAGAAACAGTGCAAATTTAATAGAAAAATGTGGTCAACTAGTCCTTCTTGCTTTGGTTCCAAACACCACCGAACCTTTCCAAAATTATTATGGAGGTATACTATGGGATTTAAAACATACTGACAGAACTCATACACTTAATGGTAGAATCATAAATTCATTTTGACATGTTACTCAAGTTTGCACAACGTTGGCCAATTTTTAACTTTAGACCAGTGAAACCCAAGTTGACCCAAATGCACCCAAATGACTTCAATTATGTGTGGAAGAACTTGAGGGGTATTAGGACATCCTAATGCATAATATGAATTCTCATACACTTTCCAATTTCTTCTGTAACTTGATTTTGGCCATAGAGAAAGAAGGACAAAAAAACTAGGAAATCGATGTTAAAACCCCATTAGAGGAAATTTCAACTCAAAATGGGCTTCCTAAGGAAAATAATAGTTAAAATAATAAAATAATATTTATTAATTTTGGAGGAAGAAAAGAAAAAAACTACTTTTTTTGTTCGTATTTTCGACATATCCCCCTATGTTTTTACTCAAATTTCGAAAGGGAGAGCTTGTTGGATGTGGAATTATATTCACATTTTTTCAAGTATTTATTGTTTTTGGGGTAGCAAGGTCCGTCAAAAGTATGCAATGTGAGTACTCGTTGGATGCGGAACATCACATTTTTTTAGGTATTTCTTGTTTTTCGGGTAGCGGGGTCCGTCAAAAGTATGCAGTGTGGGTACTCGTTGGATGCAGAACATCACGTTTTTTTCATGTATTTCTAGTTTTTGGGGTGGATGGGTCCGTAAAATGTATGCAGTGTGGATACTCGTTGGATGCAGAATTTAATTCTGCATCCAACGAGCTCTCTCGATAGAATTTTGAGTAAAAACAAGGGGAGATATGTTGAAAATACGAACAAAAAATAGTTTTTTTATGATACCTATCCCCAAATTTATATTAAATTTTTTTTTAAGACCTATACGATATTTCAAATTTAAAGCAATTTTATTGGCTAACACATGATGACATGGAATTTGAATTAAGGTTGAAAGGCCCATTTTGAGTTGAAATTTCCTTTAATGCCATGGGTAGATGACACTTTTAGCTCTTCAAATGCACTACGACCCTCCCAAATTTGAGAATAGAGTATTGGTATGAATATAAGACATCGGGTACTTTAATTAATCATGGGTATTATCCCTATAAACTTATTATAAAATGCAACATTTGCATGACCACTTTCATGGAAATTGCTCATGGGGAAATTGCATAACTAGCTCGATTTTGAGATATGAAGGTAGATTTAAAGGTTCTAGTCAGGATGTAGCATATAGATGCCATATCCATCATAAAATTTTATTCCCCAACAATATTAAACACCGTAGAAATCCCTTCATACAATTCTAGTATACAACTCATTCAATATGGGAGTCAAATACATGAAAACTAGTGATTTAATAGCATGGAATTGCAAACGTTTCACATATGGATTTATTGGATTTTGAGCCACATAGAATAAGGACATGAAATTACAGAGTAAAACATCATATATGGTTGTCGCAACATCATCAAAATCAGTGAACATCCCTCATACAAATCTGATATAAAGCTACTTCAAGATTGAAGTCAAATCCACGAAAACTAGTTATTCAAGAGCATGGGAATGTGAGCCTCTAACATATGTATTCTTGATATTTAGAATTACAAAGCATGTGGACACAATATTACAGAGACATACATCATATACCCAAGATTGGGCATCAAATATCCTCAGCAAAGTGCAAGCACCACTCCAACAAGTGCGCCATCAAATGAGAGTGTGGGGGAATGGAGAAGAAGGAACGAGATAATAGAGAGATAGATTAGGATTAGACTGTATGGACGTTCAACCTACAAATAAAACACCTTCAGTAATATCCAATGAGAGGTCTAAATATCCTCTCCATCAACCAACTTGGAAATGAATCCAACTCCCTCGAAATTGGTTCACAAGCAAGGAGAGTGAACGCTCACCGTGCAATGGACAAGCAAAAGCTCTCCAAAATGCCAAATGCCAATTAAAAAATGATCAAAATATGTTCTCCTTACTCATGAAATCCTTTTATTAAATTCATGAGGCCTCATAAAGTCGAATTTCCCTCCATGGGCTTCCTCCAACTCATCTTGGTGGTTTATTAACTCTTATGACACTTGTCTTCCTCTTCATGCTCCAATTCTTTCCCTAATTTGAATGGCTGGCTCTAACTCCCAAATCCTACCTCTTGGTGGATTTTTTTATCCATTTCATGTCATATTTGTCATATGTCTACAATCAAGTCTGAATTTTCCATAATTGTCATAGAATCTTTCATCATTTGTTGTCATAGAGTGCATGGAATCTCCTTCCAAGTGGCACACATTGTCTTCTAGTCTCTTCATATTCCATGGGAGCTACTCTCATTTACTAATTATAATTCCTTGGCTCATTATATACTATTTGACACCACATCACTCTCTAATAATGTTACATTATCCATTTGTTCGAATCTAGATGAAGATCATGCTAAGTGTATGGGGAATACAGTCACCTAAAGGCTCCACTAGATTCCAAGTGTCTTCATGAACCCATGCCACCTTATTTTCTTAGAATTTAACATTTATGTGACCCATTTAAATGTGAATATGGTAAACTAAAGTCATTTTGGGTCCCATAGCCCCTTATTACAAAATTTATGTCTCCATCTCAACCTAGGGAACTAGTAGGTTGGTGAAACATTATTTGCAAGTAGTCTTATTTGGAAATTATTTAAGTGGAGACATGGAAAAACAATTAATGGGAGGAGTTGCTATAAGCATACTAAGGAGTTTTCCAAGAGCCTAAATGGATACCACTTAAGAGAGAAGTAGAACATGAGATATAGTTGTTGACTAACTCCCCATTACCAAATATTGGGTTGTATAGACAATCTATTCTGGAAACAAATGAAGTGAAAAAGTAGTTGCTAGAGAAAGGGGTGATTCAACCAAGCACCTCACCTTGTGTGTCACCTATCATCATAGATTTGAACAATAGTACAATTAAGAATCAGTACCCTTTTCTTAGGATTGGCAAGTTGTTAGACTCGGCAATTGCAACATGCCAAGTACTTCACCAAGTTGGATCTCAAGTAGGGATGCCACTAGGTACATGTCAAAGAAGCTGACACCTAGAATATTTCCCTTTAAGGAAAGACAAGTTTTTTACGTATGGTTGGCCATGTCTTGTGGTTTATGTAATGCACCAACTACATTTATGAGATAGGTGAATGTTGTTTTGTGCCCATATTTAGATTTGTTTGTTATAATGTATTTGGATGATATACTATTTTATAGCTCTACTTGGGAGAAACACATTTCACATCTCAAGTAGGTGTTAGAGACTGGGAAAAGAATCCATTTATTGGCTAATCTCAAGAAATATGAGTTTGCTCAACAGTCATTTGTGTATTTGTGGTATGTGATCAGCGGAGGAGAGTTTAAGATAGACCCTACAAACTTATGGAGGCCATTATAAGATGACCATTTCCTACTAATGTCATTGAAGTTAGGAGCTTTGTTGGGACGACATAGTACCTATGGAAGTTTATCACTTCCTTTTCGATGGTGGCCACACCACTCCATGTCATAAAAGTAAGCGATAAGAGTTTATGGTGGAGAAAGAATCAACAAAAAGATTTCGATGAGCTAAAACAAAAGATTACTCAAGCACCAGTTCTCACATTGCCTAACTTGCATAAGCCTTTCAAAGTGGAAACAGATACAAGTGGATATGACATGGCCGCAATTTTGATGCAAGGAGGTAAGTCGGTATGTTATCATTCTGAAATTTTTCATGGGGGAGTCCTAGAATACCCTACTTATGATAAAGAAAATTGTGCCCTCTTTCAAGTTGTTAAGAAGTTGAAGCACTATCTGATGGGCAAGGAAACCATTATCCACACATAACATCGATCACTGCAGTTTTTGTGAGCCTAGAGTAAGTTGCAAGAAACTAGACATTACAAGTGGATGGGGTTTTTGCAACGATTTCATCTAGTCATCAAGTGTACGAAGGGGAACACTAATAAGTTGGCATACATGCTTTCAAGGATACCCACATCCAAGATTAAAGCTTTGGAGACTCTTATGCACATGGATATTTTTAGCCATGATGCATACAAAGAAGGATGCTTAGAAGATGAGGACCTCAACGAGGTGTTTCCATAGCTATGGGGCTAATTTCATGTAGAAGAAGGTGACAGTAAAGCTAACTATCATTTTCAGAATGGGTTGCTCTATAAGCTAGACAAGCTCTTTATTATTAAAGGTGAAAGATTGCAACTTATCAGAGAGGCACACACCTCTAAAGTTGTAGGGAATTCCGGTGTTGGGAAGAGTGTTTCTAACTTACAAAGTATTTGTAATGGTATAAAATGCAAGATGTAACAGTATACCAACCACTAGGAAGAGACATGACTATTTATTTGTGGTAGTTGACACATTCAACAAGATGTGAATTCTCATTAGAGGAAATTTGGGGTCTAAAATGAGCCTCCTAAGGAAAATAATAAAATAATAGTTAAAATAATAAAATAATATTTATTAATTTTGGAAGAAGAAAGAAAAAATTACTTTTTTTGTTTGTATTTTCAACAAATCTCCATGTTTTTTTACCCAAATTTCAAGCAAGAGCACTCATTGGATTCTGCATCCAACAAGTACCCACACTGCATACTTTTGACGGACCCTGCTACCCCAAAAACAAGAAATGCCTGAAAAAACGTGACGATGACATTATCATCATGTTTTTTAGGTATTTCTTATTTTTGGGGAAGCGGGGTCCGTTAAAAGTATGAACTATGGGTACTGGTTGGATGTGGAAGTTATTTATGCATCCAATGAGTGCTCCCACTCAAAATTTGAGTAAAAACACAGGGAGTTGTTGAAAATACAAACAAAAAAATTAGTTTTTTATGACAAATATGTCAAGTCAACCATTATGGTTGACTCATTTTATTGAAATTCTATTAGTTCTTGAATTCCAACTCATCAAGAAATTAAGTTGGCTTGTTTTCTTATAAGCCTCATTTTAGACCCCAAATTTCTTCTAATGTCCGCCTTATAAAAAGACCATCAAAGGACAAGAAGCAATGCACAAGTTCTTTGAGCAGGTTTGGGTGCACTTTGGGATACCAAGGATCATCATCTCATATAGGGATACCAGATTCCCTAGTGCATTTGATGGACTACACTTTAAGTGAAGATGGACACTAAGTTGAAGAGATCTACAACATTCCATCAACAAACATATGGGAAAACATAAGTAGTCAACAAGAATTTGATGCATCTTTTGAGGGGTTACAATAAAAAACATCCAAAGAATTGGGACAAAAATATGGTATATATTCCACGCTTTTACAATAAAGTAGTCCACACTTCCTTTGGTAGGCCCCCTTTTGAAACTTGTTTGGTTATTTACCACCTTCACCTCTAGATGTTGTATATGGATAGTAACAGTAATGAGTGAGACACCACCATCGGTGAAGTGTTAAGATCTAAAAAATTCATTGACAATATTAGGAAAATCCATTTGCAAGTACAAGAGACATTGAAGAAGTCATAGTAAAAGTACATGGCCATACATGACCAACACAGGCTTGAGAAATCATTCAAAGTCGGGGATAATAAAGTTTGGTTATAGTTGAATAAGGATAGACTATAAGGTCCTGGTAAGAAGATAAAATATCTACAGTATGGCCCTTCTGAGGTATTGGAGAAGGTGGGAGATAATGCATACAAAATCAATCTACCCCTATACATGTTCATTTACTCAATAGTGAATGTGGAAAATTTGAAACTCTATGATCCTTCCATTTTAGATCAAGAGGAGGAGTAGGTCTTACATACCATAAAAGACTTAGCACTTAATGCCCAAGTAGAGTTGACAGAAGACATAGTTTTACATAATTTTGAAATTATTAGGCATGAACAACATGGGCCTTTAGCAGATTGGTTTAAAAGGACAACTTCCAAGCAAGGCTAAATGGTACTCTAAGGAGAAGGTAGAGAAAAATTTTCTTCACTTCATTTAGTAAAATATCTTGGGCACCAAAATCCTCCCAAAATGGAGAGGTGTTATTTGAATTGGATCAATATATAATTTTTCATCTATTTTGGTGCTTTCTAGGTGGAAAGATTGGATAAATGGCTTGTAGGACCCATTTTAGGGGCCCCTCTTACTTTGCATATTTGGGGTCAGTAACCTTTTGAGACCTGTTTGAGGGCTTAAACGGTGTTTTTTTGGGTTAAAATTTTGCAAGCATAACTTTGAGTCCCTTGACGTTGTTCTAAACTTTGAGGCCTTTTCAATGGTGAAAGAAGCCTCAATTGGAGTTTGTATGAGGAAGTTATGCCTCCCGCAAGTTGACCTATCCAATTGACCACCATGGCACCAAGTGGATTCCACGTCAGCTCTCATTACCCACACATGTGTGGCTAGTTATGTGTGGACTTTCAAGAACACTCTAGAGGGTCCAAAACCCCAACCCTAATTAGGAGTTAAGGCATGTCTAAACCCTAAAAACCCTAGCTGGCTATCGAGTTATGTTAATTATCAATCCGCTAGGAAGAGAAGGGTTCTATTATGATGATATTATTTTTTTGTTTCATAGTTAAGTAATAATAAGGAGTGGGTATTAGAGCATAACATAGGAAGTCAGAGACCTTCTTGTAGTCATGTAGGCATTAGTGTTGGAGGCAACTCCATAGTGAGTACTACTTTGTTTGTATTTGCATTGCATATTAGAGATGAAAAGCAAGACCTAGTCCTCACTTATGGTTGGGTTTTCCCCATAGTGGCTTTCCTAGGGTATGTCTTGTGTTATTTGTGTGGACATGTTACTTTGCTCTAGTTATTTTCCTTTTAATTCCAGTTTATTTATCATTCTGTGGAATTCAACTAACACAATGAATTAAGTTGTATGATCCACTATAAAAAACTGTTCTGGTGGAATATCCACAGCATTTTACAAATCAGTTGTGTACAAAGAGTGTCACTTATATTTATTATTTTGAGTTGACATGTACTAGATTTCAATTACCCTTCTTTATCTCCTTTTGTAATTATGGACTTACGCTTCTTCGAATCACTTGAATGTGATCTTATTGGGTTGCTTTTATGATGGTTCCCTTGGCAAATGTAGTAATGGAACACATTTTTCTTTTGAAAATATCATATTCATTGAAGGTTGGTGAATTTCTCTATGTACTTGTCCACCCACTTCCAATCATCATTACAAATTTTTTATCCATATTCAATGAAAAGATGAGAACAAGATAACTAGAATACCCCCAAAGTGGGGGAAATGAAACACCAGAGAGAACTTCAATATGTTGCAATAATAAGAGAAAGTTATGTGTATGTGGATGATATAATTTCATGTGTTGAAAGCATATTTAGTGAATCTATGGTAGGCATAGTAGTTGATGAAATTGAAAGAAATACTCTGTTGCAAGTACTAATAAGCAATAAATAGAAACTTTGTACATCATTTCCACTTGAGATGATGTGAAAAATGAGCCAAGAGCCGAAGAAAAAAATATTTGTACAATATTGTTTCCATTGGATAGGTGTACAAAATAACGATGTGTTGAATTTGGTTTGAAGTTCAAAATTTGTAGAATAGAATTGCAAAGAGCCTGTTCATTTCCAATCCTTGCCATAGAGTTCATTGTTAACATTGACGTCATAACTTTAAATATGTTTTTTCATAAAATTTCAAAACAAAGATACCAAAAAGCCACCTAAGAAAAATAATTTTAAATGGACAAAATTGTCGAATTTTCAAACTTCTTCGAAATAAATTTATTTGAGGTCATGGATGATGATGTGACTAATAACCATGACTAAATAATTATTCTTCAACGCCGCTCTTAAAAATAAAAAGGCAAGAGTGACACTAAAATACATATCATTACCTCCATGTCATTTGATCAACCTACAAGTTTTCTACTATCCATGACATTTGCAATTCGGTATAATACTAAAAGACATATCATTACCTCCATGTCATTTGATCAACCTACAAGTTTTCTACGTATCCAAGATATTTGCAATTCGTTATAAATGTGTGATATTGGTGTGAAAGAAGAAACACACCCACCAAAATCACATTAGTGAACATCTTTAAAAGCAATTTTGAGGGAAAACTTAAGGATTAATAACGAAGAGAAAAAATTGTCATTGGCTTGGTGTATCCAACAAAACGTTTTGGTGTTGTGGATACAAAAATTTCACCTAACATGGGCATTGAACAGTACAATGAAAAGACCCCAAAGTTTACAATTACAATGTTTAAAATAGGTTGAGTCTATGTATTTGGAAAATTTTCCCAAAATGCTTAATTTTTTACAACCATTGTAATGTAGGAAATGTTTGGAGGCTTGGTCAAGACTTCGTACCAGTTCAAGTAATCCAACCTTTTCAGGGATTTAACACAACCAGAGCAATATCCAACCAAACCTCATAACTATAGTCCATAAAAATTTCTTAGACGGGTCAATAGGCATTAGCTTCTACCTCAAAATTAATATGTTCCTCTCTTTTTACTTTTTTAGTCCAAAAAAAATCTCCCGAAAAATAATACATGAATGGTAGTGTGGAAATTAGACACTATTGATAATAGTAGTTTAATTGGTTTCCACATGGTTGTCACCACAATAAAGTTTAATCACATAGTTCGAGATGGGTCAATGATATCTCTATACACCTAGGACACCAAAATCTCAAACCATTCATGAAGAACATAAAATAAGAGAAAGGCATATTAGCTAATGATTTTGAGGATTCTGGAAGGGATGTCCTCTTTTTTTCCAAAATCATGTGCAATATCTATGATATATTCTTATTTCTAACTCCTGTCATATCATTCTTTGACCCTTTCCCACATCTAAAGATTAAGACACTTAATTTATATTATGATGCGATGTTCCCCTTACTATAATGTGCAAGCAAGTAAAGACTCCAAAGAGACTTAATTTCTCTTATGACCAAGGGGGTAAATGTTGTCTTCAATCAGTTGACCTTAACTTTCCCCAAACCTCCTCACATAAAACCAGAGCATACTTTATATGTGGGAAATCCATAGTAGTAGATGCATGAGAAGTGTAAGGCCATATGCACCCAAAGTTGAGCCCATCATCTCTCAAGTCACAACTCTTCAAGACAGATAAAACAATGTAAACCAAGATGTTTTTTAATCTAGTTAGGGATTCAAAAACAAAATTTGAACACTTTCAAAATTGGATATTACAAAAAAAATTACAAGATTTCGACCAAAACCCACTGGAAAGTCCAAAACGTAGAATAAATAGACTGCTCTATTTTTTTGAATAGCTGTGTATTAAAACATAGGCATTATAATACTTTTAGAAATGGTATAAAAAGAAATTAATATTAATAGTGCTAAAATGTTGATTTTAAAACTTTATTTTTATAATATTTATTGATTTACGTTTTAACTATTAATGATGACAGTTTAACAAGAAGTTCCTCTTTGAAACTCTCGTCACCCATTTTATCTTATATGGGTGTGAAGTTTTGGGTTTCACTATCTTTAGAGAATTTGAATAAATTTTGAGCAAATCGAGAAGCACTTTACAACTTATAACCGCAATTAAAGCATACTTTATATCATATTCTCCTCATAGAAGTGGAGATTCCCCCCATCGACAGCGTAGTTATGACAAGGTACTTGTTGTACAAGCACAAGATAAATAAAATGGGATACCAAAGGCTTCCTAAAATTACTTTAAAATTGTGTCAAAACCACCGATGGCTCAAGTAGGGTTGGCATAAAGATGCCCTTGCCTAGTTAAACCATTGGGGAACTGATGAAAAATGTAACTTTGCAAAATATATATAATATTAAAAAGATTACTACATCTATCTTGAAAGAATATTTCAAGTGCAATAAAAATTTAGAGGTTAAAAGAAAAATAAGATATTATAAGGAGGTCATTAACCCTAATCTAGAAGATTTAAAGTAGTTATGTTTCAACTAGTATAAAGAAAAGAAAATTAATATAGCCAAGATAAGGACAAACTCTCATAAGCTCCAAGTGAAATGGGGTAGTGGACAATTCCTAACACACAAGAATTTTTTGTCACCTATGTGAAACTATGAGTGTTAACCTTGTAAAAATTCTAAAACAAAACAAATAATTCCTTTAGTAGAGTTTGATAAATCAAAATTGAACTTATCAATAAATTGATGAAGTTAAAATATATATATATTCTTAATTTTTTACTATTTAATTTTTTAATTATTAATAAAATTGAAATATAATTTTTTTAAATGTTAACCTTTTATTTTATATTTTTTAATATAATATATTTATAATCTAAACATATATTCATTTAAAAACAATTATATTATATATGACAAATCATATTTTTCAATTAAAATAATACTAATAAAATATTTTAAAATGAAATTTTTTATTTGAAATTTTGAATTAAAATTTATTCTTTCAAAATTGAATATATTATTGATTATAAATCTCAAAATAGTTTATTAAAACTATTTGAATAATAAACAAAAAAAATTATAAATTTGTTCTTGAATTTATCTATTACCTTTAAATTTGGTAAAATTTAATGGTGTGAAGGAAGCCCATCTTAACTCCATATCATATCATGATTATTATGTCTTATAAGTGGACTGGTGGTGGAATCATGTGTGACTTGTCTTAATGATTAAGCTCATTTTGTGGTGATGTAATCTTGCCATCTACATGACCGTGTGAAGATGGCTAGTACTTGGCCCACAAGGTGGAATCGGGGTGCATAGTTAGGTTCTCATGGCGATAAGTGGGAGGTATTAAATGCCTAGAACTACATGCAGGATTTTATGGATTCGTTGTATTGTAATCATGTTTGGGCTATGCTCCATCCACGAGGGAGATAGTAGTGTTTCCACGACCTAGCTTGTCCTTTCTATTTCTCTTTCACTAAATTATGGAATTAATGCAGGTGGTTTTGATGATGCTAAGCATATTTCTTTTCAAAAAGCCTACATTTATGGGCCCATTTATTATTTAAGCAATTGCAAGCTCCTAAACGGGCACCTAATTGCTACTATTATGCAAGATAAGGAATATTGTAAATTGGAAGCTATTGAAAGTCAACAGGAGAAGAAAAATCGAGAAAGCATTATGTGGATGATCAGAGGCCCCTCTCTTCCAGTTATGGTTATCATGCCCCCTAGAGAGAGTGCTGAAAGCGATCATGGTAGTGGCAGGTGGGCACATTAGGAGAATGGGAGGCATGAGGAAGTCCAAATATTTACTTTGGATGTCCCAATGCATGTTGAGCAGGATAATGGGTCTCTGGAAGCATGGGGATTGGAAGAAGAGGAGCAAAGTACTAGGACTTTCAGTCTTTACTGGGTGGTTAAAACGACTTTGGCTAAGGTTCTCTTAGACAAGGATTTGCACAAAGAAGAGGTGCATCACTTGATAAGTGCCATTCATGACAACATGGAGGAAATCTGTTGGAGTCTAGACAATGTTGCCAATGTTGTGGGGGTTCTATTTAGAATTAGCCAAGCTAATGAGAATCCAGGCGTGAAGGATGCTTCTCATGGCTCTTCCAATCAAGTATAACCAGTTCTAGTTTAATGCTTGTTTTTTGGTCTAAGTTTCATATGCCATAATATAAAAATCCTAGTGTAGTGTGTTTTTGGCTTGGTAGCCCAATAGCTTATAGGATTTCTAGTAATTTTGAGAAAGACACATATTAGGAATGCTTTATGTAGTTTTTATAGTTACACGGTTTCCATCATGTGGGCCCAAGTGTTTTTTATTGACTTGTCCCTTCTTAAAGGGAAGGCTTTCAACATTTTTGTTTTATATTTTACCATTTAATAGAAGTTTCTATAATACCTTAGCATGATTAGCTTGTCTCTTCTAAGAGGGAAGGCTTTCAACCTTTTTGTTTATATTTTACTATTTAATAGAAGTTTCTATAATACCTTAAAAAGTTGATATAATTTATTTGAATTTCACTTTAATTAAAAAATACATTATAATTTACTTAAATGATATATTTTATTTAAAGTTTATATGAACATAAAATCATTTTTATATTTTAAAAAATATTAAAATTATTAAAATATATATATTTAAAATACTTTTTTAATTTTTAAAATAAGTTGATATAATTTACTTGAATTTCATTTAAATTAAAAAAATACATTATAATTTACTTAAATGATGTATGTTATTTAAAATTTATATAAACATAAAATCATTTTTATATTTAAAAAAATATTAAAATTAATAAAAAAATATATTTAAAATACTTTTTAATTTTTTAAATAATAATAAATATATATTATATAAAAATTTATCATTCAATATATTAAATAATATATATCTATATTATCATATAATTAATAAAATTTTAAATACAAAATTTATATTTTAAAAAATACAATTTTTCAATCATATTTATAAGATGTTTAAATTAGGCCAATATCACCTTGTGACTTCATCTAAGCCCTTTAAATCTCTTCATTACAAAGTTTATATCATTTGAAATTCCGTTACTTCATCTAAACCCTTTAAATACCTTCATTACAAAGTTTATATTATTTTAAAATATTAAAATTTAAGGATATCAATTTCGGTTTATTAAAATTTTAATAAACCAAATTTATTAAAATGCAAATATATAAAGAACATATTATTATATGTGTTAAAGCATTTATATAGTTATCGTTTAGTCAAACAACACTTTTGATTTTAATTAATTTATATACTTTTTCAAAAAATTTAGGTAAGTTTTATAAAATTCATATATTAAATTAATATTTTAAAAATAAAATTATATTTTTTTATTTTTTAAAATCTACTTTTTCATTTTATGATTGGCTCATTTTAATGGTCTGATTAATTTTCTGTAATGTGCAAATGAAATTGTTAGATATAAAAAAATATGTAAAAATATAAAAAACAATTTAAAAATATATAACAATGTCAAGTGTTTTGTTTATTAAAATAATAATAATGGCTCATCTTAATAGATATGACAATTACATCACAATGATTGAACTATATCATTATGTACAACTTTATTTAAATATAATAACAACTTTTATTTAAATATAATAACTTTTTTAAATATATATACACATCAATATATTATAATGTTTTTTTTTATAAAAAAAAATTTTTAAAAAAGATTAATAATGTCAAGTGTTTTTTTATTAAAATGGACATAATGACTAACCTTGATAGATTTAAATATAATAACTTTTTTAAATATATATACACATCAATATATTATAATGTTTTTTTTTATAAAAAAAAATTTTTAAAAAAGATTAATAATGTCAAGTGTTTTTTTATTAAAATGGACATAATGACTAACCTTGATAGATGTGATAATTACATTACAATGAATGAATATAGCTATTTCACTATACAGAATTTTTATTTAGATATAATATTTATTTAAATTTATTTAGATATAATATTTTTTTAAATATATATAAAACCTTTAGCCTATTATAATATTTTTTATACAAATTTATTAAATAAAATTTATAAATTAAAATTTTAAATCTTTATCTTGATATTTAATTAAGCTTTTTCACATTTCATAAACTAACATATTAATGAAACTAAAGATTGATTTTTTTATATTTTTAAAAAATATTTATTGGTTTATTCAAAAAAAATATGATGATGAATATTTTAGTTAGTTGACATTATACTAGAGATTTACCAAAATTTAATAATTTATTTAGCCTTTTTATTGTTAATAGGAAAAAAAAATTATTTTGGTAAAAATTTATTAGTAAAGAAATGCAAATTTTGATGATGATGATGATGGTTAACTTGTCTACTAAAGAAACCAATTAATTACTTTGTTTTTTAATTGTTTTTTTTTTTCAGGAAGAAAAAGCATGTCCTTGTTATTCTTATTAGGAATCAAAGGGCATTGATAACACCCGCCCACGAAGGGCTACATCACTGAAAATACATCTGGTTGGGAGAGAATCACGTCTAGCCGCCGCCGAGGGGAATGGTGAGCAATAGTAAGTGTAATTTCCCATCAAAAATCTGTCTCATCGTATAAAGATCTAAAACAATCAGCCCTGTCTATCGTGAACCAATGGGATCAGATCTGTGGTCCAAAAAAAGCCACTCATATAGTGCCAGAGAAAGTAACCAAAGAGAGAAGTATCTTCCCTATAAACATGGCTCAAAAGAGCTGGAAAGAGTCATAAGTGACCAAAAGGTCATCTATAAATTCTAAAAAACAACCAAAACCTGGATCAAGAGTGAGAGTTGTTTTTGAAAGACTGTCTGCAATCCGGTTGTGTTCACGATAGATGTAGCTAAAAGTGAGATCATGGAAGCTTGTAATAAGCTTTTGAGATTCGCTGCACCAGTGTATGAGTTCTGGTGGGGTGAGAGCAGTGATACCCTTGGCCCAATTGATGATGACTTGTGAGTCACCATATATATTGGCCAAGGGGATTCCCATCATTTGGGAAGAGTGCAGAAGGGCCCATAAGCCCAATAGTTCTTCCTTAGTATTGGATCCATTTCCAACCCTCAGCGCGAAGTCTAGATGATGATTCTCATTGAGGAACAGACTATATCCAACACCTGCTGCAGAGGAAATATAGGCACCATCAAAAAAACCACATGGATAGATCATGCGAGGACTCGGACCTATCTGTCTTGCCTTTTTCCTTTTGTTGTTCTTAATAACAGGCCGAGAGGAGTTCAATTGTACAACATTCAAGATCTGATGATAGATACCAATTACAGTCACCTTTATTCCCTCAAAAATAGCCTTATTACGTGTTTTCCAGATGACCCAAATAATATGATGAGGAATATAACAGAGTACAGAACCGCAAGGGAATACAGAAGCCCAATAATCCATGAATTCTGCAATTTAATCAACTTCAGGAGGAATATACATCTGGAGATGATCACTTATGAGCCCCCGAATGCTTTTCCAAATCGAATAGCGTGAGAAGAGATGGAGGACAGACTCTTCATTTTTAAAACATAAAGAACAAATTCCAGGTCCATGCTTACCCCTTTTTTGTAGATTATCCCAAGTGAGAATCCTATTTCTCAGAACCAGCCAAGTAAAACATCCAATTTTGCGAGGAAGGAGTCCATTCCAGAGTGATGAAAATACATGATTTCTCAATACTGGGTTGGAAGAGAGCACAATACAGTCATAAGCTTTTTCTGCAGAGATCGATCCATATTTTTATTGAAGTCCCAAAGCAGAGTATCAGAGACATCTGTAAGGTGTATACCATTAAGTTCCAAAGCTCTGGTATACATGTTCCATATTTCTTTCCATTCCCCATCAAGAAGTAATTCTTCCGCAGAGTACCAGTAATGGTGAGCATCTGGTAGGGAATTGTGAGCCTGAGTAAGGAATTTTATATCCATATCTTCAAGATAAGTTCTTAAACCTTCAGGAAGGAGGTAAGAGTGAGGGATGCCGATAAGAGGGTCTACTCCAATCAGTATATCTCTTCCATTCCCCACCTGCCATGCAAGATGGCGACCCAACCAAGGTATAGTTTGTATGAACCCCCTCCAAAAAGCTGATACACCATGGGTACTGAAATTTTTCCTTCTAAGCCAAGCTGCCACAGTGGTCTGCTTCAAGTATTTGGTGGTAAGAACAGGGTGCCAGAGACTGTCACTAAAGAGAACCCCCTAGAAAATTTTGAGGCGCAGGGCAATGCTAAACCAATGGAGATTCTTAATCCCCCACCCTCAAATTTCTTTGGCCAGGAGAGATCGGACCAGCTTGCTAGGTGAAATCGGCGGGAAGTGTCGGAGGATCCCCATAAGAAGGCAAAAGTGATACTTCTGAGCTTTTACAAAGTAGAGATCGGAATAGGAGCAAGACCCATCCAGTAAACCGGAATGCTGGAGAGTACAGACTGTACTAATATCAGCCTACCACCCAGTGAGAGCATCTTGTGGGTCCAAAGGCTGATTTATCTTTCAAATTTTTGTATCAGCCAGTTCCAGTCCCTAGTTCTGTATCCAAGTGGCTTGATGTAGAAACCAAGGTAGTTGAAACCCAAGAAGATGGGGAGATTTTGATAGGGGATATATCTAGAGAGGTGCAAGAGTTCCGAGCCAGGGATATTATTGTGAAGGAAGACAGATTTTTCCATACTGATAGACATACCGGAGGCTTTGCAAAAGGTGTCCAGGATGACATCGAAAGCTACCGATTCCTGCATTGTTCCAGAGCCCATAAGGACAACATCATCCACAAAAAGTAGATGAAATAGAGCAAGTGTAGGAGAAATATGAATTCCTCGAATAAGGCCATTACTTCAAGCATCTGCAATTAAAAGAATGAGTCCTTCGATAACAAGGATAAAAAGCAGGGGTGAGACGGGACAGCCTTGACGTAAACCCCTGGAAGCCAGGAAGAAATTGGAGGGGGTAATTTTGATCAATACAGCAAAGGTGGCAGATGAGAGGCAGCCCATAATCCAATTGACAGTCTGAAGGGGAGCACCAATTTGTATGAGGATGAGGCGGATAAAATTCCAGTTGACCCTATCAAAAGCTTTAATCAAATCAATTTTGAGATGAAGGCGCAGAGGTTTTTTTATTTGATGGAGTGAAGAGATTCCTGTACAATTCCGATAGGCTCAGTAATTTGGCGGTTTTTTAGGAACCCATATTGTTCCTGAGAGATGCAAGAGTCCAGATAGGGTTTGATTCTGACCGCGATTACTTTGGATATTAGTTTGTACAAGAGATTACACAGGGAAATGGGTCTGAAGTCAGCAGAGGTCTGTGGCTTGTCTCTTTTGGGTATCAGAGCAATGAAGGTGGTGTTGAGAGAGGTGGGGATCAAGCTAGAGACTCTCGTAGTATCAACAGCGGAAATAAGCTCCTTTCCAAATAGCTCAAAAAAGTGTAAGTAGAACTCTACAGGCCAACCATCCGGGCCTGGGCTTCTGTCTTTTTTGAAGGATTTAAGAGCTAGTTCTATTTCCCCAAGAGCAACCGGACAAGTAAGATTAGTGGCATTCCCATCTGGAATCATCCTAGGAAAGAGTTGAATAACCTTGAGTTGCTGGGATAAGCAGGTACCCCCATCATCTTTAAAGATGTTTGTGAAGTGATTTTGACCTAGATTTTTAAGAGCATTCTCTTCTTCATAAATGGTACCAGCCTCATGTAATAAGGCCCAGATCGAGTTCTGATTTCTCCAGCCAGAAGCCAACAGGTGAAAGTATTTAGTGTTAGCATCCCCCTCTAGGGCCCATTTAGATATACTCTTCAGTTGCCAAGTGAGGAGAGTATGGTTCAAGATCTTTTTCTTTTCAGATCTGAGGTGTTCCAGAAGAGCCAAGTCCTCTGATGTAAGAATGCCATGGGAGGAACTAGAAAGGAGGGATGTGATGGAATGTTCATAATAAGATAAGTCTTTATCAAGCTGAGCATGTTTATCTTTGATCCAAACTTTGGTTTCTTTCTTGAGAGTATGGAGCTTCCAAAGGAGAGAGTCAAGGTCAGAAATAGAGTCATCCGATAGAAGGAGGGGCCAAAGTGTTGAAACCCATTCCGAAAAGGCAGGGTCATTGAGCCAGGATCGGTTAAACTTGAAAGGGTAATTGTGGGAGGTCCTTTGCTTGTTCCATTCCAAAACAATAGGATAGTGGTCAGAGATGTCCGAGCAATGATTCCAAACCCTGTAGGTCCCCAGAGAGGGTAAAAGGAAGCCTGAGATCAGAAATCGATCTAATCTTTTACTAATACCCTCTGATCCCTCACTACCGTTACGCCACGTGGGGCCCACACACTGATAAGCAAGGTCCATCAAACCTAGGGAGTCAAATAGGGCGGTAAAGTAGCTAGAGAGAGGGTCTGGGGAAGATTTATGACCCCAAATCTCAGTAGAGTGCAGAGTTAGGTTAAGATCACCTCTAAGAATCAAATTTTGTGTGCCCAGGAACCCACTTCTGAGAGCTTTTTCCCAAAAAGTTTCACGATCTTTATAGGGCCCATAAACATTAAGAATCGAAATGGGGTAAGTGAGACCTCTGAAAGAAGCCTGAATCAAAAGACCTGCACAAGTCTGATAGGCTCTACATCTAACTTTGAGGGGGTTCCAGGCCGTTAACGGGCCACCAGATAGGCCCATGGCATCTATAGCGCAAAACTCCCAGGAGGGGAGAAGCTTGGAAAAAGCCAGCATGGCAGGAAAGGAGCTACACATAGTTTCTTGTAGGAGAATCACATCCAGCTCAAGAGTATTGAAAATTGTTTGGAGGCATAGTGTTTTGGCTTTGCCTCCAAGGCCTCGGACATTAAAGGAGACAATCTTCATGGAGCATCGTATAGGGGAGACGGTGCTCTAAGTCCCCGAGGAGGTAGGTTGCGAGCTGCATCTTTAAGGCGAGCAGAGAGGGGGATATAAGGAGGGGAAGCATATGAGAGATCTATCTGCGACTTACCCCTTTTTTCCCTTTTCTTCCTAACTGTGACATTTGCAAACCCGATAGAGTTCAGGGGAAGTGTAGAGGGAGAGGTTGGCGTTGTAGCAGTAAAGATGGAGAGGGAGTGTTTGAGGGAAGGGTCGGAAAAGGAAGGAGAAGTGGTCTGGCTATGAGGGGGAGGGGGAGGGGGAAGAGATGGGGATACCCCTCTGGTAGTCAAAGGCGGGAAGTCAACCAAAGAGGACAGCGTAGGAACTGGGAGGGCCTGAGAAGAAGAGGCTAGCAACAAAGGAGAGGGCAGAGTGTAGGCCTGTGAGGGTGAAGTAACGCCCACAACCAATGCAGGGGTGCATGAGGTAAGGGGAGATGAATCCGGTGTAACTGCATCGTCAGGAGATACGTCATCCTGAATGGAGTAAGGGAGAGGGTTTGGACTGAAGCTAGGAGCCCAAGAGGAATCCGGGCATGGACCTTTAGTGTGGGACTGTATCAACCCATCCACTGCATCCAAGTAATCATCAGAGACAAAATCAATAGGAAAATATGATACATTGTGAGTACCTGGGAATGCGCCATCCAAACAGGAATTTTTTAAAGTGTCAACTTCTTGGAGTTCGTCCGAGCTGGAGACAACATCATTCAAGCGCAGAGAGTGGCATTGGCGTCGGAGATGTCCCGTCTCATGACAGATGCTGCATCTGAACGGCACTCTCAGGTAGTCCAGCTTCTGGACAAAAAGGCGTTCCCCACATAGAATTTCCACTTCCGCAGGTAGACCCTGAGAGACGTCTATTTCGACGAGAACACGTGCTATCCGTTTATCAAAAACAAGGTGAAAATCCGTCTCCACATCCACAAACCGACCAATGGAGTTTGCTACTCCTTCCAACACCTTTTTATTCCAGAGTGGAAATGGCAACTGTGGGAGCAGAGCCCATAAATGTCTTTTCGTGATTCTCTCTCTAAGAGGATCGAACCCAATGTGCCAACGATTAAGTACCAGTGAGCCCTCCCCCGTTTTCCAGATGCCATCCAGAATGCGGTTACAATGGGCTTCCTCTAGAAATACAAAAACAATCCAACCTCGCGATAACAAGCTGATGGTAGGGACATAATCGATCAGTGGCTTCCAATTAGCAGTTGCCCATTCCACCCATGTTGTTTTATTCATCCTAGCATACTCAAGTTGTCCCACCAGAGCACGTGAACAGAGAGATGTAACTCTGTCCATATATATATCGTGTCCGAGCACATATCTATAACGCCCCTCCTGGAATTTTATGCATTTTGTGTTTCTTTTTCGACGGAAACGGGATAAGGGTACTTGTTCAGCCATTTTTAGCCCCCCCGATGACTGCATCCCACTAGTGATGAGCTCCACATCAGTCAATTCCACATCAGCTGCTTTCACTGCTGGATACCAGGTGGACCATATAATATCAAATACAACCTTCACAGTAGAAGATTCAAGCAAACATACGCCAAGTTTAGACCAGCCTCCGAGATTGGGGTTAAGGGAAGGGAGTCAGCTATCTCTTAGTGCAAAAGGAGAACAGGGTCCATCGACTAGAATCCCTAGACCTGATGAATCCCTAACTTCCAAGTCTTCGTGAGTTAAGGCTAAACCCCAATACGAACCCACAAAAATAGTCTTGTAAAAACCGAGAACAAAGGCGAAGCCGAAACCCTATATGGGCCTTACGGTTAGTAGCCCTGGGTTAACATTTCGAAGCCGGACAGTAACCATGAGGTGTGAGGAACTCCTATCCCGACATCATTGAGGGTTTACGGGGTCAACCCTAGCAGTACAAGCAGGATAAAAAACTAATGATAAAAAGAAATAGACAGCACAAATACCATGCAAAGGTGACCTCAACCTTACCGAAAGCCTGACAGGAGTGGTATGAGAAATTCCAACCCCAAGGGACAGTGACCATGTGGTTTGCATGACCCCTATCCCGACATCATTGAGGGTTACGAGGTCAACCCTGGCAGTACATGCATGCTAATAAACAAAAGATAAAATGTAATAGACAACGCTAATACCATGCAAAGGTGACCTCAACCTTACCGAGAACCTGACAGGTGAGGTAGGAGAAATTCTGACCCCAAAATACGCTGCGGTTTTTCAGGGTCAACCCCGACCGTGCAGATAATTGTCAAAGAAGTGAATCAAGGAAACACTACGCGAGAACCATGCAAGGGTGGCGGCAACCTAAAAAACACTGTGCAAGTAGCCATAAGCCATATCCTTCCCACTTGTTTTTACCCTTGGTTGGTACTAGTCCCCCAATTAAGGGGAGGGACTCCAAGAGGTTGTCCGCACAGAGCCACCCTGCACCCCAAAAGAAAACGATGTGACAAGAAATGGGCGGCCATAGAAACCCCAAAACCGAAAGGCGAGAGAAGGTGCCAGTTCCAAAACCCCGAGAGCCTGTTATAGAGAAGCCTGTAAATGGGTGAGAGAGAGCCATGAGCTGGAGGTTCTGATATGGCGGGCTAGGTCCAGGAGCATACAGGGTTCCGTCTCTCGATCCAGAGCCAGTGGACGGGGGTTGGTGTTCGTCTCCGCCATCACCGCTCCCGTACTTGTTTTTTTTAATTGTATTCCTATGCTCAAAGAGGAGCTTGGTGAGAAGGGTCTAGAGCTCACTATAATTTTAACAAGTTAAAATAGGCTAGGAAAGTGGGTATTGTAACAAAGATAATGAAACTGAGATCTAATGTGGGTGTATGCAGGGCACTCTAAGAGGAAGTGATTTTCATCTTCAATGTTCCTATTCTCACAGAGATGACAACCCATGGTGTTTTAGGAACTCTTCAACTACCTATTTCACTATATAGCTCATGAGAGTTCATTCTTATCTTGGCTCTTGGCTATATTAATTTTTTTCTTTGAAATGGTTAAAACAAAGAAGTACTTTTGATCTTCTAGAGTAGGGTTGATGAGCTCCTTATAATATCTTAATTTTCTTTTAGCTTCTAAATTTTTTTCAGGCCATATTTTCTCTTTAAACTTATAAGTAATAATATTTTAATAAAATCTCTAAACAATTTGATTTTCCTAAAGGACAATGACATAATCTTATGACTTCTTTTTTAATATCCAATTATTTTCATGTCAAACTTTAATTTAATTTTGACCTTTATATAACTATTAGATCAAAACATTTCTAATTTCTAAATTATGAGATTCAATTTAGGTTGTAAACAACTATTAAATTATAACATTTTTAATTATTAAATTAAACCTGTAAAACTATTAAATTAATTATTTTTAAATTATTTGATTAAACCATTTCTTAAGGTAAGTAAAAGCAGCTTTGCTCCTAAATTGAATAATTAATTAAAAATTAACAAACTTTAAGCTCATATTATCAAGCTAACCATAATAATGTCAATATTTTTTTATTTTTTTAATGAAAGGAAAACGGAAATTAAAACTGACACACATTGATAAAAAATAAAAATAAAATTCAAGACAAGTTTTCGACTCAACTAACAGAATTGTCAAAGATATCTACAGAGCAACAAAGGAACTACAATCTGCTACCTGTGCTATCGCAGGCCTGTTAGTGCTTGCTTGAATCAAAATAGAGTTGCAAGCTCTTTGATTTGAAAATGAAGAAGTAAATATAGCATATTCATTGCAGTTTTGGGCAAAATATTGTTTGAACATTCAGGTTTCGAATTTCAGGACAATCACACCATTTTGTTGATGAGAGAAGGGCTAAAAATCATTTCCATGCTCTGAATGATGGATGGCATGCGTAAAGCAATATCGGTTTGCTGAAAGGACGATCAAATTATCTGTTTTGGATTACATTTACAAGAGACCACCTCCTCATTAGTACATCCATTGTAACCATCATTCTTGACTGCTAAGCCTTCTGCGTATGTGTGTCTTGAGTAATAAAGTTCGATTGCACTCTACTAATATTTCATAGGTTTGGCTTGCAACTTGGCATATTAATGAGGCAACAGATCAGTCCAGAAGTGGCTAAAAATATGTCCAGAACTTACAAGAAATCAAGACTGTTGTCAGTGACTGGTTCAAGACTGTTGTAAGTGATTTTCTTGATTTGAATGCAGATCCTAGGGATATGTAAGTGACCTCCCTTGTCTTCATCAACTGTATGACCGATTAATCTTGAAAGAATGATGAATAAGAGACCAAGACTCTGCGATGTAAAATAATCTTCAGGATCCTCAGTCTGAAAAGTATGTACTCCATTCATCGCGATCAAAAGATGCGTTGATGGCCATGACCTTTGATTGTCTGCTTGGGGAAACTTTTCGTATTTCTTTGTATATCATGGCAGTTAGATCAATGATCGTTTGTCACAATCTGCTCTTTAGCTGACACTATGGTCCATGTGTTGCACAAATGTCCTGTAACTGTTGTAATTGTGTAACTCAGAAATAATGTTTGATGACCAGACCTCAGGAAAACATTTAGAAATGCTTCCTTATAAGACAGACAGCCATGTTATGCACAGGTTTGAACTTTGAACAGTCACATCTCACGATTTGACTTAGCACAAGAGCTCTCTTCGATGATGTTCACCTCGTAACTCTTGTATGTCAACTACCCAAATTAAATCCTCCTTTATTCTACTTTAAGGCCCTATGGGGGTAAATTAGCTCATTGACAACACTAGGATCGTTCAACATTTCTCAGAGGCCTGCACCGCTTAGACCTCTTCCTCAACCCCAACCTCACCGCTTTGACCTCTTCCTCAACCCCAACCTTGATCTAGGAGATTTCCACGTAGGATTTCCCCCGGGGCTCTATGAGTCCGAAGCCACCTTCCAAAGTATTAATTGGCATAGACTTACTATTGGCATTTGCATAAGAGGAGGCCCTCTTCTCTGTCCTCATGGCAATGGTCGTTTCTTTATTGTTTGTCTTTGATTTTATAGGGTTTATTTTCTTGGGATAACTTATTTGTTTTTGTAATTTATTTTTTAGGAGGAAGGTGTGGGTGTGTGGGTGTGTGGGTGTGTGGGTGTGTGGTTAGTGCACTTTTTTTTCTATAATTTTAGTCTTACTTATTAGTTGTTTAGATCTATTTTGGTATTTAGTAGACTTTTATACTAATCTTTTGGACCTATTTTGGTTTTTAGTGGATTTTTATATTAATTTCAATTTCATTTGATATCTATATATTTGTAGATTGAAAACTATTTGTCAAACTAAACATATTCAAGTATCCAGTTAGTATTAGATACTATTAGAGGTGTGAGAGTTAGAAAAAAAAATTCCAAGAAAAAAAATATTATATTTGATATTTTTAAGATGAAATCAAAATATGCATTGTCTTTCATGTCAATTGTGTGAAGTGGCCTCTATACTCTCTTCAAAAATAGTACCATAACTTCTTATTATAGTCTTCCATACAAAAAGAGCATGCCCATTGTGAGACATCGTATCTTCCAAAAAATTCAACATCACTTTACTATCCAAAAACATAAATTGTCTAATATTGACTTTAATATTCTTTTAGGAATACTTAAATGAGACAAAAATAAGAAAAAAGACTTCATTGTCTTTGATATCAAAGAATCCTCCCTGAACAATTGTCTATTGTTTATTCAAAGTCCCTTCCTGCAAAGAAAGATCTTCTTTAGATAGGAGATTTGGTCTTGTATTGAATTTCATGAAAATGTGATTAAAATAAACTTTTTCAAACTTTTATTTTACCTCCAAAACCTTAATCATGATAGGGACTAGAGTCAAATTGGAAATCTGAAAATTCCTATTGGCCCAATCCATTAGTAGCTTGATTCCCCCAGCACTTACAACTTTGTTATTCCTTTATCTGCAACTAATTTCAAAAGAGTCCATGGGGCATAAAACTGAACTATGTTATTTGTCTCTTGACCTACTCTATATTTCAAAGAATAATAATGAGAATTATTAACCAAGAGAATTCCCCAAGCCCCACACATTACTAGAGTTCCTTGATAGGCCCCATTAAATAAAACCCAAGCTATGGAGAAATCAATGGCAAGTTGTGTCAA
Organism: Pseudotsuga menziesii; assembly: GCA_001517045.1. Lineage (NCBI taxonomy): Eukaryota > Viridiplantae > Streptophyta > Pinopsida > Pinales > Pinaceae > Pseudotsuga > Pseudotsuga menziesii. The sequence goes on along the minus strand of LPNX010582001.1, from coordinate 472,400 downwards.
GTTCCTAGTGGATTTATGCTTAGGTCGTTTCCTTTCCCACCTATCCTAGAGATAGTTCTTTCCCTGAAATGTCATCTTATTCCTAGCTAATCATAATCCCCACAAAACAAAACAAAGCTAAATTTCATGGTCTTACTCATATTTATCTAAATTCCAATTCTCAAAACTTTCAACTAGAGACTTTATATTATAGTAATTATTCCCTTTTGAAATCAACAAACCTTCCTTCCAAGCAATATTTCAGAACAAGCAATGCAAAAAGATATGGTCAATGGATTCATTACCAGCCTTACAAAGTATGCACAAGCTAGGGATGTTTTAGTATCTTTTTTGTCCTTGTCTCATGTTAGAACCTTGTTAGCCACAAGAAGATTATTGTTTTTGCAGCTTTCTAGCTTCCACAACAACTTCGCCACCAAGCCCTTTCCATGCTTGCCTCTTCTTCAATCCTAGCATCACACCCAATCTTTGTTATAAGAACTCAAACAACTTTATTATTTAACCATTTTAACTCATCATCTTGGTCCAATAGGCAAGTGTAACTATGCTTAAGCATGAATTCATATTTATTGATTCCATTGTATTACCTTTTCATCTTGGAGATGTAGGTCATATGTAGATTTATATCCTTAAGACTAGCCACCAAGAGCCTCTTGACTAAATGCATCTACAAGCATAGATATCCAATTGGCTTGAAGTTCCTTAACAAAGTTTCAAACATTTCGAAACTTCCACTACACCCAATCCATGGATCCTTACCAATTTTGATTGTCTTATGTTTACCAATTTTCCAAGCTACCCAATTACCAATAAAGGGGAAGGCTTTGACCAAGCCCTTCCACACGTTTGAAACGTACGTAACATATTCCCTTTCATTTCCAGTCCATTCTTTCAGTGGCCTATCTTTGAAGTATTTTTTCTTTGACATTTTTCCCCACGTGCCTTCATTAACAAATATTCTCTAGAGACTTTTCATTACCAATATCTAGTTGGAAATATAAATATTTTTTAGCCCCCATCCCCTGCCTCCTTTGGCTTGGCTACCTTAGACCATTTATCTAAAGGAATAACTTAAGTTTATGTCTTACATGTCCATAAGAAGTTGAAACATCTCTCCTAGTTTTTCCTAATAATACTTTCAGATATGTGCAATAGATGAGCAATAAACATCGATGCGTTACAACACAAATTTCACCAAAACTAATCCACTGCCCATGGCATCGACAAAAAATCCTAGTTTCAATCCTTTTAAAAAGTCGTTGTCAATCAATAAATTTGTAATCGTTAGGTTTTAAATAAAACCCAACATACTCCATGCCCTCATATAAGAGGCCATAATTTTTAGGAAAAATATGGATGATTTTTCTTTCCAAATCTCTTTCAAACCATTAAAGAGCATGGAATATTTATTCATGTTTAACTTATAATCTTGTAACTTTCTTAAGTATCTAGAAATATTTTAAGAAATATATTTCCCTTAGTGAGCCATGAACAAATAACATAATGTCATCAACAAGGAAGTGAAGAATAACCACATTATCAACTATTTTGATTACTTTGATGAACCTTTTACTTTTAGCTTATGAAATCAATCTACTTTAACCCACAACCACTAATAGAAATAATAAAGGCACAACATACAACAAATAGAAACAAGAAGGGAGATAATAGAAAATATTTATGGCATCCTCTTAGGGATAAAAAAACCCATAAGGTGGACCATTTCTAAGGACAACAAAAGAGGATGGGGATAAACAACCAATAATCCAATTAGCATTGTGTAGGTTCATTAATCAAATTATGTTTATGCTAGTGAGGAAAAGTGTATGCTACCTAGGTTTCCTTTCCTTCTTTTTATCTTTGTTGCCAAAGCTCTTGGGGATATAGTAATGCTACAAAACCATTATTTTACTTTAGCATGGTTGCAAATAGTGACTTGTGAATATGGCCAATGAAGTTATTTTCATGACCTTAATAATAGTTGACAGAAACAACTTACATTGTTTTAAAGAAAGCTTATCTAGATTTATAATATTTCTTCTCTAATTTATTGTAATGGTGCAAGTATTCTCACTAGCTCTAGGGTGTTGCTTCTACTAAATTAAACGTTACCTTTTGTGTAACACCCCATAATTTGACTAGACATATTTTCTGAGAGACCTACTGCACTTTATTTGCTTATTATCTATTGGACTCACCTAGACTGAGTAAACTACATTTTTGGCATGTTAGACCTGGTTATATATTGTTAGTGTGATTATGATGTTACTATGTTTATGATGTCACCAAGATTATTATATTACTATGTTTATGCGGTTACGATGTGGTGGTTATCATGGGATTCCTGTATTTTACGATGATAGTATATGCTAAATGTTTTCATTGACAAAATGTGTAATATATGATGCAGTACGTGGATGTCATCTTGTGATGTGATTGATTGAATTGTTATATGTCATGTGTAGTTGTGATGAACTAAATTGTTACGTGAAATTAAATTATGATGATAATATGGGTCAATTAACGATCAAGTGGAAATGCTTGTTATGAATGTATATTTTTCAAAATACTAACATGCAGGGCACATGGGGCTAAGTAATATCCGAGTACTGAATATGATGTGTGAATTAGCACATACTTATGCAAGGAACCCTATTGACCAAACCAATGATACGATGACACATTCCAATAATCCCGATAGCAGCAAAGAACGATTTGATAAAGGTATAAACCTAGTATGTTGAGATGGATGGATGTATTTCCCACCCTATGTTATTATGATACACGAGGTCGTGGGAGGTTTGTGCTGATACATGCTCCCCAAGTTATTGTGATGAAAACGGTCAAATCCTTGCTAGGAGAGGCTAGGTCCATTGTTCAGCCGACACTATCGCTCTCAAATTATTATGTGGTCAGGTCGATGAAGTCGACATCCACTTCTATACTAGCAGAGCAAGGATAGGGGAGAGGCAGACGTAGGTTAGTATGAGAGGATATGATAGTTAATATTGTTGAGGGTTGGGTGTTTCCTGATATTGAGTTAGTGGTAGTGGATACTCGTCCTGTTTGACCTGTTAAGTTAATAAGAACACAAAGATAAGATATGAAACCATAAAAAGGGAGTAATTGTTAAATAACTGAGAATGTTAAAGCAATTATCTTATATATATACTTGTTCTACTTGCGTGAAGGATTATTAGTATTAGTAGCAGTTATGCATAGGAAAGATGATGTATGTTATAGTACACGTTCGACCTATGCATGTATTGGCCATGCATGCACACATTGCACATGCACGCTAGTATCTATATGAAAATAATTAACATGTTGAATAATTGGATAAGTTGTAGTAGGTAAATTTCTTAATTATGCATTAATTAAATTCAGACAACGAATGTTAAGTTACTGAATATGTGTAAAATAAGTCAATTAAGCTATTAATTAATTATATGTAAACATTCTAGTAAGGAGTTAAGATAAGTGTCGTCAATATGAAGTGTCGTTGATCAACATTAACGTTAGAAAATGGTATTATTTAATTGTTAATCGTGATTAATTAAACCATTAAACATACTTTGTTTATCGATAAAAGTGCATTATATTAGTGTTAGGATACTTAGAAATTAAATAAATAAATGTTGATATTATTATTTACCACCAATTGTTATTATTATTTTTAATTATGATAATAATTAATTAGTAATATAATTATTATTATGAGTTTAATAATAAGTGATACATTTTTAATCTCGCTTGCTGAATGCGGATTTTTGGCTCCAATAACATTTTTAAAAATCTTGATCAGTGCTGAACCTTCTGGTTCTTTCTTGCTGGGTCGGTTTGTAGGTGGATCGGTCGCTGGAGGAAGAGATCTGAGTCTCCTTTGCTGGTGGAGTGTGTGAGGCTTGTTGATCTTGCTCTCCAAGAAGTGATTCTTCCCTAGTTTGTTGGGGATCGTAGCGGGCGAGTGTGTCTCTGAGAAATCTGATATTTTTACGTTGATCGTTCCCTCTAAGAAGATATCAGTGTTTCTCTGCTGGTTTTCTTTTTGCTAGGGATCGTAGCTGGCGAGTGTGATTTTGAGTGATATGTGGCTTGAGTTTTACGTCTGGGTGGTCTTTCTTTTGTCTTTTTTAGGATATTGCAGCTTCTGGTTCAAGGTGGATGTTCTTTTGCGGTCTTCTGGTTTTGGGTGTCTGGTTTATGGACATCGGAGGGGGTTCATCCCATCCAATTCCTCCAGAGACTAATGCCTTCAAGCGGCTTGTTGCTTCTTGTGGCAAGAGGAAGGGTGGTCCTTTTGTGCAGCAATTTGTGAAGAAAGCAGTTAACATTCCCTTCATTGAATTTCCTGTTGAACGCCCCTGTTGGACTCCCTTCAATATTGTTGAGTGTGGGCTCATTGGGCAATTTACAGGTCTATGGCCTTCACCTAAGGAAATTGACGAATGGGTATAGTGAAATTGGAGGGCCCTTATTACAGAAGGTATCCGAAATCATTTGGTTGGAAGAGGTTACTATGTTTTTGTGCTTGATTGAGCAGAAGATCAAGACCTCATTTTCTAAAATAGTCCTTATTTTATGGGACCACAAGGACTATATCTGAATAAGTGGACTCCAGACTTTGATCCTACCCACGACATTCCTTCAGTCATTCCCGTCTAGTTGAGGCTCCCCTGCTTACCTTTACATTGTTGGAATTCGGATTTTCTAGAAGCCATTGGGAATAAGTTAGGAAAACATATCAACAGAGCTGAATCGAAAGATCAATATTTGTGTGCAAGAATATGTGTCGAAGTAGATTTAGAGATAGGGTTACCTAAGGAAATCAAGTTAATCGTGGCTGAATGGTCACATATTCAGGAGCTTGATTACAAATAGCTCTCTTTCAAGTGTCATCATTGCCATGGATATGGCCACTTTGCTCGAAATTGTAAGAAAAAAATAGAAGAAGAAAATGAAAAAGAGAAGGATGATCATTGGACACAAATTCAGAAAGCATGCTCTTCTAAACAAGACAACGGAATGAAAGGTAAAGAAGGTAACACAGGGAAAGGAACCATTCCATTTGAGAAAAAAAAAATTTAAATCTCAGGTTGTAGAAAAAATTGTCTCATCAAACCCTTTTGGTGTCTTATGCCCATATGAAGATCATATTCTTCATGTTCTTGAAGAGGGTGAACTGCAGCAAACATATGTGTTCTTGATCTTCTTGATTTCAAACCCAAGTCTGGTTGTTACACTTGGTCCAATAATAGAGTAGGGGCTGCCAGTATTTCTGGTCGATTAGATATATTTCTTGTCCAAAGCTCTTTGATGGAGGGGAAAATAATAATTTCTTCCAAAATTATGTCTAAGTCAACATCTAGCCATCATCCCATCTCCTTGGTGATGAAAGAAGAGGAAGATCTAGGCCCCATACCATTTAGGTTCATCCCTCTTTGGATCGAGAGAGAAGGCTTCTGGGAAACAGTGATACAATCTTGGTCTCAGTATATTGAAGGATCCCCTGGCTTCGTTTGGGAATATAAAATCAAGTGTACTAAGTACGCTTTGAAAAGTTGGGTTAAAAAACCTCTCATTACTCCAATGAGCAGCAGGAAAGACAAAGTGCATATTTTACCAGAGATTCAGCTAGGTATGGAGGAATCTAAAATCACCAAATCACTCCTGGTTACTAAGCAGGTTGCACAACTTAATTCCTTCCTTTCCTTTCGTCGGGAAGATGAGTGTTTGTGACTTAATTCCCGTAGTCCTGTAATCGTTTATCTAGAAATCATATCTTTGAAATTTATTCTATGGAGGGTGAAGTCATAAAAGGCCACACATAATTATAGCAGGTTGCAAAAATTCATTTTCAAAATTTATTTCAAGAGGACGGCATTTCAGATGAAGAATTTAATGCTAACTATTTGTCTAATATTCCTACTTTAGTCAGTTTAGAGATAAATGTTGGCCTAGGGAAACGTTTTTCCTGAAAAGGAAATAGTGGATGCCATTTGGGAAATGGAGTCAGATTAAAGCTCCCAGGCCGGATGGATTCTCTATCCATTTTTACAGAGTTTGCTGGAATGTAATAAAAAATGATATGTTCCGCATGATTTCAGCCTTTCATAAAAAATCCAAAGTGAGAGGGTGTACCAATTCCACTTTCCTTGATTTAATTCCTAAGGAAGTAAATCCTGTAAAATTTGAGAGATTTTGGCCTATCTCGTTGTGTAACGCCTCAAACAAAATTCTGACCAAACTCTCAGCTAATAGAATTAATCCTTTGTTAGGAAATCTAATTTCTCCTCTTTAGGGGGGGTTTGTTACAGGAAGGCAACTCGTTGATAATGTGATTCAAGTGCAAGAAGCTCTTCACTCCAGTTTTCAAAGGAAGGAGAAAGGCATGATCATCAAGTTGGACATGAAAAACACTTTTGACTGTGTTAATATTTCCTTTCTCTATCAAGTATTACTCTCTTTTGGTTTTAGTGTTGAATTTGTTAGTTTGATACAATCCTGCACAGATAGGCCCTGGATAGCGCCCCTTGTCAATGGTAGACCAACAGAATTATTCCAAGCTTCAAGAGGACTTCGACAAGGGTGTCCTTTGTCACCTTTTCTTTATATTTTGATTGTTGAATCTTTAAGTAGAAATCTTACAGCAAAATTGGTTGCAAGCTCTATCCTAGGTATAAAGGTAGCAAGAGGAGTGGTTCCTATAAATCACGCCCTCTTTGCATATGATTCACTTCTTTAACAACAACCCATTGACTCCCAGTGTCGTGGCAAGCAAAGTGAAAAATCTTATTAAGGAATCAATAATCAATTTAGTTTCAATCTCCTCTTTGCCTCCAGCGATATCAGTTTAGTTGGGATCTTGTGCGTTTGTGAGAAAGAAAGTCAGTATTAAACCGATGTCTACTCCTTCCTAGCGATTGAGAATGAGTGCTATAGTCTTTGCAACGTGGTGGAAGAGAAACAATTCAGCTTCTATTTTCTTTGATGGTGCATCCAAGGGGAACCCTGGGATAGCTGGTGTTGGTGGGTTGATTATATCCCCGGACAGAATGAGTGAAACATGTTTCAGCTAGGGACTAGGAACAAGATCGAATAATCAGGCAGAAATCTATAGTCTTCTTATGGTGTGCCAGATCGCAAAGGAGACTAGATATAAGTCTATTCAAATTTTTGGAGATTCAGAGCTGCTAATCAAATTGCTAAACTCTGAATATCATTTTAATAATCCTTCTTTGAATAAAACCCTGAAGCGAATCCGAAATATTTTGAATGCTTTTGAAAAGGTTACTTCTTTTCACATTCTGCGAGAGCTAAATAATCAGGTAGACTCTCTGGCAAATAAATCACGTATGTTATTACAAGGAAATATATGCATCAATGGAGATTCCAGCACTTTACATCTGCTTCCTTAATTCAGGTNATATATTATGTTTATTATTAAACTATAATTTCTAATAATAATCTATCCATTATGAAAAATCATGAGTGAAACTCTTGAATTTCTCTAGTACTAAGTTAAAAACTATAAAGGCGATTGATCAAGGGGTATTATTAATTTATCAAAAGTATTTTAATTATTAAATTAAAAAGGTATTATTAATTTACTAAATAAACAGAGTAAGTTAAGATAGGGCTCACTGAAATATGTATATGTTAATTAAGTACTGCCATGTCAGACAAATGATCTGAAATAAATAGTAATCATGTCGATCCAAAATGGTGGTTGGATTAAATTATAAATCTGATTTCCATAAAGGTGCCATATTTTATTCATGGATTATTTAAACCTTAATTGCAAATCATAATATCATTTATCGAATCTAGGTTGAATGATTAATGAATACGTAATAATCCTCGTCATTATTAAGTCAATATTTATATGTTATCCTAAAATATTAAAGAAGAAGCGCTGGTAATTTATAGTATTTAACTTGTCTTGTAACTAAATAAAACAAGCCATTATTATCTTGCAGTAAAACAACCAAAAGAAAGTCAAATCTAATTGGGAAAAAATTAAATTAGCAATTAATCATTTGACTTCCCGAGAGGATGAGAAATCCTAGAATTAATGATACAATTATTTTATCCTTAGTTAATGTGATTACATTAATAGTTTTGAATCTCAAAAAGATGGAGGGCTAAAGCGGTGGAGTAAGCTCGAAGGCTAATTAAGGTGGCAATTAGTATATAGGTAAGAGTTTAGGGGATTATTGAGGGGATTTTTTGGTTTTCTCAGGAGGATAATATGTGAGATAGTATGATTTTGTAAAGGAGGGATTCTGAGGAGGGGGTACAACTCGAGGCTTGGAGGAGGGGGGGAAATCCAAGGAGGGAGGTAATTCAAAGGGAATTGAACTATGAGAACAGTTTTATTGATCCATGGAGATGGAAAAAATTATGGAGAATTTCACCAAGGAAATATGCTCTCAGTATTATCGGTTTGTGGGCTTGGGTGTTAGATTTTTAACATTCAAGCTAGCATTATGATATTAGGATCTTTAACTGAGAGAATAACATGCACAGCAATAAACACAAGAGACAAGAGACACAAAGAATTTTCCTCAGGGAAACCATAAAGGATAAAACCCTGAAACTTCCTCAGAGATAGAATCAACACCAAAAGTAAAACCTGAAAACATAAAGATGATCTCCTGACAGCAGTAGTCTCTCTCTTGTCCCAGCAACTTCTCTCTCACTCATGCTGCCCAATGAGTGAGTGTGTGTGTGATAAATAGAGAGGCTCACTCTCTATTTATATTCATTCACTTGAATCCCACTCCCACATGTCAGCCTCACTTAACAATTACTTACTAGAGCCGACATCTCTAGGAGTGTCTAATAACCCTAGTGCCCCACAACTTGTGGGGACTTTACCTCCTCCGACCAACAAGGAGGGTTATCCTTAACACAACAGTGGGGACTATTGCCCTGACTTATGATGACTCACCTAGGTTCAACTTCTCTAGGATAGTATAATAACCCTAGGGCCCCACAACTATGGGGACTTTAACCCTTGACCAATAGGAGGGTTACCCACAATGATTTGACAAGACTTGTTTACATTATAGAAACTCCCGATAGGAACATTAGGGCATGACATGACTCAAACACATTACAGACACATCCCGGAATAAACATTGGGGTACAATACATAAGATATACGGATGAATACATTCCAAAGTTACAAATACATTAACACTCCCTCTTAACTAGGAAGGTATTCTCTCGATACAATTTATCAGCACAGGTCTTCTTTTATGTATCATCGAGTCCTCGTCATCTTCAAGTCATCTTCATCTTCGAATCTGGATCATCACTGGAACATCATCATTGGATCTGGATCATCACTCAATCTGGATCATCACTCAATCTGGATCATCACTAGAACATCATCACTGGATCTGGATCATCACTCGATCTAGATCATCACTGCTGGATCATCATCATGGGTGTTATCTCATGATTCTTTTCGTCACAGGAAGTTCTACAGAGCCAGCCCTTTTTCATGTTGTTTGTAGGCCTAGCCTTCATGTAGGTCTTCTTCAGCGCTTATATCTGACCCTAAGTTAGAATGGACCACCCAACACTTACATCTAACCATGAGAGGAACACATCCAACACCATGTCAAAAAGGCATGCCCAGCACTCACATATGACCATGCGGGAACACATTCCACAACCCTATCAAAAAGGCCCAGCACTTACATTCACCAGTATGATAGGACACACCTACTATCATCTGTGAAAATGCACAGCACTCACATCCACCAACATGATAGGACACACCTACTATCATCGGTGGAAAGGATCAGCACTTACAATCACCAGCATGGTAGGACACACCTACTACCATCTATGAAAAGGAAAAGCACTCACATTTGACCATGGAAGGAACTTAATCCTCTCACCATGTCAGAATGGCTCTCAGTCCCAGACTGAGGGTTCCTGGTAACTGACCATGTGCCTCCATTCAAAGAATGGAAACAACCCTTATATCTGATCAAGTGGGAACACATCCCTCAATCACATCAGAATGGCCATGCACTCATATCTGATCATGTGAGAACATATCCCACAGTCATATCAGAATGGCCCTCAGTCCCAGACTGAGCTTTCCTGGTAACTGACCAGGTGCCTCCATTCTCCAAGATAATGGCAATAGCCCTTATATCTGATCAAGTGGGAACACATCCCTCAATCACATCAGAATGTCCATGCACTCATATCTGATCATGTGAGAACACATTCCACAGTCATATCAGAATGGACCTCAGTCCTAGACTGAGCTTTCCTGGTAGCTGACTAGGTGCCTCCATTCCAAGAATGGCATGTAGCACTCATATCTGTTCATGTAGGAACCAATCCTACAGTCACATCAGAATGGCTCAGCACTCACATCTGAAATGGAAGGAACCAAATTCTCTCACCATGACAGAATGGCTCAGCCCTTACATTTGACCATGGAAGGAACCAATCCTCTCACCATGTCAAAATGGCTCACGAACTCATCACTTCCCTTTGGAGGGAACCTCGATCTAGAGAACACCAAGCTTCTCCCTGAAGTATTCAAACTTCACTCTAGCCAATGGCTTTGTCAACACATCAGCTATTTTTTCATCTGTCGCAACATACTAGAGCTTCACTGCTCCTCTCTGCACCATATCCCTGATAAAGTGATATTTGATCTCTATATGCTTTGACTTGTCATGGAACACTGGGTTCTATGACAACTTCACACAACTCTGGTTGTCACAATATATACAAGTAGCATCCAACTGGAGATCAAATAAATCATACAATAGCTTCCTTAGCCATACTGCCTCACAACTAGCAAAACAGGCTGCAACATACTCTGCTTTAGCTGTCCTCAGTGCCACACAGGACTGCTTCCTACTAAACCAAGAGATCGCACCTGATCCCATACTGAAGCAACACCCTGAAGTGCTCTTCCTATCGATGGCACTTCCTGCCCAATTTGAATCAACATAACCTTCCAGGTTAATCTTTTGATTCGCCTCATACTTTAGCCCATAATCAACTGTACCCCTCAGGTCCCTCAGAATATGCTTTGCAGCAATCAAGTGAACATGTCTTGGATCTGTCAGGAATTGGCTCAAAGTGTTCACAGCAAAGCAAATATGAGGCCTCATGTTCGTTAGGTACATCAAGGACCCAATCATATGACGATACATCGTAGCATCAACCACTTCTGATGAAGCATCACTCAATAGCTTTAGGTTCGATGCCATAGGTGTGGTCATGGCCTTGCAGTCCATCATCCTGAACCTCTTCAGGATCTCTACTGCATACTTCCCTTGTCCGAGGAAGATTCCATCCGCATTTTGCCACACCTCCATGCCTAGAAAATAGTGCATCGACACATAACAGGAGCATCACTGGTCTTCTACCTTCAACCTTGAAGCAAAGGTTGAAATCCACTTTACTCTTAGTAAAGCCTAGAGTCATCAGTAATCTATCCATCCTGTCATACCGTGTCAAACCTTAGGATCTTCTGCAGTCACTCCCTTTGAAGCATCATACTCCTTCTATCTTTCGTACTCTATGCACTGAAACAATCTGTACTTGAGTGACAAGTAGCTTCCTCTGCTACTAATATTCTATGTATCCATCTAGGGTCATTGGATACCAAGATCCTCTATCTTTGAAAGCGTTCTTCTCGCACCCATCTGTGAGCTTGTCATCCTCTATAGGCTTTCATCTTAAACCTTGTAGCAAAGGTTAAGATCTTCATCAAGCTCATCATGTATGTGTTATCCCATGGGTGTCTTCTGAACTCGTGCAAGGCCTTCTTTCATTTGCACACATGATTCTTCCTGTCATGTGTCTCAACTCCCACTAGCTGCAAATGTCTCTTCGTATTCTATGCCTTCTTTTTGTGAGAAGCCTCATGCTACTAATCTTTCCTTGTATCCCACGATGTTTCCCTTTATTGCATGATGGAACTACGAACTTCCCTTCACATATCGATACTACATCCTAGACATCATTCTTCTTGAACTGGTCTTCCCTTTCTTCTTGGTTACTTCTTTATGGATGGAAGGTTCTGCATCAATGATGTCGCTGCATTCATCATATTATTCATCATCTTGAACTGTCGTCACTTGTTCTTTGGAACAAGTCTCATCCTTCTTTGCTTGTAGGAAATTATGTATGCGATATTTCCTACGAGTCAAATGCATTAGCTGTATGGTTAGAAACATTTCATAAGGTATATTCATAATGAAAAATTCATTTGCATCAAGATATATGATTATGCAACTATTTTATCCAATACAACATTCATCCATATCTCACGGAAACTTTCTAGATGCCTTCCATCTCTACCAGGACAACATTGAGATTGTGCACTAATCCAATATGTCAGTAAAGAGGTTTCATTTTAGATAAGTAGCAATGGATATTTGTATAGCACCATGAGCTACTTACCCATTACATGTATATTAGTAGTATGATGTCATTAATACAAACATTCTATCATGCATAATACATCAACTGAATATAAACAAATGCATAAAAAAACAATATCATGAAATGACAATTGAATACTTATCTTTATTTGTTTCGTGGGTAGACTCCTTCTTGATCCTTCAGCTTTGTCATCTTCTTCATTCATAATAGCATCGTTTCTTATCCAAATACTAAGATGGATAAGAGGTTCTTCAAGAGTTGAGTTCTTCATATTCCTCATCACTTGAGGTATCTTCTTTGGATGGTGAGAGCTTTATCTTCAGTTGCTCCCATCTTCTCTTCTCTTATTATGAGTCGAGCTTCTTCTTCTTCCCAGAGTCTGTTGAAAGTAATCACTTCCTTCTGGCACACACTCCTTGCATGAATGAATCCCATGATCCTGGGAGACCATTCAAGGTGGCTATCACCACTTCTGCATTCTCCACTTTTTCTTCTACCGCTTCAAGTTGTTCTTTGATTTGAGAGACCCTTGTAAAGTATGACTATATGGTCTCTGCATTCTGGATCTTCACATTCTTCAACAGGTTTCTTAAGGTCATATTCGGATTTATGTTCTTCCCTTCAAATAGCTTGTTCAAGGAATCAAACATCTTCGGTGTCTTTAGGGAATACACTTGTGGTACAAGGTGATCCATGATTGAATCAACAATGATCTTCTTTGGCCTTGACCAAGTTCTTCTGGTGTAAGGCTTTTAGCCTCATCTCCCTCTAGAACTGGAACCTCTCTACTCATGTAGGTGTCCAATTCATTTTCTTCAGAGAGATCATATACTTCCATGCTTGGAAATTGTCAACTTCACCAAGCTTATCATCAAGTTGATTTGATAGATCACTTTGAAATGAAAACCTCAAATGAAAATAGCAAAAGATTAGATCTTACCAATTTGAGGTCTCTGTCCTGGTTCCGGAGTTGGATGATCTAGGGTTTGTCAAAGAAACCCTAATTTACAAAAATTGGAATATTTCAGATATGATTGGACAGAAAGATAAATCTCTTCAAGGTGAGCTGTCCAATGTACTCCTTTTCTGAAAACAGTGGAGGGAAGCTCCCGGAACAGGAAGCCCTAGTTTTCCAATTTCTTCTGCAGAAATTCATGATACTATTTCTATGATATCTCTAAAATTACTACTCCTCTATGTCTGAAAATTTGCACTAAGGTAGCCTCGCTTGTTCCTGTTCCAACACCATAGGTTTCATTAGAAATGGTTTCACCAATTGGTACTTATGATCGTTTTCCCAAGGTGACATGTTTCATGACTGTTCAGAACAGTGAAGTTGTACAGACTGCCATGTGTCATTGTTTCATCTTCTGGGTCTAAAACTTAGACTATAGAAATTACAGTCCGTTCCCTTTTTGAATCATCTTCAGAAATTGCATTTGGACCTTTGTAGCCTGAGATATAGAAATTCTCCCCAAGTGTCTTGTTTAGGGATGAATCCTGGAAGAGGCTGGAACCCTAAATTGGAGGTATCATATCTCCTATGATATAGAGAATCTGAGGCTGAATTTTGGAAAAAATGTAAACCAGAATTTTATCTTCAGCCTTTGAAAGTTTCAGCTCTTGAGCCTTCTCTAATCCCAAGATATAGCAAATGTAACAAAAATTATCAGTTTTAGTATTTAGGGTTTTTCCAGCTCGGGGTCAAACTAGGGTTTGACTTTCCCGAAGCTTCACCCAACCAAAAATATTGACCCAGGTCTCTAAACCTGGATTTTGATGAGGAGAGAAATCCTATGCCAGGATCACTCAAAAATTCCTCTTTTGTAAGAAGTCCTAATTTCTCGCACCAAAAACTAAAAATGCTCGGAATCGAATTCCGCTTCGACAGAAAGATGTGCCCTTCAATGGAGAGTCAGTGTAGCATACTTTTGCTGATGGATTGTGGAGAGAGACCCAAAAAGTAAGAATCCCTAGCTTCTGTAGCTGCATAATGTCTTCTTCTCAGGTTAGCTCTGATACCATGTTAGATTTTTATCATTCAAGCTAGCATTATGATCTTATGATCTTTAACTAAGAGAATAACATGCACATCAATAAACACAAGAGACAAGAGACACAAAGAATTTTCCTCGGGGAAACCATAAAGGAGAAAACCCTACAACTTCCCCAAAAATAGAATCAACACCAAAGATGATCTCCTGACAGTAGTAGTCTCTCTCTTATCCCAGCAACTTCTCTCTCACTCATGCGCCCCAATGAGTGAGTGTGTGTGTGATAAATAGAGAGACTCACTCTCTATTTATATTATTTCGTTCACTTGAAGCCCACTCCAACATGTCGGCCTCACTTAATAATTACTTACTAGAGACAACATCTCTAGGAGTGTCTAATAACCCTAGTGCCCCACAACTTGTGGGGACTTTACCTCCTCCGACCAACAAGGAGGGTTATCCTTAACACAACGGTGGGGACTATTGCCCCGAATTACAATGACTCACCTAGGGTCAACTTCTCTAGGATAGTCTAATAACCCTAGGGCCCCACAACTGCGGGGAATTTAACCCTTGACTAATAGGAGGGTTACCCACAATGACTTGACATGACTTGTTTACATTATAGAAACTCCTGATAGGAACATCGGGGCATGACATGACTCAAATACATTACAGACACATCCCGGAATAAAAATTGGGATACAATACATAAGATATACGGATGAATACATTCCGAAGTTACAAATACATTAACATCGGGGACTAGGAAACCCGTTGGTTTCCTAGGGATAGCATGATAATAATTGGTCGTCAAGGAAGCTTATCAGTTTGGTCACTAAGGCTTGGCCCAAGAGGAACTTTTTGGTCCAAAAAAAGGGTCTACGGGAGCTACCTAAACTACCTTCAGGTCTACATTATCCAGGTATTCTACTTGTACATATTTATTTATTCGTTTACATTGATAAATGTTAATGCAAAAATAAACCATGGATGAAACATGGCATCTGGAATATGATTGCTAGATCTTTTGTAATTATTGCATTTTTGAAATTTAGAATACTATGATATGAATGAAATTACCAAAATGGAAAAAATGTAACCAAATATTGATGCAAAATAAAACTCAAATTTATTACTAAACCAAGCTCTAACTGAGCTAATGTACATTGAAATTAACTTAGTAATTGATTTAGTGCCTTAGGGAAGGAAGAGCACTTCATTTTGCATCGATGTCTTTTCTATATTTTCCCAAACTCTTTGTGTTGTAATTACATTGAAAATGATCAACTGTCATACAATGTTTCATTGCACTGTGCTTGTCTCTATACTGTTCATGAACTCTACAAAAAGCCAAAAACACACATCCACACCATTCTCTTGCTATGCCCATTGTCTTACAACAACCAAAGACATTTTTGCTTCTTATAGCCTACATAAACAATAGACGACTATCCACTTCTTGTGGACACTTGTCTATTATGTATACTCTATGGGGATACATGCAGTCTACAAGTTTTGGTTTTGTTTTATTTTTTGGTGTCACGCTGTTATTGTACTATCGCATATTGTATATATCATTATGGTCGTACTCAGGTCAACAAGATATCAGTTGCCAATTGTATTTTGTTTTTATTCTGCACCATATGTGATCTTCTTGGTTTATCAGTGTTTAGCTCAAGCAGATTTTAACAGTAGTTTTTGGTGTTTTTGTCTTGTACAATTCGGATCTACATAGTTGTGTGAATTTAGTATATTATGTTTTAGCATGACCTATCATTTCTGTTGACTTTCATATATATTGAGTTTGAAAAATTATATAAATCTTTCTCATTTACTTCAAATATAAAGTATATGTTTTTTCGTTTGAAAGAAAAACACCATGAAGAAACTACTTTATTATGTCGATATAAATACAAAAGTAAGAAATTTGTCACCCATGATTCTTATTACACATGTTTATGTTAGGTTCGGAGAATATCTTAGCTAAAAATAAAAATAAAAAATAAAAAATCCAAGGATAATTATGCAAATACCCTTGGATTGTAAATTTCCTAACTCGTTGAGAATGTTTGGAATTCCAAATTTATCTTATATTGGAATATCCCAATGGTGCTTTAATTTAAAGCGCAATGAAGTTAACATGAAGGGTAGAAGGTTGTCTTAGGCTTTATAGCAATTTTGGTATTGGTTCACAATCCTAAGATAATAAATTTAATATATTTTAATAGATTTGAGTTTTTTTGTTATTAAATTTTTTATAGGTACACCAAAACAATGTAAATGAATCCATGGAAAATTAATATTTAAAGGGAGTTAATATATTAAAAGTATTTTTATTTTTTACTGAAATTGAGGAGGTGTTTGTTGTGTTTTAGTAACAATGGTTAAAATGGGGGTTGTTGTATAAGTGATTTAGGTTCAATTTTAAGTGGAAACGTCATCCTAGAACAATATATTTGTAATTGACTTCCATGGGTAACCAAGTTGAAGTGAGACACTCTCTACATATTTGAATTTGTGACATGTACACATAATTAATTGAGTGTGTGCTAGAGAACACAAGTGCAATGTATATTAACATGAGTCATAGGAAAAGAGTGCTTTAATCAAGAAAGCCAATTCAATTTGATTATGACTTATCCATTTATTTAGGTGAAATTAACAAATTTTGAAGAAACTGGGCTACAAAGGCTTTGAAAGTAGACCTATTAGACTTTTAGGTGTACAACATACAAACTATGAAATTGCATGCATTAGTCCCAAACCTATTCTTTTATTACTTTTTTTTAATAAATATATGTTTTAATGAAGTACACATAGTCCATGAATGGGTCATTTTTTTCTAGCCTTACTTCATGGTAGATTTATTCATTTGAAACATTTTTTCTTGAGAATTTAGCAATTTGTTTTCAAATCTAAGCTTTCACTCATGACAATGAGGCTAACACACCTAGACTTAGCATTATTGGGGAACCTTTAGCATCATTCACATTGATTTTTTTTCTTAGCCGTGAATGAGAGAATATATTCCACTAACGCCTCATAAGATGTGCACCTTGCCCCTAATCCACAAACATGAGAACAAGCACAATTATGTCACTTTAATAGTGTAGCGAACCTTGGTAGATAAAATTTAACACTTAACTTGTTATAATAAAAGACAGCCCCACACATACAACACAAGAATATAGAAAGAACCCTTAAGATCTAGAAACACTATAAATTACTCCTTATGGAAGGAATTACTCTACAAACCATAATTGCTATGATACTCAACATCCAACGTATCTCAATACAATTATACATGTGTGAATTTATACTTTCTCGTGATTATTCCTAAGGGGCCTATGTTGACTTCCCCTTATTATTATATGCAATTCCTTTAACTACCTAGTAGACCTATTTATTTCCCATCAACTATGAAGTGGGAGGATCCCATTATTATGGCCACATTACATTGATTATCCCGCCTGGCTACCTCATATTATCCTCCCTAGTTACATTGCATCCCATCCTCCTTTGCATGTTTCATCATTTAGACCATGTGTATAAGCCATAATAACATATGATCTAAACATTGTATTCATTTAGTACCATGAGCGAGCATCCAACCATCCTCTTGAAATGTGGACATTAGTTCTAACTACAGTCTCGTCGCATTGATCCTGATTTTGGTTGCTCCTGTGTTTCCTTGTTGTTGTTGTGCTACTTTTATATGTCCATTCATTACTTTAGTGCTCAATGTAGCTTTATACGAGGTGCATTTCTTGTTCCATATTATTCCATGGTAAGTTTTTTGAATCTCACGACCTTGCCTTGATCTGTGTTGTTTCTCAAGGTGGTGTGGTTGGTGATATGTAGCAACCTTAGATTTTGGTTCTTCTTTCTTTGACTCTTCAATCCTTGGTGTTGTTGATGAATGCAACTGTGTATACTATTCTTCATTTTATGCCCTTCTTGGGGCTTTCTATAGACTCTTCTTCATACTCAATCTCAAACAATTCCTTTAATGTGTTTGTAGGTATTTGAATGAGTTTTCTAACCATCATTGTTTTTTGTTCCACCTTGGTCCCTTCTTGTTTAGTAAACTAAATACCATGTAGTCTAATTTTATTTTTCTTGTAACAAAGCTTCAAAAACTTCTTTTTCACATATGTATTAATTGTACCAATTGAGTCCATCCATGAATACCTAAGAAGAATATCAACGCCATAAGTATCTATAACATGAGAATTTGAATGAGACACATATTTATCCATAGTAAATTTTATATCATGAAATCTTTTAACATTATCACCTTACATTTGTGTGCTTCGAATATGCTTTGTGGGGATATATAATCTATTATCCAAGACAATATTGATGAAACTGTGCTTGTAGCAAGGGTTTATAGAAATAGTAACCACCTGTTAAATGCATCCATAAACTTGCAATAGAAGTTTACACCAGAAAATAAACCTTTGGTGCTCTCATTATCCTTCTTGACATGAGACCTCTCTCAAAATACATGTTCATATGTATCATCTAAAAGTGACATCAACTTATCATATATAAGAAACTTCCACCAAATTTTAGTGTTGTCTCTTAAACAAAACCCTAGCTACACATAAGAGCCCCATTGAAAAGTGAGTTACTTTCTTTAAAATCCTAGATCTAGTTGTGTTTTTTAGGAAAATTATAATGCTTCATGATCCTTTACCCAATAAATTAAATCACAAAAGAGATATCATACATGCTCACAATTTATTTAATAAATTCCCTTAATGTAGTGAAAAATTGTGCAATGGTATTTCATGGAAGGAATCCACTTATATTCACTTACCACTCAAGGTAGATTGGCCTCTCAATGAGATAAACTCCAATACATGCTCCATGAGGAGGACTCCATCCTTATTTTTAGTTATCAATGAAACCTTAATCATAGTGGTCTCCTAACTGTCTAGTGGACCTTATTTACTAAGGTTGCATTACATTTATTAAATGCTAACTAACTAGTGGCCCTTATTTAATAGCAATAGACATAGTGGACCCAATACACTTTACATCGAATGGCCACCATAATTGCATTATTGTTACTTTAGTGAGCCCTTTGTACTACCCATTACACCCCTATGGAGGATCCTAACATATACTTGAAACTAGTTGGGTGCTATCACGCTACTCTCTTTCACCAACCTAGCAAGCCACCATTGATGAATTTGGCAATTTTGATTTACAAACTCAAGAAAAATCACAAAGTATGCTTTATAGCATGCTTGCAAGACTATGTTCACTTATGCCATGGCTTTGATGCTCATACAGAATTATTGCAAAACTCAAAGAGTGGATTTCAAGCTTACTCACATTAACCAAACCAAGCTATGTCTCTCCACTATGCAAGGAAACTTATGTATTATAGTTATCCTTATCCCTCGCATAATGTGGCCCTACCTTAGGTTTAGCTTTGGCACTATCTTTAGGGTGTAGCATATCTTGTATTTTAGGTTCTTCCTAGGAATAAGCTTGAACAACTCTTACTCAAATGTATGTTAGGATATTTAGACACTTAGGAGTTAGTTAATATTAACTTGTGTAATATATTCGTTAGGTAAAAGTGTGTTTCTTTAGTATGCATTAGTATACATTTGTAAATATTCTAATCCGACGATCACGATATGTTCTAGACATAAAGTAATCTAACGGTTCAACTTCTGTTAGATCATACCTACCATTGATCCGTGGCTTAACACCCGATTGGTCTATGATCTCTATTTAAATAGCATAGAGGGTCCTTGGCTAATTGACTGATTATGAGAAGCTCATGTAACTTTCTTTCTTTTACATAATAAATTTCTCCAAGTAGCTATTTGGCTGGGGTCGTGGACTGTTCCCCTCTCGAGGGTTTTAACCACGTAAAAAACATCGGTGTGTTGATCTGTGATTTATTTGTGTGAAGCGGTTGCTCAAGGTGTTCAGTATTTTGGGAGTACCTTGTGTACCCGAACATGGTATCAGAGCATTTATGAAGAGCCGCTTTTGGTCTTGATCAAGATCTGGAACCGGTGTTGCCGAAACTTTGAAAGGGTTTTTGGTTCTGGATTTTTTGTGCATTTGTGGCCTGTGGGAGTTGTTCCATTGCATCTGGAGCGTCGTTTCCATTGGAAAATAGTTTTCATTTCATCGAAAATTGTTTCTGTTTGTTCCAGGAACACCCATTTCGACAAATTTGAAGGTATAATGTTACAGTGACGGATTTGTTTTTTTTCTAAATCTCTCATATTTTATCAGTTTTATTATTAGATCTTTACTGTTTTAGTCTCGGACTGTTGCCTTCCCTGGCTGCGTATGTTCTTTGTCGTGCACCTTGCGCGATCGCGGCGAATTAGAAACAGTAAGGGAAAGTTTTTTTTCTTGTCTTCTCGGCTACATATGCTCTTTGCCGTGCACCTTGTGTGATCATGGAAAATCAGAAACAGCGAGAAAACTTGAAAACGTAGACTTTCCGGGTAAGCTAACCAAGATCTAACCCCATTGTGTAGAAAAAAAAATTTTGTTTTTGTTTTTCATTTTTTTTGTGATTTGCAAAAAAAAAAAGGCAAGCACTGAAAACGAGAGAGAAGAGTAAAAAAAAGCCTCATTCCTTTTTTCATTCTTTTACATACCTTTTAAACTTAGCTCACTTGGTCCAAAGTTGCTTTATTCCTTAATAAGTCTTGAGTTCAAGTCTTATTAAGCTACTTTTTAGTGCATGCAATTTCTATTTTCAAGTTACTTTATTGTAAAAGTGCATCTCACATAAATATACTAAAATAAAATGTGAGTCACTCAAGTCTTTTAATTTATTGCCACACTATTTAAAAGTAACAGTATTGTAAAAGTGAACATCACTTATTCTACAAAAGTGATTCACTTAAAAGCAACTTTATTGTAAAGTGATTGTCAAAGGTTGATCTTGGGAAGAGGGGGGGTCTTTTTTTTAGTTTGTCAAGTTAATATCTTCCACATCGCTATTGGGGACATCTTCAACATTTTATTTGATCAAGCATAACTTCATCATCTAGAATCAGTTTTCAGTGCCGTTTTTTTTAACCACATATTTTTTCGAGCTATTTGCATCCAGATAGTTAGTTTTTGTTCTTTCGACCATTATTGTACAGTATGTCTGCCCCTTGTGATATTATACTTACAAGTTCTAACTATTTCTCATGGAAATCTCGTATGGAGGATGTTCTACGAAGTAGGGGACTTTTCAGGATAACCTCAGGGAAAGAAACAGAACCCACTGATGATGATAAAAAAATTAAATGGGAAAATAGATGTGATGAAGCTCGTGGATTGATTGGGATGTCAATCTCTATTGATTTGCGATTCCACATATCTGGAATTGATGAACCTGATATAGCTTGGGAAAAGTTGGAATCTGTGTTTGGTAAACACAATGAAATTCGGGGTCATCAACTTGAGAATGAGTTGCTTTCCTTGAATCCAAATGATTTTTCATGCATTCAAGACTATTTATCTAAGTATAAAACTCTTATACTCTTATGTGCATAATGCAAGATTAAGAAAGAAGACAAACAATATATTTATCATATTCTTTCCAAACTTGGACCTACATATCCTGTTTTGTATCTACATTCTACTCCATGAAAGAATCCTTGACTGCAGCTAGCTATCAAGAGCCTAGTCTTGAATCCTTTTGTGATTCCTTAATTAGAGAGAAAGATAAGCTCTTTCATCTTGGAATAATTAACAATGCAGATACATCTAGGAAAGTCTTATTGTCCCAACAAAAAGAAAAGTCCAAACCTCCCAAGAAACAGAATTCTCACAATAATAAGCCAAACAATAAGGGTCCCAAACCCTCTCAGTCGGGTCCTTCTTTAAAAAATGACAAATGATCCAAGCCAAAAGGAAAGAAGACTGAGCGTCATTGCAATTTTTGTGGGAAAGATAATCATGATGAATCTAAGTGTTTCAAGAAGATGGCAGCCTTGGAAGCAACAATGAAGAAGCACCACATCAGCCTAGATTCGTCTTGAATCTAACTCTCATGGACATGCACTTTGTGCTTCTAGTTACTCTTATACTGCATCTTCTTCTTCTACTTCAAATGAATGGCTCATTGATTCTGGAGCAACTTATCATATGGCTAAGGATCAAGCCATCTTTTCTACTATGCATGAATGTAAAATCAAACAAATATTTGTTGGTGATGATAGATCTCTAAGTGTTGTATAATCTAGAACAGTTCCAGTAGAAAATGGTCATTTCAATGATGTACTATGTGTTCCAAAAATTTCCTGCAGTTTGTTATCAGTCTATCAAATTACTCATTCAGGTGAAGGTAAAACTGTGACGTTTACACCTCACCAAATTGTAATCAAGGATTTTAAAAATCCTCAAAATGTCCTTGCTACTGGAACTGTTGATGATATTACCAGGTTGTACAAATTTAACAACTTTGGGTCATCACCTTTTCCTTCAATTTTTGTTACTCATAGTGATAACTTGAGCAAACTTTGGCATGAGCGATTTGGTCACTTAAATTACCACTCATTGCAACAACTATGTAAAGACAATATGGTGATTGGTCTTCCGATGGTATCTTGCAAAGATGGTGTTTGTTTCGGTTGTGTACTCGGAAAATATCATCGGGATAGTTTTGGCAAACATGCCTCTTGGCACGCCTCGGTTCCCTTGGAGCTTGTGCATAGTGACTTGTGTGGTCCTCTTCCATCTGCTTCATTTTTTGGTTTCAAATATTTCTTAACTTTCATTGATGACTACTCCAGACACACTTGGGTTTACTTCCTAAAACTTAAGAGCGAAGTATTTAACATGTTCTTGGCCTACAAGGCCCTTGTTGAAAAACAATTTGGTCATCAAATTATTAAGTTACAATCTGACAATGGAGGAGAATATGTTAACAACAAGTTCACTACTTTCTGCACTAAACAAGGAATCCAAAAATAGCACACTATTCCATATACACCACAACAAAATGGTGTAGCTAAACGGAAGAACCGCACTTTAAAAGAAATGGCTAATTGTATAATCCAATCTAAGGGACTAAGTCTTCAATATTGGGCTGAGGCCATAAATTGTGCAAATTACATAGCTAATCTCACACCCACTAAAGTTTTACAAGGTATAACACCGGAAGAAGCATGGAGTAAAATTAAACCAGATGTAAGTCACTTTTGTGTGTTTGGTTGTGAAGCATGGGCTCACATTCCGAATGAAAAACGGCAAGCATTGCAGCCTAAAAGTGAAAAGTGCATATTTGTTGGATATTCTGAAGATGTAAAAGGTTATAGACTTATCCAACCCCATTCACATGATATAATCATTAGAAGAGATGTTAAATTTGATGAAAATCCTTGGCCTGCGAGCCTAACTTGGCGGGTGTGCCATCTTTGGCGTGCGAGCTTGATTCGACGATTGTGCCTTCTTCTTCTTCTTCCAACTTCTTTGACAGGTTTCCAACTCCAGTTTCTAATGATGACAGTGATGATGAAAATCCACCTCCACCTACTCATGTTCCTCCAATTGCACCAGCACCAATACTTCCTCAATGGGTCCGTTCAACATGTGAAGCAGCTGGTGATATTCCTGGTGATCCTACAGATCAACGTCGAACATGTTCTCAGTTTCAGCGAGCCTCTTCTCTTTTGGCTCAAGTTTCTGAGAATCATGATCCAGAAACTTTTGCAGAATCTTCAGGAAATCTAGATTGGGATGCAGCTATGGATGAAGAATATCGCTCCTTAATGGCAAACGATACTTGGGATCTTGTTCCTCTTCCAAAAGGAAGAAAACTTGTCAGATGTAAATAGGTCTACAGAACTAAGTATGCATCAGATGGAAGTGTTGAAAGACTTAAGGAAAGGTTAGTTTCCAAAGGTTTTTCCCAAGTTGAAGGGATTGAATACAATGAACACTTTGCTCCTATCGCAAAAATGAATTCCATTCGCCTTGTTTTTTCCCTTGCAGCCTTACATAACTGGGAATTCCATCAAATGGATGTCAAGTCTGCCTTTTTACATGGTGATTTACAGGAGGAAATTTACATGGAACAACCTCCTGGATATGTTCAGGATAACTCTATTCTTGTCTGTCTCCTTAAGAAATCCTTATATGGCCTTAAGCAAGCTCCTAGAGCTTGGTATGCCAAAATGGATAGCTTTCTCCTTGACACTAGTTTTTCTAGATGTCATTCTGACCCCAATGTCTATACCAAGAAAGTAGAAAACCATCTCATCATACTTGTTCTTTATGTTGATGATCTTATCCTCACTGGTAGTGACCCTAAACTTATAACCCATGTGAAATCCAGTCTTAAGCAAAATTTTGAAATGTCAGACTTAGGACATTTGCATTATTTTCTTGGTCTCCAAGTCTTGCAAACCAAAGAAGGAATCTTTCTTTCCCAGTCTAAGTATGCTTGTGACCTTCTTCGTCGCTTCCACATGGAAGATTGTAAACCAGCCCCTTCTCCCTTTCAATCTCAAGTCAAACTTTCTACCACTTGTACTTCCCCTGAAGTAGATGCCACCTTGTATCATCAGCTTGTTGGTAGTCTTTTATACTTAACTCATTCTCATCCTGACCTTTCCTTTTTCGTTGGTTGTGTTGCCCGTTATATGCAAACTCCTCATGAAAGTCACTAGAAAGCAGAAAAAAGAATACTTCGATATATTCGAGTTACAATTCAGTTTGGGATTCATTACAGTACAGGGGGGGAACCTTTGTTGGTTGGTTTCACTGATTTAGATTGGGCCGGCGATCCTGCTGATCGAAAGTATAATACAGGTTATGTTTTCAGTCTGGGATCCGGACCTGTCACTTGGGCTTGTAAGAAACAACAAGCTCTTGCTCTTTCTTCAGCAGAAGCAGAATATCGAGCCGCAGTTAATGCCAATCAAGAAGATTTATGGCTTCGATGGATTCTTTTAGAGTTTGGATTCAAGCAACAGCATCCTACTCCACTTTGGTGCGACAATCAAAGTTCCATCAAGCTTTCCAAATATCCATTTCTACATCAGTGCAGTAAACACATTGAGCTACACATGCACTTCATCAGAAACCTTGTTTATGATAGTGTTATTGAAGTTCTCTATTGCCCTACAGATGATCAAGTTGTAAACATCTTCACTAAGTCTCTTACAGAAGCGAAGTTTTCTAAACTTCGATCTATGTTAGGAGTTCAAGAATGTGTCCTTAAGGGGGGATAGGCTCTAATGCCTCCTTCCTTCTCCTAATAGTGTCACTTTTGTAAATCCTTCAATCCTATCCCAAGTTGTTCTTAAGGGGGGATGTTAGGATATTTAGACACATAGGAGTTAGTTAAGATCAACTTGTGTAATATATCCGTTAGGTAAAAGTGTGTTTCTTTAGTATGCATTTGTAAATATTCTAATTCGACGGTCATGATATGGTCTAGACATAAAGTGATCTCACGGTTCAACTTCTCTTAGATCATACCTACTATTGATTCGTAGCTTAACACCCGATTGGTCTATGATCTCTATTTAAAGAGCATAGAGGGTCCTTGGCTAGTTGATTGATTATGAGAAGCTCATGTAACTTTCTTTCTTTTGCATAATAAATTGCTCCAAGTAGCTATTTGGCTGGGGCCGTGGAATGTTTCCCTCTCGAGGGTTTTAACCACGTGACAAACATCAGTGTATTGATCTATGATTTATTTGTGTGAAGCGGTTGCTCAAGGTGTTCGGTCTTTTGGGAGTACCCTGTGTACCCGAACAATATATATTTTGAACACCATGCTTATACTTTGCTAAGATCTTAACCTCTATCAAATCCTTGAGGCATTTCTTTGCAACATAGATTGAGTGACTATTTCACATATTTTTCCTCTTTGAACTTGGCATAAACATATGGAAATGCTCTCCCACTAAGCATAAATATGTTTTCCTCTCATATGCATGTTGTGTTTACATAGCAAATGACTTTTGGATCATTGTTGTAATTTTATTTTCTCTACAAATAGTTGGAAAGTGCCCATTGTTTTCACTATAAATCTAATCAATGTTTAATGTTAGGATATTTAGACACAAAGGAGTTAGTTAAGTTTAAGTTGGTATGGTAATCCCTTGTTCTTGGTTTTTCCAGTTCTTTTCAAGCCACGGAGGTGAGTGGTTGATGGAGGCTAATGACAACAATGAAAGGGGGAGGGGTCGCCCCTTCCCCTTCGAACTAGGCTATAGGTGTTCAAGTTAGTAGCATTCAAATTTCGTTGAATGAAATGGGTGGAGAAGGGTTGAGGAATCCCAAAGTAATCCCTTGTTCTTGGTTTTTCCAGTTCTTGTCAATCCACGGAGGTGAGTGGTTGACGGAGGCTAATGGCAACAATGAAAGGGGGAGGGGTGGCCCCTTCCCCTTCGAACCAGGCTATAGGTGTTCAAGTTAGTAGCATTCAAATTTCGTTGAATGAAATGGGTGGAGAAGGGTTGAGGAAGCCCAAAGTAAACACTCAGCTAGGATCTAGAGGAAGGCACCTTGGCTAGTGCTTGCCCAAATCTGCCATGCTTCCTTCCATGCAAATCAAATCGAAAAAATTGAGGGATTGCATCCAGTACATGAAATACCATTCCCTGACTGGAAAATTCATGGGGATTATTCCATATGAGAAAGTCCTAATCTAGTGGATAAATTCAACCTGGAAGCCCAGGGGACATTACAATCTACAATTGGGTTCCAAGGGTATTTTTACCATAATTTTCATCAGCCTTGAATATCAAAATCGTGTGATGGATAGGTCATAGGGATCCTTATTTCTTCTATTCGGCTAGACTCTTTCTTAGGACCTTGAAGGAAAGGCTCTATCTATAAAAAATAAGATATGTGAATAGAGTCGGCTTGGATCTGTATGTACTCTCGAGAGAGAATATTGGGACCCAGATATTTTGGAGTATATCGACAACACCCAAGTATCTTTCATAAATATCTCTAAGTAAACCAGAGCTTGGCGGAATAGGGAATACACATGAATATGTGTTTACATGGATCTATCGAAGGATCTACCAGAGGCCGTTAACATAACATGGGACGATGAGGATTGGACGCAACCCCTAGATTATGAGAAGATCCCTTTTTGATGTCGATGATGCCATGAATATGTGCATCCTTTTCAGAGACTTCCCTCAAAACAATCCTCCCCTTCATTTAAAATAGTCGAAGATAGTAGACGACAAAGGATTCACAGGAGGACCATCTCGAAAGAGTGGTAAATAGGGGGGCTCGAAGACATGATGCTCTTAAGGTTCATAAAAAACCTTTGGTTTCTAATCAATTTATAGCATAGAAATACATCTAGAAGAGTATATGGCGCAAGACTCCCCAGCAGATTACCCAATCCCAAAGTCAAAACAGCAGGATAAGGAGGAGCGACAGGACAAGATTGAGGATGGGAAGATCCCACCTCAGTAATACATGGAGGTGGAAGAAGAAGGAGAGAATATGGACATCGAAGAGCTTGATTTAGAGGGAATTGAGTAGGCATGTGAGAAAAATGATAAGGGGTACATACCCCAACACCAAGTATCCCTCCTCCAAGCGATTATTATAAATCCCTCCTCCATGAATCCCCTTGGGATTGAGTCATGCCCCTAGAAATACAACAAGAGGAAGTATGAGGAGTCAGGTAAGGAAGTATGAGGATGCATTGATGAGGCAGGACTTAGATTAGTGGAATCGGGTCAATACCCTATTATTAGGGTTTCTATGGGCCTTTAAATTTTCTCTTTATTTTTTAATGAAGGTTATAACCTGGAATATAAGGGGTTTGAACAATCCTTAAAAAGTTCGAATTGTGAAGAAAAAGATTCAGAAATAAAATATGGCAATAATGTTTTTGCAAGAAACTAAATGCTCCGAGGCTCAATTCAAAGAATTAGGGAGGAAAGCTTGGCAAGGATGTGAAGGTGTTGGGACCCTAGTAAGCTTATTCTATCTAGATTTCTTGCCACTCCTCGATCTGTATTTGTTGAATTCCAAGTGGTTGGATTTTTTATTAGGGGGGTCTTTACAAATGTTTATGGACCCCATGTGGCCCAATAGAAGGTGGGTTTCTTAGACTCCCTAAATGGGCTTAATCAATGGGTGGTCGATTAACACTTGATAGTAGGTGGAGACCTTAACATGATCACCTCCCTAGATGAGAAGAATGGGGGAAGGAAGAGGTTGGACAAGGATAATGTACTCTTCAGGGCGACCATTGAGGAATTGGATATGGTGGATATAGTTATCGAGAAGAGTATTTTCACTTGGAACAATAAGAGAGGAGGGGAGAACCATGTTGCTTATCATCTTGACTGGTTCTTGGTATCGGAGTCTATTATGGATATGGAGAGTGATTTTTCAACTTTGGTCCTTACCTCTGTAGGATTGGATCATTGTCCCATCAATTTATTTTGCAGTGGGTTGAGGTCGCATTTCAAAAATCCCTTATGCTTCAAAATTTTTTGGCTTATTCATCTAGACTTCAAATACAAAGTGCACCAATGGTAGGAAGAACTAGATCAGGGGGGGTGACCAGAGTACATACCAATTCCAATAGAAACTCAAGACCCTCAAAGGAAAAATTAAGAAATGGAACAAAGAGGAGTTTTGAAACATTTTCTCTAACAAAAGGAGCTTGGAACATCGGCTAGAAGAGATACAAGTGTAATGTACGCAAGAAGGATTTACCCCTTATCTGTGTGCGGAAGAATCTCGCACGACTGCTCAACTAATGGAAAGAGAAACGTAAGAGAAAATTTTGTGGAGGTAGAAATACAAGTTGGCATGGATTAAAGAAGGAGAAAGGAATTCAAAAATTTCCCACCGATCGGTGATTCAACATCAACATAAAAACAAGATCCTCATGCTTAAAAATGAAGCAGGGGCACAATTGGAATCCATAAAGTAAATTTAAAGGAAACTTGATCATTTTTTCCAAGAGATCTTGGAGGAGTCTCATTCTAGAAGAAGACATTGATCGGATCACCCAACATGTCCTTTCTTTGGTCACTGAAGCTCATAATGACTTACTAGGAATTACGTGGGCTAAATGTTCATCTGCAGAGTGCTAGACCCGTCAGCAACTCTTGGATGACACCATGCTCATGGGGAATCCATTAGTTCAAGAGGCTTGACCTATCAAGTTTTGACTCCAGAGATTCGTGATGAATTTTGGCCTAGAGGTTAATTAGCAGAAGTCTCATATTTTCTTCTTTAACACTCCTCAGGTCACCAAACTGAATATCAATCACATTCTGGGATTCCAAGAGAGCTCCCTTCCATCCAAGTATCCAAGGAGGGCCCTTGGCTAACTCAATTATCTATAAAGAATCATGGACAAATATATTGTATAGAATGAGGAACAAGTTGGAAAGATGGACTTTCCATCCCTTAAACCCTTCAAGCATACCAGTTATTGTCAAATCGGTTCTCCAAGCCATGCCAGTATACCTTTTATCAACAATGCCAGCCCCCAAATCCATGTTAAAATAAATCTAAAAAATCCAATGAAAATTCCTATGGAGTGGGGCTGGGGAGCAGTGGAAATGGGACCTTATCAGTTAGGAGGATAGTTTTTCTCTAAATCTTCATGGTGGTCTATTTAGGACCTAGAAAAATTTAATGAGGTATGTAGTGCAAAATTTTGGTGGCAGTGGGATAATCATGATTCTGAACCTTGGCAAAGTTATGGAATTGCAAATTTTCCATAGGCTAGAGCAAGCGGGACCAAATTCGCTTTGTGGAGAATAGACCAAGATCCCATATTTGGAGGTCAGCAAACTATGGAAGGGAACTAATCCAAGATCATAGTTTTGGGGAGATTCAAAATGGTGAATCGACCAAATTTTGGGAGGACTCTTGAAAATAATTTCCCAATATTCTATGGTCCCTAGATGATCCTTGGCTTCGGCAGGACTATGACGCTCAGGGGAAAAATAAATTTAGGGACGTTTGGGTGGAAGAATCTGGGAATGGATAATTTCGTGACTTGGTTCCCCAGACCTAGTGGAATCAGATGGGCCTCCAAGAGGATTCAATTCATATACAGGAGGTTCTTTAGTCCAAGTGCATCTGGGTTCATCATGGAGAAGAAAATCTAGCATGGGGTGTGTTTTCTCCATTAAGGAAGCCTGTGTCCTGTGGATAGGGAACATGCAGGACACATGTGCATGTGTCATGTGGATAGGGAACAACAAGCAGACATGTTGATGAACAAAATGATGTAGGATTGCAAGACAACTATGGAAGGTTCATTAGAGGACTTAACTAATGGGATGTTCAGAGTTCAGTGTGAAGCTCAACATGCTTTGGATGTGTCTCATTGGTAAAAGGACAAAATTCATGAATTGTAGTAGCATTAAGATGTGGCAATATGGTATGGTCGAGGAGATCATTACTTGGATGGGTAGACAGATGGTTAGGTATGGAGACCTTAATGTGGCCTTTAAAGGTAATAAGTGATAGCCTCTTCACATGGTGTGGGGGAAGGTTGTTCGTAGGAGAATTAATGAGTACAGGAGGTGGAGGATCGTAGGATCTACCAGGAAGAGATTTGACAAGGATCATGGTATAGAAGGTTGGCATAAGCAAAGTTACAAAGTTCATCATGGATGATTATGGAAACATGTTATTTAACCCCATGAAAGGTGTCCAACCCACCTGTTAAATATGCTATCTCGCTTACATGCATGCAATGTTGATTTTTCTGGAGCATAGGTGGTCTAATTGTGTCTGGCCAAGGATGCAAGCGAAGAGTGAGGTAATGGGTGGCATTGTGGGAAAGAATGGGATGGTGGACAAGTGGAAGGCTCCTGCTAGGAGGCGTAGAATTGTGTGGTCCCAAAATCATGCTACCATGGAGGCTCGCTACTTCAAACTGGGTCTTCCACTATAAATTCAGAACAAGCTAGAAACGTTGGAAGTTGGTATATGGGCATAGCTTGACGATGAGCAGTTGTAGCAAGAGAGAAAGGTGATGGAATATTGGGTCATTGACCCTGGAAATAATGCAGCCATATTGGGGTTATATGAGTGCACTATAGATCTTTATTGGGTGATGAAGAACATGATGGGACATGTAATGTGGGAGAGGTAGCTGGAGGAGGAGGATGTTCAAGTTCCAGTCCAGAATTGGAAGGAGCATCACTCAGATGCCAAAATTATGCACTTGAATATCGACGATATAGCGAAATCTCTGGGGATTTGTGTTCCAAAGCATCCAATGCCACCAACTGATGTCGTCACGTTTAGTTCCTCGGGATTTCGTCCGAGATATATTTCCCTTCTACGTGGAGTTTGAATATGTTGGTCTTTCCGCCTTGTTCTTTTGCTTAGACGTTCTTGTGTTTATGTTAAGTTTTTGGGTTTTAGTTTATGTTTTGTATCAGCATTACGGGGGGTCTAAGGTCAAGTTATCTCGACCAACCTTATATGCCGTGATGTTTTGGAAAAGTCTTAAGAAGGATAGGAGCAATATCTATGTAGTTGGGAAGACCGTCAAAGAGGCTTATGGTTTATGTGATGAGATGGGCATTTTCATTCTAGTCTTTCACCACCCATGGTTGTTTGGATGTAATCGTGGGTATGTACTCTTTATTTATGTTAGTGTAATATTATGCTTTCTTACAAAAAAAGTTCAACTTGGTCTAATGTGTCTTTAGGTAATGTATGTTTCTTTATTCTACTCTTGTAACTATCTAATTTGATGGTCATGATTATGTTTTAAACATAAAGTGATCCAACAATTTATTCTCCTTGATACTAACAACACTTATATGTGTCTTGAAACCCAATTGGTCCAAGGTCTCTATTTAAAGAGAATGGACAATCATTTGTTGATGATTGATTGTCAAAGATGTTCATGTAATCTATTTTCCTTTTTCATTAATATATTGCATAAAGTGGCTATGTTGGTTGAGGTCATGGATTGTTTCCCTATTTGACGGCTTTAACGCTGTAAACATGTGTGCACTGATCATTGATTTGTGTGTGTGAGTAATTTCATTCAAGCTTTAGACCTGTGTGGATATACCCTATTTTTAGAACCTGGTACCAAATATCCTATGAAGATTCACTATCATTGTTGATCAAGATCTTGAACTTGCATCATTGTATGCAACAAGGAATACTATATTATGCTGCGTCTAAGCATTTACTAGCCAAGTGCATTCATGGGTTGAGTAAATAGTTGTAGCACATATGGAATATCATTTCCATTTGGAAACTCTTTTTTTGTTTCAACAGAAAAAGTTTCCACTTGCCCAAGATATGATCTTTTATATCAAATATGGAGGTATACAATTTCATTTTTTTTAATTATGTTATTTTAATTTATTGTTTTGGTTTTGATGTTTATATTATGTGGTTTATTGAAAAATAAAAAAACATAGATTAAATTATTCTATGATCTATGTATCTTATTCGCCATGTGCTTCGTCCAATTTAGGTAAATAATAAATAGGGGGAAGTTGTAGTTTATAGTTAAATTGGCTAAAATCTCACCTTGATCATATGCTTTATGATTTTTTCTTCTATAGATGATGATAGTAAGCATTAAAATATGGCTCAACCTACTCACCCTCAATTAGTTGAGTCCATAGAACATGAACCTACACCAGCACCATAGCTTCCTAGATGGGTTTGTACAACATGAAAAGTGGTTGGGTGATATTGCCAATGATCCATTTGATTAGCATTGTACACATTCATAGTTTCACCAAGCCTCCTCTATTTTGGCTCAAGTTTTAGGGACTTGTGATATAAAAAAACATTTGTAGAATGTTATGACAATCTATATTGGGATGCTAGAATGCAGAAATCTCGAAAAATGACCAACATGCATACAACTGTAAAGTTTCACAACGTAATAAATATTGCCTATTTAATTTTCAAGATACTCCTAAAATCCCAAATATTGAATACCATCTCAAGTTAGAATCATCTAATCCAGACCACCCATTAGGCTATAATGTATTCTCCTATTTTTCACTAAGAGCAGTGTGATTATATTAATGCTTGTTAGTTGATAAACTTATCATTTTTTTATACTTAAAATGGTATCCATGTTGATTGGCAATTGCTTATGGATGGTGTATATTCGTTTAATTATGATAGGTTGATCCTCCATCAATAATTATGCAAGTGATTGATTTTAGTGATGTTGAGATGTAATATTGATACTAACACAAATAGTAATGTTGTAATGGTTTTGCATATGCTTCCATATCTTGGCTTAGTGATGCTTGATTATTTGTAAAATAATTGGTATAGTGGGTTACTGATTAAGTGTTTTAGTGTCGTGCATTATTCCTATATACACACGATATGAATGACATTTGTAATGTAATTCAACAACAATTGCTTGGTATAAAACCATTTCTACCCAACCTTGCAATCAATTGATGCGTTGGAATGAAATAAGGTTGGAAAAAAGGAAATGCTTGAAAATTCACAAGGCGGGTTTGGTTCCTCAAATTTGAAATTAGATCATGATTGTTGATGTGATCTAAGGGCCAAATAACAAAAAGGCAAAAAACCTTGAATCTTGTTTGCTTCTTTTTCATTTCATGATCTAATTCACCATGATTTTATGTGTCAAATAATGGGTCAATTCATTGGTTTTTGAGATTATAAATCCCATATTCCCTTGCACATGACAATACCAAAGTTCACAATCAAATTACAAGCAGGTTTTGGGTGAGGATAAATGCAAATTTTGAACTAAATGTTCAAGACTAACTTTGTGGTTGAGATAAACCCATGCTTCAACATCTTGATTAGATGTGCATTTGGTATGGTTGTTTCCTGCAAAGAGGTTCATCTTGTTAAGAAGGTTGATGGGTTGAAAAAAAAGGGAAGGATCACTGGGGGGCACCATGGATGAGCCTCAATCCTCAGGTTCGAAGCAAGATGCAATGGAGATAACCTACAACCATCCAAAGCAATGATTTGTCTTCAAATGCATTGTTGGAATGATTCTTTGGGATATCATAAGTATACTTGAAATCATGCTTTTTTCCACATTGTTAAAAACCCAAAATGTTTTTCCTTTTGCAATTGAAATTTACCCTTTGGTTCCCATAGTTCAATCATTGTTTGGTTGACAATGGTCAAGGTCAGTTTAGCATTGTGACACGTGAAGATTGAGACTATGGCCAAGTCCATATGATTGTGTTATGAGGTAATACAACTTGCCAAGTTTAGTGTTTTTCCCCTTAAATAATTGTGGTTCCCGCAACTATTCATTTGGGGTAGTTAATGTATTTTTTTCTTTTTCTTTTTCTTATGATTGCACCCAAAACGATTGCAATTTTCATCTTTCCCCTTTATAAGTGTGTCATGGTATTAAAAATTCCTTTTATTGACCTCATTTCTAGCCACCTTGTGATGGGAACTTAGAGAAAAATATTTTGTGAAAAAAGGTTACAATTATTTGCTATCAATATTGCTTGGAGGGTTGTCGTTTATCAAGGAAAACTTTGCTCCTTTGGTTGTTTGAATTGACAGCCATAATAGGTTCAAGCTTTCCTTATTAACAGCATTAATTTTTTCTTTCTTTTCTAAATTAGTTGTGATGGGAATCATAAAGGAACCATTTCATTCCACACTTTTGGTGTATCATTAATGACATACATTGCTAGTAGGTTGTTGGGTATTTGTATTTGAAGATCTAGATCCCTCCCAATTTTTTGTCATCACTTATATAGTATGTTGATGGTGTTTGATATATGGTAATGAGTAGCATAAATATTATGGTAAATTTGGTATATGTTACAAATTGTGTATTTACATGTAGCATATTGTTACAACCATACCAAGTCCTTAAATGTATTGAAATTGGTCAATTTGTATCCCACTCTATGAGCCTATTTAGCACATGAATATCACTTGTAAATGATATTTTTATATAGACATTAATCCTATAAGCATATTTTTATGATTATACAAATCTACATGCTAATTTTATTAACTTACTCAAAGTTGTATCCAAATTGAACTAGAGGGGATTTCACTAGGTTGTTAAATTTGTGTACTTTACAATTAATTAGCAAGGTGGATCAAAATTATTTGAGTTTGTTTGTAAATTAGTGCCTAGGATTTACTATCTCAAGTTTTACTTCGTTTATTTTCCTATTTCCCTTCCAACCCTGGATGCCCATGAGGTTACCTAAATAATTAGTTTTTGGCATGCATGTTGTGTTGAAGGATGAATTGTATATGATGGTACTTCATATAAGTTTTGTCTCAGCCATTATAGATAATAATGACCCTATCAACTAGTGAGGGACACCCCACTACCAAGTCATTGAATGAACTCCCAAATATTATTTGAATCTCGATAGATGATGGAACTATACTACATTTTAACAAAGTTATGTATGTATAAGTTTATCACAAGATATATATGCCTTGTGAAGTGTTGTAGATAAGCTAATATGTAGATGTTTTCATGCATTTATTTATACACTAGAAATAGCCTACATGATTTACAGTAGATAGTGTGGTTTGACCGTTTTTCTACATTTTTTACTTCAAACTATGCTGATTTTTGGAAACCTATATGCGCAATAAATTGAAATGGATAGTATTTCAATTACATACATACATATATATATATATATATATATATATATATATATATATATCGATGTAATGGTTTTCTTTATGCAATGCTTTTAATTTCAAAGTGAAGTCAATAGGCCAATAATTATTGGATGGATAGTTCTTACAATTCTATTAACATTCTAGTTGCATTGATTATCTTAGAGTAACCTTTGAATAAACATTTAGTGTACCCTTGCATAGTTGTTTAGGATTATATTTGCACACTAATAGATATTTTAACATAAATCAACCACTAACATATGACACCATAAAATTAACCTGCACACCAAACTAGAGGACCATTACCCTTAAGGGAAACTACTCCTCTAACTTAGTTGACTAATAAACGTAATAGAGTACTTAATGAGTTTAGGGATCTACTCAATAAGTGGGCTTCCATCTTCTTTTTTCCTTTTTCAATCCCAACAAGGATGTTTTCGGTGTTTTGCTTAAAATCCATTTCTAATTTCAACACAATGGATGAGGAATATTGTTTCTTATTGGTGAATGATACTTGAACCTTGTACCTATTCCTAAAAAATGTGTCATATGTAAATGAGTGTATAGAATTAAGTATGCAACAAATCGAACTACTGATAGATATAAGGCTCTATTAGTTGCCAATGGATTTTCCCAAGTAGAAGAAATTGACTGTATTGAAACTTTTTCCCTTGAATTCCATTTACCTTATTCTATCCTTTGCAATACCATACAAATGGGAGGCCCGTCAATTGGATTTTAAATTTACCTTCTAGCATGGGGATTGTAAGAAGAAATTTTCTTGGATAAATATCTTGGCTTTGTTTTGTTAGATTTTTACCATTTAAGCTAGCATTAAATTAGGATCTTAACTAAGAGAATAACAAGCATAGCAATCAAACACATAAGACAATGAACACAAAGATTTTCCTCGAGGAAACCATAAAGGAGAAAACCCCGCAACTTCCTCAGAGATAGAATCAGCACCAATAGAAAATCCCCAAAAACAATAAGATGATACCCTGACAACAGTAACCTCTTTCTCTCTAGCCCCAGCAACTTCTTCTTCCTCAGCTATGCACTACAACTAAGTGTGAGTGAGTGTGTGATAAATAGAGAGCCTCGCTCTCTATTTATACTAATTCCCGACTTGACAATGACTCACTAGGGCCGACTTCTCTAGGAGAGTCTAATAACCCTAGGGCCCCAGAACTGCGAGGACTTTAACCCTTGAACAATAGGAGGGTTACCCACAATGACTTGACATGACTTGTTTACATTATTGAATCTCCCGATAGGAACATCGGGGCATGACATGACTCAAATACATTACAGACACTTCCCAGAATAAACATCGAGGTAGAAGACATAAGATATACAAGTGAATACATTCCGAACTTACAAATACATCAACACTCCCTCTTAACTAGGAAGGTATTATTTCGACACAATTTTCAGCACTGGTCTTCTTCTCTGTATCGACTGGATCATCTCGTCATCTTCACCTTCAAGTCTTCTTCA
The DNA here is from genome assembly GCA_001517045.1 of Pseudotsuga menziesii. NCBI lineage: Eukaryota > Viridiplantae > Streptophyta > Pinopsida > Pinales > Pinaceae > Pseudotsuga > Pseudotsuga menziesii. The sequence goes on along the minus strand of LPNX010582001.1, from coordinate 434,862 downwards.
TCTTCAATTCATCTTCATTTTCAAGTCTTCTTCGTCTTCAAGTCATATTTGTCTTCAAGTCTTCTTCCTCTTCAATTCTTCTTCATCATGGGATCTAGATCATCACTCGATCTGGATCACCACTACTGGATCATCACTGTCAGATCATCATCACTGTATCATCATCAAATCTAGATCATCACTTGATTTGGATCATCATCAAGTCTAGATCATCATCACATCTGCATCATCACTTGATCTGGATCATCATCAAGTCTGGATCATCATCATCGGTGCTATCTCTCGATTCTTCTCGTCACGGGAAGTTCTACAGAGCCAGCCCTTTTTCATGCTGGTTGTAGGCCTACCCTTCATGTAGGTATTCAATGCTTATATCTGACACTAAGTCAGAATGGCCTGCCCATCTCTTACATCTGACCTCATCTTGTCAGAAAGGCACGCCCAACACTCACATCTGACCTCATCTTGTCAGAAATGCCTAACACTCACATCTGACTATGTGTAAACACATCACGCCAGAATGGCTCAGCACTTATATCCGACCATGTGCAAACACACTGCATCAGAAGGGCTATGCACTTACATCTAACCATGTTCAAAAACACCACATCGCAAGGGCTCTGCACTTACATCCGACCATGTTCAAAAACACCGCATCGGAAGGTCTCTGCACTTACATCTGACCATGTTCAAAAACATCGCATCGAAAGGGCTCTGTACTTACATCCGATCATGTTCGAAAACACTGCATCGGAAGGGCTCTGCACTTACATCTGACCATGTTCAAAGACACCGCATCGAAAGGGCTCTACACTTACATCCGACCATGTTCGAAAACACTGCATCGGAAGGGCTTTGCACTTACATCCGACCATGTTCAAAAACACCAGATCAAAAGGGCTCTCAGTCCCAAACTGAGGATTCCTGGTAACTGACCAGGTGCCTCCATTCTCCTAGAGAATGGAAAATTAGCACCAAGCTGAATATTCCTGGCAACTGACCAGGTGCCTCTATTCCAAGAATGGCATTCAGCATTTATATCTGATCATGTAGGAACTAATCCTACAGTCACATCAAAATGGATAAACACTCACATCTAACATGGAAGGAACCAAATCCTCTCACCATGACAGAATGGCTCAGCCCTTACATCTGACCATGGAAGGAACCTAATCCTCTCACCATGTCAGAATGGCTCTAGGTCTCATCATTTCCCCTTGGAGGGAACCTCGATCTGGAGAACACCAAGCTTCTCCTTGAAGTACTCAAACTTCACTCTGGCCAATGGCTTCATCAACACATCAGCTATATGTTCATCTGTCGCAACATACTGGAGCTTCATTGCTCCTCTCTGCACCATATCCCTGATATAGTGATACTTGATCTCAATATGCTTCGACTTTTCATGGAACATTGGGTTCTATGACAACTTCACACAACTCTGGTTGTCGCAATATATACAAGTAGCATCCAATTGGAGATCAAATAAATCAGACAGTATCTTTCTCAGCCACACTGCCTCACAACTAGCTGAACAAGCTGGTACATACTCTGCTTCATCTATACTCAGTGCCACATGGGACTGCTTCCTACTAAACCAAGAGATCATACCTGATCCCATATTGAAGCAGCATCCTGAAATTCTCTTCCTATCGATGGCACTACCTGCCCAATCTGAATCAACATAACCCTCTAGGTTAATCTTTTGATTTTCCTCGTACTTGAGCCCATAATCAACTGTACCCTTCAGGTACCTCAGAATATGCTTTGTAGCAATCAAGTGAACATGTCTTGGATCTATCAGGAATTGGCTCAAGGTGTTCACAGCAAAGCAAATATCTGGTCTCGTGTTCGTCAGGTACATCAAGACCCAATCATCTAAGGATACATCGTAGCATCAACCGCTTCTAATGAAGCATCACTCAATAGCTTCAGGTTTGATGCCATAGGTGTGGTTATGGCCTTGCAGTCCATCATCCCGAATCTCTACTGCATACTTCCCTTGTCCAAGGAATATTCCATCCACATTCTGCCACACCTCCATGCCTAGGAAATAGTGCATCATACCCAAGTCTTTCATTTCAAACTCGGCAGCAAGCTTCCTCTTTGAATCAGCAATCAACCCATCCATACTTGTTACAAATGGGTCATCTACATACAGTAGGAGTATCACTGGGTTACCATCTTCAACCTTGTAGTAAAGGTTGGAATCTACTTTACTTTTGGTAAAGCCCAAACTAGATAGAAAGCCATCAATTCTACCGTACCATGTCCTGGGTGCATGTTTCAAACCGTACAAGGATTTCTTCAATCTACACACATGAGACTCCCTGTCATGTGTCTCAAAATTGGGTGGCTTCTCCACATACACTTCCTCTTCTACTACACCATTCAAGAAAGCAGTCTTGACATACATCTGGTGTATCTTCCATTTCATCACTGCAGCCAAAGCAAGTACTAATCTGATGGAAGTGTATCTAGCTACAAGTGCAAAAGTTTCTTCATAATCTATTCCTTCTTTCTGGGAGAAACCACGAGCCACGAATCTTGATTTATATTTCTCTATGTTTCCATCTGCATCATTCTTGATCTTGTATATCCATTTGGAAGTTACAATGGAATTCCCTTCTAGTCTTGGGACAACATCCCAAACATCATTCTTCATGATCTATTGATACTCTTCGATCATAGCATCCTTCCATTCTTTTCTTTCTGCCACTTCTTCACAGTTGGAAGGTTCTTAATCAATAATGTCACATAGCAAGGCTACATACCTGGAGCAGGACCTAGTTCTCTTCCTTCCTTCATGTTTTGTCTGCATTTATGGGAGACCTTCAACAGCTTTTCTTGCAAGTGGTAGTGCTCTTCAATGCACATGTGCAAGCCTTCTATGCCAAAGCTCATTTGATTCTACTGAGTCATGAACCAAAGCTTGTTTTGGTTGGCCCTTTAATTTGTATAGTCCTCCTTCATGTTCCCCAATCACTACTGCATCATCAAAAGACTTTCCCTTTGGCCACATGAGTACTTGACCATCTACAAATGAAACCCTCATTCCTTTTGCATCCAATGCAGATATGGAGAGGAGGTTCTTCTTTAGTCCAAGTACAAACAATACATTTTTCATCTTGATAGACTTTCCAAAGTCTAGCTTGTATGAGGATTCACCACTACCTTTTATTGGATACTAGTAGTCATCTCCAAGTTTCACCTTGTGAGGTGATTCATGTTCAGATAGTTTCACAAAGGATTCCTTGAATCCAGTCATATGTTTGGAAGAACCATTGTCTATAAGCCAATCATTGCTGCCATGTGTGATATTTCCCGTGAGAGCGGAAATCAGAACATATTCTTCATCACTTGAAGAATCATCAATGTCTTGTCTGGTTCTCTTTGTGGAAGGTTCATCATCTTCTCCATCATGAGCATGATTTCTTCTCTTGTTTCCCTTATTCTTGTGAGAGCTACTTTTGTTTCTAGGATAATCTCTAGCAAAGTGTCCTATTTCATCACATGTATAGAAAATGTACTTAGACATATCTCTGGGCTTTCTAAAGTTACTCTTCTGGTGAGAGTGCTTACCTCTGTGGTGCCTAGTTCTGGTTTTCTTGGATTGTACTGTGAGAGCTTGATCTTCACTTCCCATGTTTTCTTCTCAAGATGCTATCCGAGCTTCTTCTTGAGAGAATTCTTCCCATGGTCTATTGAACTTGACTAGATTCTTTCTGGCACAGATCCCTTGAATGAAAGAGTCTCATGTCCTAGGGAGACCATTCAAGGTGGTCATTACAATCTCTGCATTCTCCACTTCTTCATCTACTGCTTCAAGATGTTCTTTGATCTAGGAGACCCTTGTGAAGTATGATTGTATGGTCTCTACATTCTGGATCTTCACATTCTCAACTAGTTCCTCAAGGTCATCTTTCGGTTTATGTTCTTTCCTTCAAACAGTTTGGTTAGGGCATCAAACATAGCTTTAGGTGTCTTTAGGAAGGACACATGTGGTATGAGGTGATCCTTGATTGAATCAGCAATAATCCTCTTAGCCATAACCAACTTCTTCTTGTGTAAGGCCTTAACCTCATCTCCCTCTAGAACTGGAATCTCCTCATTGATGTAGGAATCCAACTCATTTTCTTCCAGGACTAGGAAGATCCTATTCTTCCAGGCTCAAAAGTTATCAGCTCCCTCAAGATTTTCATCAAGCTTGGTATGATGAGACATCTTAACTGAGAACCTCAAATGGAAATACAAAATATTTAGATCTTACCAGGTTAAGATGTCAGATCTGGATATGGAGCTGAATTTTTGCAGTGCTGGTTCAGGAGCATATTAAGGTTTGACTTTCCCAGAGTTTTGTCCAACCAATAGCTTTGATATTGATCTCTAAACTTTGATTTTGAGGAGGAGATCAATCTAGGCCTGGGCTCACTCAAAAATTCCACTTCTGTGGAAAGCCCTAATTTTCGACAGTAGTGTCAGGTCAAAAACTGAAAATGCTCAGAATCAGATTCTGCTTCAACAGAAAGATGTGCCCTGGGGAGGAGAGTCGTCCCAACCTTCTTTTGCTAAAACTCTATGGAGAGAGATCCAAAAGGTAGGAAGCCCTAGTTTCTGCAGCTGCACAGTGTCTTCTTCTCAGGTTAGCTCTGATACCATGTTAGATTTTTACCATTTAAGCTAGCATTAACTTAGGATCTTAACTGAGAGAATAACAAGCACAACAATCAAACACATAAGACAATGAACAAAATATTTTCCTCGGGAAACCAATAAAGGAGAAAACCCCGCAACTTCCTCAGAGATAGAATTAGCACCAATAGCAAAGCCCAAAAATAGTAAGATGATATCCTGACAGTAGTAGCCTCTTTCTCTCTAGCCACAGCAACTTCTTCTTCCTCAACTATGTGCTACAACTGAGTGTGAGTGAGTGTGTGATAAATAGAGAGGCTCACTCTCTATTTATACTAATTCTCGACTTGACAATGACTCACTAGGTTCGGCTCCTCTAGGAGAGTCAATAACCCTAGGGCCCCGAAACTACGGGGACTTTAACCCTTGAACAATAGGAGGGTTACCCACAATGACTTGACATGACTTGTTTACATTATTGAATCTCCCGATAGGAACATTGGGGCATGACATGACTCAAATACATTACAGACACTTCCAGGAATAAACATTGGGGTACAAGACATAAGATATACAAGTGAATACATTCCAAAGTTACAAATACATCAACATGTTTAGTATGACTCATATCTTCTTTGTTTCCTTAAAAATATTTCAGTTTCCTTGAGAAAACTCTTTGAGCTTGGCATGATAAAATAGATGATCATCTCCTAATATGATTTCTTTGTATTGATGACCTTATACTCACTAGTGGTGATCTCAAATTTTAACCCATGTGAAATTGTCTTAGAAATAAATTTGACATGATAGAATTACAACATTTGCATTATTTTCCTATCCTCCAAGTATTTCAAACTAAGGCCTACAAGGAATTTCACTTTCCAATTCTAATTATGCATGTGACCGAATTCATTTCTTTCCCGTGGAAGATTGTAAACCAACCCCATATCCCTTCTAGTTTGCAATCAAACCTATTTCCACTTGTACCACATCCAATGTACATGGAATTTTATACTATCAGTTAATTTATATCCTTTTGTATTTAAATCATACATGTCTAGATAATTCCTTTTATTTTGGTTTTGTTTCTTGGTATATGCAAACACCCCATAAGAACCATTGGGAAATAATGAGGATACTTCAATATATCCAGGGTGCAATTCAGTTTGGGATATGATATAGTTCAAGGGGGGCTCCTTTGTTGGTGGTTTCACTAATTCTAATTGGGCCAATGATCCTGAAGATTGTTACCCTATTACAAGTTTTATTTTCGGTCTTGGTTCTATATCTATCACTTGAGCTTGTAAGAAGAAATGTACACTTGCTCTTTCTTCAGTAGGGGAAAAGTATCGAACAATGGCTTGTGCAAGCAAGAAGCCATATGACTTCAACAAATCCTTTCAAAGTTTGGATCCTAGCAATATCCCTTTATCACACTCTGGTGTGACAAACAAAGTGTCATTCAGTTTTCTGAATATCCACTTCAACATCAACTCAATAAACCTATTTAGATACACATTCACTTCATTAGGAGGTTTATTCTAGAATAGCATACTTGAAGTGATCTATTTGCTGGAAACCTAATTCGAATGGATTATGGTTTCATGTAAATAATGAAACAATTTTCAGAAGACAAAAATTATTCTTGAAATCCAACGGATCTTTTGAAAGATGAAGTCCAACAATCATTCAGTATTGTATAAATAAATCCTTCTTGATCAATAAAACATGAATCAATTCAGAAGATACTCTTACATGCGGTATCATAGCAAGTTCAACTCATGCAAATCCTAGCATATTCTTTGTATTCTTAGTCTATCATGATGTTATGCCTCTATTCCTTTCAAACCTGTAATTTACCTTTGCCATTGGAACATCTCTCTCCCTTCATAGGTCCTCTTCACTCATATGGACATCTCCATCTATTATTGTGTTTCACCATTTGAAACTCTAATATATTCAAGAAGCATTCTCTCCACGAGAATTTTGTGAGAATCCACTCCAATATGTCATTCTCCTCCCATGCGCAACCTATTTTCCCATCTCCAGGAACGCATGAGCATCATTCTTTGAAACCCTAGTGGTGAACACCAATGTGGCTCTCTAATGGTGATGGTAGAAGATCAGTGTCCTATGTTGAGTTGTGTAGAAAACCAAATATTGATACTTCCTGAAGCTACAAGCTTATATCTCTAAGCTAAAATCTTATTGTGTGAGCTGCAAGATACATTGTTAGGATTGAGTGGAGTTGGTGGAGCTGGTATCACATTGTTTTTTTTTAATTGGTTGTTGCATATCATTTAAGTATCGTATATTGTTGTGTTGATTATCATTAGTATTGCAATTGTTTCAACTATTATTGCATATTGCAAGTGGAGACCATTGTGAAGTGTGACCTCTCCTCCAAAAGTGTGACCATTGTGAAGAGCGACCTCTCCTCTAGATTATTGTTGTGGTTGATAATTTCCACAGCATCGATCTTTATTTTGGATGTGTTGCATGGAACATCCAAGAACCTACTTTTGTGTATCGTCTCTTATGCTTGGAGCTGCACAACTTGGTATCATGGTGACCACCATGTTAGCAAAATTGTGTAGCCAATAGGATGAGTAGAATTCCAGTTTTGGTAGGTGCATGCAAGTTACAATTGGTGTTGTTGGATTTGTTGGCAATGCTTATCCATATAAAACATGAAATGACTTTTTATTGCATATGTATGAGTTATTTTAGTTGTTATAAGATAGATTATGAGTATGTTATAGTTTAGGTGGATCTTACTTGTTGCTACTATGTTTGAGATTATGACCATGGTACAGTTCAAGTGGTATTGAGTGTACTAAACTTTGTACATTCATTTTACTATGTAATCTTAAAGCATATTTGTTGTAAAATGTGGAAAATACATAAACCTGCTCCTTCTTTATGTTCTCCCAAACATTGTTAATTTGTAGATTGAGTATATCAAAAGCTTATTGAATATGCATTCTCGAAGAGGACATGGAAGAAAGAATTTGAGAGGTGGGGGGGGGAGGGGGGACAAAACAAACATGAGACCAAATTTACATTGCAAAGGTTGTGGGAAGAATATACATGAAGCAAATCAATGTTCGTCCCCTTAGGATACCATCAAAGAGAGACCTAATTAGAATAAAGAAGAAAAAGATAACGGCCAAGAGGCTGGTAAAGCTCTTGAATTCGCTCATTGTATTATTGCACATTGTAATATTAGAAAAATTGAAATCGCATCATTTTCATATTACAAAGATACTTGGTTGCTTGATATCGGTGTAACATCCCACACAACACTTAGAAAATGTTGTTCTAAAAAAATAAATGACAATGTAGATGGAACAGTATATTGTGCAAACAAATCCAACCTCATACCAAAGGGAATTGATTCCATCAGGCTCAAATTGCATGGATTCCCTAAATTTTCTACATAATGTTCTTTATCTTCTAGATTTGACAAGAAGCTTATTGTCCCTAGTGCATATTAGACAATAAGGCCATTCCATCCACATGTTTGATAGAATATTACACATAAGGAAGTCCTCTAACAACCAAGTCATCATGATCAGATATGAAGATGGAAAGTTGGTGAATCTGGAAGAATCATCTGCAAGAGTTCAGAACTTTGTATATTGTCTTCTAGTCTATGGCATGCTAGATATGGACACTTAAATTATAACAGTCTTTGCTTGTTTAAAAATAATGAGGTTTCTTGTTTTCCCACCACTTTTAAGAAGATGAACCAATGTGATGCATGTCTACTTGAAAAACATAGTAAGCATCCTTTTCATGATTCCAAAATACAGAGCATGTACAAACTAGAATTGGTTCACTTAGATTTGTGTGTCCTTATGCATGTTGTTCTGCTAATGGTAACAAGTATATCTTGACTTTCATATATGACTACACCAAGATGTGTTGGTTATATATGTTGAAAGAAAAATCTCAATCCTTTTGAAACATTTAATAATTTTCATGTATGGATTCAAAATGAAACTCAATTGTAGATCGGTTCCCTTTGTACTAATAATGGAGGAGAATACACATCAAATAATTTTGAATCCTATCTTACACAACATGTGATTAGGCACCAAACCACAATTCCATACAATCCTCAACAAAATGGTGTGGTTGAAAGAATGAATCGGACTCTTTTGAATATGCTTTGTTCCATGATGTTTTTTAAGAATGTAAAGTTGATGTTTTGGGATGAAGAAGTTTTATGTGCAATTTACTTAAGAAATGCAATTATATCTCATGATATTATAAAGAAGATTCCATGTGAAATGTTGTATGGATGCATCCCTTCAGTGAGGCATCTCAGGGTCTTTGGTTCAACCTGTTATGCCTTGATACCAAATCAACAAAGAGACAATATTGGTGCTTGAAGTCGGAAATGCATTTTCTTGGGTTACTCAAACACCACCAAGCTAGGCATATCATATTTATGATGAGGTAAGCAAAAATTTTATTATTTCCAGAGATGTCATTTTTATTGAAATTGATAAAAATGGTGATTCTATTAATAGACAACTTGATCATCTCGAAAAAATTTGCCATGTAAATACCTTTCATGGAATTGATAATGAAATTCCACATCTTAAAGGGAGGGTCCCTATCTTCTATCAATCTCTAGAATTTCCTTTTCAAGCACCAATAGCCCCCATGAAGAAGAAGTTTCTACGACTTTACCTGAACAGGATGTTCAACTGGATGATGTGATTGAGAGGATTATAAAGTTATGAAATGGGTCACAAAGACACTTAAAATTTTCCATCTGAATGAAGTTGGAAAGTCGTGAACAAGAAGTTCAACCAGAAAACAATATGGAGGAGATGCAAATAATTCAAACTCAAGTGATGTAGAATGTATGGATGTCTCATATGATTTTGAATTGAATGTATATGCTAACCTTGAACCAAATTCCTTTGAAGAAGTTGTTGCTTGTGATGAGTGGAAAGAATCCATGCAGAACGAGTATAATGTGCTCATGAAAAATGGAACCTGGAAGCTGGTGGACCCTCAATTTGGAAAGAAATCAATTGGCTGCAAGCGGGTAAACAAGAACAAATATAGATCAGATGGCTCACTTGAAAAACACAAGTTGAGGCATATGGAAAAAGGTTATGCATAGAAGGAAGGCGTAAACTATGAAGAGACATTCTCCCACACAACAAAATGGACTACCATCTGCACCTTGTTTTCATTAGTTGCATAGAATGGGTAAAGTTCATCGGATGGACGTGTAAATTGCTTTCATGAATGGATACTTGAAAGAGAATATCTTCATGTCTTATCCATAAGTATTTATTGTTAAAGGGTAAGAACAAAAATTATGTAATCTCATCAATTCATTATATGGCCTGAAACAAGCACGTCAACCATGGTATGAAAATTTAACCAAGCATCTTTTGAAGCTAAATTTCAAGAATTTTAATCTTGATGATGCAACACTATTTGTACATAAAGTTGGAAGTTATGTTGTGTATCTTGTGGTGTATGTAGATTATCTTTTGATGACAAGGAATAATGAAAGTTATATTGCATCAATAAAGAAATAACTAAAGAAGAGCTTTGAGATGACAGATTCGGGACACCTTCACTACTTAGGAATTGAAGTACTCAACATCCTAAGTACATGTTCATCTCCTAGAAGAAGTATGTTGGAGAATCGTTGAACAAATTTTGAATGAGAAAATGAAACCCTCTCTCTACTCCAATGGAAAGGAAGTTGAATCTCATACCAAATGAAGGAAAAGAATTTGAGGATGCCACCAAGTACAGACAAATTATGGGAATCCTTATCTACCTTACCACCACTAGACCAAATATTTCATTTTGTTGTTGGATTCATTTCAAGGCTCATGCAAAAACCTTGTGAAGGACATTGGTCTGCTGCCAAAAGAGTTCTAAAATACTTGAAGGGGACTTGGGACTAAAGAATTTAGACTCAAGTATTATAAGGTGGATGACTTCAACCTTATTGGTGTAACACTGAGTCCATGTGTTATGGAAGAACATGTATCTCGACAAAGAAGAGATCCATATTCATAGTAAATAATATATATTGAATAAAATGATTAATGACATTTTACAATTGAAATTTTGCCTTTAAATATGGCTTATGCACCTATTGGGAGGAGTCGTGTCCTCTTACAGTAATAGTAATTATTAGTTGATTGTTAATTTATATATTGTTTATGTATTATGTATTTATTATAATAATAATAATTATTATTATTATTATTATTATTTATGTAACATTGCCCTTCTCTTATGGGAATCTTTGTCCTCAAAGCTGAGAGTGTTGATGCTCTCATATTATGGGTTGTGTTTGAAGTGATGACTCAAACACTGCAATCTTGGATCGATTTTGTTCTATGGACATGATTATGGAACTTGTTTTGTAATCTCTTCTGCTTAAGTGGTGAGTTTTTGAAACAACACAACTTGTACTTATTGTTTTTCCATGTCTTCTTTTGGATTCTATTTATGAATACTTGTCGATCTTCACTTCCACTTTTTGCAATTCCTAAACACGTGGATGCAATAACTATTGTGTCATCTGGTTCAACAACAATGGGCCAACTATATTCAACATCATTTGGAATGTAACCAACAGTTGAAAAGACCACCACGTCTGCATAACTATCTACATTTGTGTTTGTAGAACCATCATAAATTATTTCATCATGTTTAAGTAGGTATTGACTACTTCTACAACCTTCAACTCCATAAATCGGATCATTAGATTTATCTGGAAAAAGTGGTTGAGAGCATTGTGCAAGTGCTTTTTCCATTACACCTGTGGGCACATTTTCATCTTTATTGACATGAAAATTGGAATTGGTTGTTATTCAATTTAATGTCCAAGACATCAATTACATCACTTCCATGTTCTTTGCCACGTTTTTCTTGCGGGCTTTGAAAATTGGATTGGGATTTAATTTCCAAGTCTTCATCTTAGGAGGCCTCTAGTTCGCTTTGTTGGTTTATTTCATTGAAGGTCTTGTCAACAACTTTTTCATTCGATTGTTCCTTATGGTCAAGTACTTCTTCCATTTTCCTCATAAATCGATCAAAGATCTCATCCAATTCTTATTCAAATGACTTCATGGTTAATTTAAGAGTTTAATAGTTAATTAATAATAAATCCAATTAACTATTAAAAATATTGATAATAATAATAATAATGCTAATATATAGTTTTTTTTTTGGGCGGACATGGGAATTAGGGATTAATAAAACGGTGTGTGGCTTATAAAACCAAGGTTTGGTTTTATAAACTGTATGTTGTTTTTTTCGTTCTTTCTTCTTTCCCCTTTTTATGGGATCTTCTGGTCTTCATCTTCTTTTTTACTTTTTCTTTTTCTTTTTTTCTTTTTACTTTCTCTTTTTTTTTTACTTTTTTTTTAACGAAATAAAATTGATAGACAAAGACCCGAAATCAATCCCAAGAAGGGGATTTGATACCACTGTAACACTGAGTCTATGTGTTATAACGAAATAAAATTGATAGACAAAGACCCGAAATCAATCCCAAGAAGGGGATTTGATACCACTGTAACACTGAGTCTATGTGTTATGGAAGAATATGTATGTGGACAAAGAACAGATCCATCTTCATAGTGAATAATATATATTGAATAAAACGATTGATGATATTTTACAATTGAAAGCCTCCCTTTAAATATGTCTTAGGCACATGTTGGGATGAGTCATGTCCTCTTATGGTAATAGTAAATATTATTTGATTATATATTGCTTATTTATTATTATTATTATTATTATTATTTAAAGAATCTATATCCCGACAAAGAAAATAACCATCTTCATAGTAAATAATATATATTGAATAAAATTATTGATGATATTTTACAATTGAAAGCATGCCTTTAAATATGGCTTAGGAACCTATTGGGAGGAATCATGTCCTCATACGGTAACAATAATTATTAGTTGATTATTAATTCATATATTGTTTATGTATTATGTATTTATTATTATCACTATTATTATTTATGTACCAATTGCGTAATCTAATTCAGACTTTGATGGAAACAAAGATACAAGAGTGTCTACTTCAAGCCATCTCATAAGTGTTGGATCATTAATTGTATATTGGAAATCACACAATAATTTAATTCCAATGCGGTTGTTGTGGAAGAAATGAAGGAGATTGTGTGGATCAGGAAGATACTTGAATATTTATAGGAGAAACAAGTCAACTCCACTCCCCTACTAATTGAAAATACCTTTGCAATCAAGTTGGCTAAGAATCTCAAATTCCATGATCAAACCAAGAACATTAAAACAAAGTATCATCCGATTCGACATCATATAGGCCAAGATAGTTCACTTGAGACATTGTTCCACAAACGAGCCAATTGCAAACATCTTTTCCAAAGCACTAGGAAGATAAAAGTTTGAAAATTTTAGAAAAATGCTCGGACTCACGAACACCCCTTCGGATTAAGGGAGGGCGGTGGAAACCTAATCCTAATGGATTATGGTTTCATGTAAATAATGAAAATAGTTTTTAGAAGATGAAAAGTCTTCTTGAAATCCAACGTTATTGTTGGAAGATGAATTCCAATAGTCCTTTGGTATTGTATAAATAAATCCTTCTCTATCAATAAAACATGAATCAATTCAGTAGTTACTCTAACACTATTATTGAATAGATTACCAAGTTGTATAGATTTTCACAAATATCCTTATAGAATCCAAGTTTTCATCTCTTCGAGCAATATTAGGATTTTAAGAAGTTGGAATTAAGGGGGATAGGATCAAATACCTCTTTGCTTCTCCTATTGTGTCACCTTTGTAAATCCTTCAATCCTATCCCAATATGTTCTTAAGCGGGGACTATTAGGATATTTAGAAACTTTGGAGTTACTTAAGTTCAACTTGGTCTAATGTGTCTTTAGTTAAAGTATGTTACTTTAGGATGCATTTGTACTTATGTAACTATAGGGTCACGATATATTTTAGACATAAAGTGATCCGATGACTCATCTTCTCTTCAATCTTAATGACTATATTGATTTGTGAATTAACACCTAATTGATCAATGTTATCTATTTAAAGATGGCTTAAGAAAGAGAAAGAGCTTATTGTTTCTTACAATCCAAATTGACAAATTTAGAACCAATACTAAAAACATAACATACAGTAGACTTTTAATCATCAAGGTTGCTAACCTAGTAGGAATCGGTGAAACCAACCAACAAAAGAGTTCCCCTTGAATTGTAATGAATCTCAAACTGAATTATACCCAATATATATTGAAGTATCAATTTAATGCGTTCTAATGACTTTCATGGGGTGTTTGCATATACTAGGAAAGAAGACCAATAGAAAAATAAATATCAATATGAGTATGAGTCCGATAGTAATTAACTGACAATACAAAGTGGGATCTACTTCGTGTTTATTTCAGGTTTTAGTGAGTTTGACTTCAGATTGGATGGGAGACTGCGCCATTTTACAATCTTCCATGTGAAAGCAACAAAGAAAAATACTTGCACACTTAAATCGAGAACCAAAATTATTTCCTTGGTTTGCTAGACTTGGAAGTTAAGGGAATAATGCAAATGTCATAATTTTTTCATTTCAAATTTGTTGTTAAGGCTAGATTTCACACAGGTTAAAAGCTTGGGATCACTACTAGTGAGAATAAGGTCATCAACATAACTAACACACATTATGAGATAGTTTACTAATTTCTTGGTATATACATTACGGTCAGATCAATAACATCTAGAAAAACGTGTGTCAAGAAGAAACTTATCCATTTTAGTGTACCAAGCTCAAGGAACTTGCTTAAGGCCATAGATAGATTCCTTAAGGTGATAAAAATGATGGAGGCATTTTGAACATAGTGAGGAGGTTGTCCTATATGTAAAGTTATTCTTGCAAGCATGCATGCAAGAAGGCATAATTGTCATCCATTTGATGGACTTCTCATTGACACTAAGTGACAAGGGCTATAAGAAGGAAGATGGAATTCATTTTGTCTACAGGGGAAAAAGTTTCATTATAGTCAATCCATTCAACTATAGAAAATCCTTTGGCAACTAATCGGGTCTTATATCGTTCAACACTTCCATTTGATGCATACTTAGATTTATACACCCATTTGCATTTGATAAGTTTTCTTATTATTAGAAGAGGTACAATATCTGAAGTATCGTTCACAATTAAGGAACAATATGCTTCATTCATTGTCATATCCCAATCTACATGGCCAAAATCTTATGCAAATGTATTTGGATCATGAGTCTAAAACTTGAGCCAAAAGAGAAGAGGTTAATTGGAACTGTGAATGTGTGCTATGTTGATCCGAAGGATCACTAGCTACTTTTAGTATTGTATGGACCCATCTTAGTGTTAGAATATGTAATGACTT
This sequence comes from Pseudotsuga menziesii, assembly GCA_001517045.1. Classification (NCBI taxonomy): domain Eukaryota; kingdom Viridiplantae; phylum Streptophyta; class Pinopsida; order Pinales; family Pinaceae; genus Pseudotsuga; species Pseudotsuga menziesii. The sequence continues at coordinate 419,810 of LPNX010582001.1, read as the reverse complement.
TTGTGATATATTGGTAAAATCTCATTTAAAGACATAAAATAACTCTAATATTATAAACTATATTTATCCCACATGCATCATTGTAATTATATCCTTTGTAACCATTATCTATATAAAGATGTGAAACTTCATATATTCTACATGTGTTATGGGATTTATTGTAATCCAAACCTCTGGGTATATAAGAGAGGTGAAGGAGACTATTTTGGGTATGTGTTGATTGTAGTTCATCACACATCACATGTTGTGTATGTCAATTTGTACACACATGATTATGACTTGATTGGGTGATGGAACTTGATGTGATGCATATGCGAGGATGCCATGTAATATTGGAGATTTATTTTTAGAATAATGGAAGATGCAACCATTCCCGTGGATGTAGCCCATATTGGGTGAACCACATATATGATTGTTCTCTTGTTGTTCTATTTTCTCCAATTTTATTTCATGTTTTATGTTGCTTGGTAGATTAAAAAAATAGACTAGTAATGTTTTCCATAGTTTATATTGTGTTATGATATTATTTCATATGTTCACAATATTCTAACATAGTATCAGAGCAGGTTGTTATGCTCTACCCTCTTCGGTAATATATATATATAAGCAACACATGGTCACGATTTTACTTGGGCTCTTCTTATTTTGTAGTTTTGTGACCTGATTTGTAGTACCCAAGTGGTTTTTTTCAGATCTGGGCATTATTTTACATACTTGAATTTTTTCTTTTTATCCCTAAACCTTGTGGAGAAGTGTTTAAAGGTAAAATTGGATGGCGACTTTCAGAATTTTTTTTACACCTTTTGTGGATATTTTGAAGAAAAAAATTGCATATCTAAGTTCTTATCGCAAGTACTCAATTTCAAAAAAAAATTGTCTCATTTGGATTTTATACAGTGGAGATATGGTTATTTTAAAATTAGTTACTCTCCAGTATTTTGTGACGACCGCAGGGACCGCTGAGAGAATATATTTTGATTGAGTGCCCAGATTTATGTTATGTCAACGAAAGTGGATGCATAATGGCTTCTCCAATTCTAAAAACAAGCTATAATAAAAATTATGGGAAATATTGATCGAGTTATGGTCGTTTCAAATTTTTCATTTTTTCTGCTTTTGGTTTTATGTTGTAGAGTGACAGATCTGTCTTTTAGCAGCTCTTGGGATTCAGTTTCGGTGAGAAATTTTTTGTTGTATTTATCTCTTATCTTTAAATTCTTGTCATAAGCTTTTTGATCTCCTTGCACTAGATTTTGTGTTCTTATACATCATGTTTATAAAGGTTGTATTTTTTTTGTTGTATTTGTCCTTAACCTTCTTTATGTGGAAGATGTTTTGACATTTTCAAGGGCATGGATCTTTAGTATGGTAATGGTGACATCAAGAAATGAACCTATGCGTAGAGATTAGTTGTTTGATTTTAATGTCCCCAACCCATATGACAAGGTAAAATGTTGTAAACTGCGGTTTAAGAACAATGGAATAAGGTTAGGACAACTAACCATTAAATGATTAATTAAAGTTCTAACTTTAATAAACATTACTAATGTTGTGTTACTTAATTAAATAATTTGTCGCCCTTAGTTAAATAATCTCAACACTTAATAGTCTCTATCAACATTAAATTTAAGTTCATAACCGCACTCAATGTATGAATAATGGATCTATTATCATGGTGTGATTAAGGTCCTACATTAAATGCTTATACTTCGTAAAGATTATTGAAAACATAGTTTATAATTGTCAAGTATCGTGTTTTTAATTGTTTGCAAATTTAATTAGTTTGTGGTGTTGTTTGGTGTGTGATTTCAATGAAGATAAAAACTAAGGAAAACACACATCAATACACATATGTAGCTTGTAACCTAAAGACACACCACAACCAAAGCAAAACAAAAGGCATCGGTTGTGATCACAGCCCTCAAAAACACCTCCCAATGGTTGTCCCCTGCAACCATTTCCACTAATATATTTTAGAGTGCATGGTTACCTCCCTCCAGCCATCAATCAATATTACATTTTGATTACATTATTAAAACTAAGATCTGAAAATAGGATTATATCCATGCATAGAACATTTACAATCTAACAATTGGTGCACTCAACCTGGCACTGGGAAAATTGTTGGACCAAAATGGACATATCTTGGTCATATGGAAAGATTTTTCAACGAAAAAAAAATGATCCTTACTAGAAACATTGTTCAGACACAATGGAATAGGTCCTAAAACATAAAAATAAACATATATTAGTGAACCAAAACATATGGTTGTGCCCCAACTAGTACTGTAGAGTCATAGTTACCGTTTTTGAAGAAGAGAAAGAAGATCATAATGAATGTCATCTCGGATTCGAATCCTACGGAGTCCATTATTCATGTAACCAGATTATGACATACAATAATCAAGCATATAGATAATTCAATCCAGCCACGTTTGCACATAATCATCATAGTAATTTGTTAAAACATAAATAAAAGCATATGAGAAATACTTATCTCAAGATATGCGCAACTAACTGCAGCAGGATGACTTTCCTCCCATCCGTAGACATTGTCAATCCTTCCTCGCTTAAACAGGTCACCCCCGAGCTGAGACCGTGGATCCATAGGTAGAGTCACACTTAATATAGAAACTCTTGGAACTACCTCTTCTGAGAACCACAATGCTTCCCACTACTACTTTCATGTTCGTCTCCACTGCCTATGGGATATGACCTAGATCTCCATTCCTATTTCCTAGCTTCCTTTGTGAGATCCTAGACTAGTAGAGTGATAGAATGGAAGAAAAGGGAAAACAACAAGACTAACTCTAAGTCTCAATAACCTCCCAATACTACCAACATTCCCAACATGGATAGATAGCACAAGTGACATGTTCCAAAACTCAAGATTAGCTTCAACAAGGGTAGGGCATATAAATTTATAGCACAAGGAGGGAAACTCTAACCCAAAGGAATCAACTCAAATTAGAGATAGGTAAGGTTTAAGCTTCATCATGGAGACTTAACTTGAATTTGTAGAGTGGTGTCTTAGTGAAAAGATTCCCTTTACCAAATTAGCACCAAGAGGAGAGTTACCAAAAACTAAGGAGTGGAGCCATGAAGAGCACATGGAGGCACACTAATGCATAATGTGGGTCACAAAACATCAAAGAGGGAGAAATAGGTGAGAGAATACATCCAATAGGGTCATAAATATCATGGAAGCACAAAAATAGGATCATCAATGCATAGTGTAAGAGTGGAAGCCATAAAATAGCTTACAACCTCTAAAAACTAGGAAAATGGATCATAAATGACCAAAAACACATAAATGTGAAGGAATGTCTTCCCAAGGAAAGAGGGTTCCACTAAGGTGTGAAAAATATGCAATGTTAACTCCATAGTCCATAAACATTGAGAATAGGGTTCGTTATACAAGGTTTTCGTGACCAGCATTATTAATGTCACCAAGGTGCAAATATGAATTGGGATGGACAAAGTTAAGCCAATAACAAGTTATAAGGTGCTATAGATGTCCCCATCCCCCCTCACTTTGTGGAACCCATGGTCCCCCATACTCTTTTAGTTGTCTTTGATGAGCTAGTTGTTTATTTATTCAATAGTAACAACATTCAAAGATGGCAAAGATGTTAGTAATAACATCAACGTTAACAATGGTGCCAAAGTCCAAAGTCACATTATCAAACAATATCATAAGTCCTTAATCACATTAATCATGCAAATGAGCATAAGCCTGTGGACATATAAAATATCATAAGTCCATTATGCAAAAGAACATAAGTCACATGAAGGATCATAAGTTTGGGTCTTAACAACTGGGGTATTACATTGATGGCTATATTTTCATATCTATAAATGATATCATTGTTTTATTTGATTAATGTTTTGCTCAATATTATAGCATGGTCTCTCTCTTCTAATAATTATAATGATGCTTATATATGTGTTATCTTATGAGCATTATTTGCTTTATTTATATGTTATTGTTGACTTTTGTGTAAAAGCAATTTCATTACTTAATAAGCAATCTCTTTATGATCATTATATGCTCTTGCTAATTAATATCTTGAGTAAAATCATTTTTTTAATCTATGTGATATCATATTTTTGGCTTGTCGTAAGTTTTTTAATTGGTGTATAGTTTCTTTTTCATGTATTCCAGAGGTTGTATCTAGTTCCTGTGTTGTTTGTCTCTAACATTCCTATATGGAAGCATTGACATTTCTATCGCATTTCATATATTGCATATTAACATGATGTCAATAAGAAATGAATCCATGATTATGGCCATTAGTGACTTGTCATCTCATAATTTTTTACAAGCGATATTATGGGTTGAGCATAATTTGTTATATGTTGATCATGTTAAACATTTTGATCTATTTTCTTATATATCATGTCATGTTTATTTCGATCATCGTTTACTCAATATTTATATGACTTCGAGCAATATTATAATCTTGAAATCTTTGTCATGAGCACATTGTACTTGTTGCATTGGGATTTTTGTTCTTATGGTTGTAGAGGTTGTCTTGTTCCTACTTGTCTCTAGTGTTCCCATATGGAATCATTGACATGTGCTTCTTGTATCTAACATTCCCTATGGAAGCATTAATGTTTCCAAGGCATTCATCTCTTGCATATTAACATGTTGTTATCAAGAAATGGTCATATGCTTAAGATTAGTTGCTCGATGACTATATTTTTCGTATATTTAAGTGATATCTTGGCTTATTATTTTATCTTGGTATCTATTATGTTCACTTATGTTTATGCTCATCTATTTATGATATCATGTCATGTCCTTTTTTATAATCATAGAAGCGAAAGCATAAATTCAATTTCTGTTATTTATATGTTCTTGAGCAATGCCATTTTATCATCTCTTATGCCTTTTAGGCTTGTCATGTTTATTATATGCTTACTCTTGGAAGTTCTTGTGTGCAAAATAGCTATCTATGTTACGGGATAGATTTTTTTTTTATTCCTTTCTTGTTTAAGTATATGATGGTTGCAAATCTCTGGTTTTTCAGCATTGTTCCTCTTTGCAGCTTATCCTTGACTACAGCAAATATGTTGATGTTAAGAAGGAATGTAATGTTGTAATTTTATCATATTATATCACCATATTCCAGTAATTTTGTATGATGGACACCCATCTTCTATTGCCCGTGCATCTTTCAACTAAGTTGTGAAGAGTGTCTGCTTGGATCATGTTTCGATGGGTAGACCATTTGGGTCTTGTATTTGCAATTTAATCTTCAGTAAGGTATCTTTAAAGATTGTTTTGATGCATGGATTTGGGGTTCTTGTATTCATCATGCGGTCTATTGTAGAGATCTTTCAACTATCAATTGAGTTATATGTTGTGACGAGTTTGCATCCACATGTTATGTTGTATTGATCATACATTGTTGCGTTATGGAAATGTTCATCATACAACTTGGTTCATATGTAGTTTCATGATTCAATGAGAAGCGGATGTTTTCTTCATGAAGTCCATGAGGTGAAGTGTGTTTTTATTCGCATCTTATGGGGTATTCTAGAAGTTGTCAACAAGGGGGATGTTGATGTGTTTCCACCTTCCTCCCATTTGTATTATTTCTCCTAGCAATCATTAAGGGGTGTTGTTAGAATATGTAATGATGACTTATGTGATATATTGGTAGAGTATCATTTAAAGGCATAAAATACCTCTAATATTATAAACTAGAGTTATCCCACATGCATCATTGTAATTATATCCTTTGTAAACATTCTCTATATAAAGAGGTGGAAATTCATTTATCCCACATGTGTTGTTGGATGTATTGTAATCCAAACCTCTTGGAATATAAGGGAGGTGAAGGAGACTCTTTTGGGTATGTGTTGATTGTAGTTTGTGAAAGTAGTATAGATGAGATTATTACCTAAAGTGTCATTGTTTCTTCTAAGTTTAAGCAAATGCAATATTGTCGACCATGGAGAGCAATGACAATAATCTTGCCCTTTTACTTTTTCTTTTTTGCCCTTTGTTAAAGGAAATGGAAAAGAGGTGTGGAAATATGCATGTGGTGATGTTGGTTGTTTTTTTATCAAAAATTGTATATGCTTTGAATTAATGTAGCAAAAAATGAAATATAGATAGCATGATGGTCACTCCCATAAGCCTTGGAAATTGTAAACACAATGTGGTTTAGAGGCACACTTGTCCAAAAGTGATCAAGAAGTGACCATGTTCCATGTGTGCATTTATTGTATGCAATATGGAATTTTTACTTTTCACGGAGCACATAAAATTGTGTTATGCATTGTTGTTTCCAAGCATGTCAAAGTTGAAATCGCAAGTTAACACTATGCATTCTTCTTTTCTTGTATTTGCCAAGATGTTGGATACCAAATGGAACAAATGTTCCATGCATGCATGTGGCGAAATATAGACATTTCTTATTCTAAGAGAGATTTTTTGTAATTGGAAGTCGGCCACTATTGATTTAATATGTTTTGTTGCATGATTATATGAGTTTTTAAGCAGTATGTATTTTTTTCAACTTGTAAACACTCCATGAAGGTGAAACATTGATAAATAGGCATATTTTTTTCATAGCAAATTTTCTTGTGGTATAGAGTTCATGTGTGTTTCTTGTAAACAAATGATATAAATTTTCATCACGTCATATTCATATAAAAGTTTCTCAATTTGCAATGGCAAGTTGTGTGTCTTTAGTGAACAAACCATCAAGGATTTGTTTGTTTATTTTGAAAACATACTCTATTCAAGTTGGTAATAGGAATGTTGTCTAACCCTTTGAATTTTTTCAACTACTTTTTGGGAAATAGGAAAATTTGATTATTGTAATTCACTAAAGAGATATAGAGAATTCGGTTCCTTGACTGTTGACACAATTCTGTGTAGACAAGTCGAGGTTGTCTAATTTGAGATGGGTCAAATGCCAATTTTTGCATTATAATTCCTTGTGACCTATGTATAGTTCATGCACATGCCAGTTGAACAGGGAACTATTCTCTTATAAGATGAATGCCATTTATTTCTCTTATGTGTCTAGTGAGACGTGTAATAGGTTTCTAGGTATTCCCTATTTCAGATGTATAAAACTATTTCATATTTGTTTGTTCAAACAATCGAATTCATGGATCTATGAATTCAATCCATATTATTTCAGGTTTACATGTTGTATGGAACTTAAAGATGCCATCAACTCTATTTACTAGGCCATCCTCAATAGCATAATTCCTTCCAATCAATTCAACAACATTTCTTGTTTAAGCATTATTGTGGAAGGCATCTGAATATTTTTCTTTACAGAGTTCTGGATTTTTTATGAATTTATTTTGGTATCAAGTGCATTTAGAATAATTGGTTCTGATTTTAAGAGCGTCAACATCTTTTGATTGTGATTATGAAAATCTATGTTGCGATGGAATAGGTATGGAAATCTTGGGTCATTCAATGGGGTCATATAGCAACATTTGTTCAAGTAGCATATATGTTCATTTGTGTGACTATGTGTTTTGATTTTGTTCAAGATTGAAATAAAAATATAATCATATTGTCATATAAATTTCTTTAGTTCAAAGCATTTGACATTAGTTATCCAAAAGATTAACGGTATTATTACAAAGTGTAGTTTTGGATGCTCAAATATCCAAGAATCACAAACTGGCTGGGATTTAAAGAGATCGCCACAGAAGATAATATCAAGCTTGTCAAAAGGTGTTGGTGTGTTCATTATTTCATGTAGTCGTTTGTCAATATTGTGCAACATTTGAAACCCGATCAATGATGCTTCATCAATGAGCAAAAGTCTAAGTTGTTCACATTCTTTTGCTAATGTATCTAGTGTTTGGTACTAAGGGGAACAATTTCTGATGTTGATTGTTGGCCCTAGGAAAATTTAGGAAGAATTCGGCCAGAATTATGTTTGGGAAAATAAAGATTCTGGTCATAAGACAAAAATGAAGCTGCAACAAAAGAAGATTTGCGATGGAAGAAACCACGACAAAATAAGAATAAAGCAGTCGAAAAGAAAAGTTTGACTGATTGTGGGTAAAGAGTTAGTTAGGATAAAGCACGCTTTTGGTAATAAAGCATAATTGTATTTGGGGTTGATATTGCCTATTTTCAATTGTTACTAAATGTATGAAAATAGAAATGAAATCATGTCAGCTAATAGAAAATAGTTGGTTGATTAAGACTATAAAAGCTTATAAAAGGGAGAACCCAAGTTGTGTGTGGGTTACTTACTACTTGGTGTGGCTCATTGCTCGAGGCTCATTGTTAGTTAGTGATTGAAGAGCTAGGTTGAAGAGAGAAGAGAGCAGCTTAGCTAGAGAATTGATCCATGTTGTGTGCGGATCAACAGTTGAGAGAAGAAGAGAATAAGAGAAGAAATACATAGACCCTAAACGAGATAGCATGAAAGGAGAGAAGTCTATACGAATTGTAAAGAACATCTAAAGAATATTCTGCAAGTTGAGCGCACAGACAAAAGATGCTAACCAATTTCTCATGCCAGATGAAGAGCACCTTTGCAGTTTTTTCCGGATGGGTTTCCACGGTAAATGTTGTCTTTGTGTGTCTTTGATCATTATGTTTATGTTGAATGCATGCATTTTGTGAATTAGTATATCTGAATATGTTGCATAGCATTTGTTTATGAATAAACCCATATACATATGTGTCGCACCGCTATTAGATTGAATCAGCGATAAGGCTTTTATGTTAAATGTTGTGATCTGTGTCGACGGATGAGTAGACTGTTATCTTGAATTAATAAACAAAGAACAAGAAGTATAATTCCTAGCTTTGGTCGAGTGATTTGATAAATCATTGTAAGTATAGAAATCCCCACATAACTGCAAAAACCTTGTTTTAGCAATTCCCAAAAGATATCTCGGGGGAGACTACATCTGCATCGTAGGTGTTGTCGACGAGGTCCTGCTCTATCGAGTCGACATCTCAAGAAATATTGATGAACAAAGGGATTTGAACCTGGTTCGACTGAAAGTACGCCAACAATGATAGTGGAAGGTGAAAGGATAAATGAATTGTAGCGCCACCTACATTGTATGCAGCACTACCAGTTGAAGCAACTGTGATTCCCTTTTTTTTATAGGATTGCTTTGGAGATCTGTGTTATAGTGATACAATAGCCCATATTAAATTGTTTTTGTTGTAATTTTTTTTCTTGTCCCTGCATATCTAGTTAGGATCAATGCTGGATTTTTTTTTCTTCCATATAATTATCTCTTTTGTTATACGTTGTTGTTCTTCATTTAGTGTTTTCCTAAATTCATAGTATGTTTTTGTCTTTTTGACATTAGTTGGATCATTGTTATAATGCAATTTGTGATGAAGATCATGTTGTATGTCATATTTATCAGATTCAAGAATAAGAGACTCATGGCCAATTGGATCATTGAAATTGAATATTAGATCATTTATGGATGCAATTTCCTCATTTGCAATCTCAATGTCACCCTATTTTTGTGTTCGAGTATAGAACTTTTTCTTAATGTTTTCGACAAATATTTTTTTTGGAAGAGTAAGCGTCAACCCATGTTTCAGTATTTTCTTTGAGCGAGTTTTAATTCTCCCTATACAGAACAAGTAACATCATTTTTTCCCTATAGTGATTTTCTGGAACCCTTTGTTGATTGCAGCGAAGGTGTCGTATCATAGATGCACATTTTTTTCCGCATTTGGTTATGAACGTGAATAGCATAATTTAAATTCAATTAAACAAGTTTGTTCTAATTCAAGTGTCCTGGCAATATATTTTTCAATGGTTGGCCGGCATGGAATGTCCTCATAATCATCTGTGTCATTTTATAATACTTGAGATCTTTTTAGGACAATTGTTATTTTTTCAAATGGTGCAGCGTTAATGAACACTACTTTTCTAGAACAAGAGTACAAAAGCAAAGACAAATTCATGTGCATAGCTAACCGGATTCACATTTATTGCATATTAAGCGGTGCCTTTCCAAGTTTTCAAACTGTCTCAACTCTGCTATCATTGTTGTAGAAACAATCTTCTCTGATTTTTTTGAAAGAAAATGTCATATCTTTGTCGTGTATGAACTGCAATATGTTGCTGCAACATAAGCATCTACGATGAATTGTGCATATCTGTTAGCATGCCATAATTTAGGTGTTTGTTTTGCAAATGGATTTAACCAAATGTTAAATGGATTCCTTTTCAACAACAAAATCGGGCACAAAATGCATGAGCACAAAAGACTAATGCATTGTTCTCTGTATAATTGGAATTCCTCTAGGAATATGTCAAAATAAATGTTTATAGAATAAGTTCTATCTTGCAAAGAAAAAGAAAAAAATGTTTCTTTTTCTTCTTGGCAATTGATACATTGTTGTCAAGTAGATGCAAAACAGTATTTTTATCAATTAGGGGGAAGGGAAAATTGAACCGACAACTAGAGCTATATTTTTTTTTGCAAGTTCTTGTATGGTCATATGTTTGGATTTTGATAAGATCATCAGAGAGAAGTGTTGAATAACAATATATGTATTTTTCAACAAATTATATAACCTCTCTTTCAGAACTTTGTTCATAGATTGGTGCATTTTGTATCCATAGTAATCTGTGATCATGTTCATTTCCTCTACTTTGGATTTCAGTAATAAATAAACAGTCTTCAAGCTCTCCAAACAATTCATTATTTTTTTAAATTAATGTGTACATTGTCGAGATTCTATGTTTGTAGTACCGGTTAAAAATCACAGGATGGTTTCTGATAAGTGAATCAATGGACTGATCAGAGAAGGCATCGGTTTGGCCAAATGCAAGCCCATCTTTTTCCCATGCAATGCATTGGTTAACGGTGTCCAAAGATGCTTCACGCTAGTAAAAGTGACAAAGAATGTGGATGGTCCAAGTTGTCTTATCATAGCAAAAACATTTTTCTTGTTTTCAAAATAATCAGGTGATGTATGTATGTTATGAAGTGAACGATATTCAATTGGCGAGTTCAATATCTTTTCAAAGTTCTTTTGGTAGTTGACGTCTTTAGCAGTTATTTTCTTTCCTCTTTGCTCACCTTTGCAAATAGCAATCCATGCAGAGCCTGATACTTGTTTAACTAGTTTCCAGACTTCCTTGAAAAAGATGTTTGTATTATGTGTTGAGAAATCCTCGGATGCATGTAGTAGTTCCCACTGATCTATTTTTCAATACGAGAAATGGTTTATTACATCATCAAGGCGACTAAAACCATAGAACAAAGTCAGAAAGTTTAGTGCTTCGGAGAACCTATCTTGTAAAATGCCCAATGGTTTGTAGCCTTCAGAAGATGCAATTTGAATGACCTGTTTATCAAGGTCATCTATAACATGGGGCTCTCAATAAGTATGTATCAATGTTTCATATGTTAGTTCTATATCTTCTTCATTGCTATCTGAATCAATAGAATATAAGTTTGGCAATTCTTTTGTATGTTTTTTTTCAACCTAGTGAAAAAAAAAACCCACTAATTGTTAATGGTAACGCCTTCAGATTTTGACAATGAAGTCTCACACAATTCTTTTAGAGTAGTCATGACATGTTTTTGTCGAACATTTCCAGACAATAATGCATTTTTGTATTCTAATTTTTTTTAATAAACATAGCAATTGCCATTGTGTCATATAGACTTCCAGAAATGCCAATTGCACTCTGTTTAAATTATTGGGAACATTTATGATTGTGCTTATGAGACAAAGTTGAGATTTTTTGTAGCCAAGTTGCCTTATTTGTGCAAAGGCCATTCTTGGAGAAACCAATCTTTCCTCTAAAGTTGTTAAAGATGAAACATAATCCAACTTTGTATTTGCAAGGTGTTGCAAATAAAGGTAATTTTCCATTAGAGATTGCATTGTTGCAATATTTACATATCTCACCATAACATTTACTTATTGTACAAACTCCATGATCTTGTAGACATGATAAAGTCGACAACTCAAGCTAATCAACATCGTACATTTCTTTTTTAAATTGTAGACGTTAACAACTTATGCTTGCTTGGGGAGGTATATCATGTATTAGTTCTAGATATCTTTCAATTGCATTCATTGCTTTATCACGATCTCTTTGTTGTTGTTATATAGTTGAGCTCGATTTTCTTATTCCTTAATTCAAATGTTGAAGTCGTTTTGGAAATTTTCCTAAGATCAATCATAAAGTAGCCACGACATTTCTGAGAGGTCCTAACAAGACCTAAGGCAAGTGAAGAATCTCAAAAATCCAAAAAAAACCCACTAACAGGGGGGAAAGTGAAAAAATCACCCTACAGGACAAAAACGATGGCAATGTTAATGCATGGAGGAATTAAATCCCTACTCTATAGTTCATTAGGAGGGGATTTTACCCAAAATCGATAGTGTCATTAACATTATGAGTGATTTTGTACCGGAAGTCCTAAATACACAAGCCAACTCATGAAACTAAAATAACAGGGTGCCTACTCAAATCTTGGACCAATCCTAACTTATAGATAGACTCTAAACAACCAAGCAAACTAGAGAAACTAGCTTACGAACCCCAAAGCATATGGCTTCTCCCTAGTAGAGTCGCCAGTTCTATTGTGAGGAAGACTATCTTAAAATTGGGGTTGAGGTCACCAACATACTTGGTTATCTGAGATAGACATCTAGGGTTCTACAGTAATCTAATTAGAATCTAGATTCAAGCAAGAATCACACAAAAGAGTTTGAAAGATAGAATCAAATCCACCTTGCTTATGTCGATCGATCCTAGCTTTCTTTGCTCCTTAGCTCTGCTTCAAATATGTTCCAACTTGCCGAAACTTGGACCTGCAAAACCAACTACAACACCTTCCTCAATCACATTTGACAATAGTAAATATTATTTGATGAGTTAAAAGAATAACAAGAACATGAATCTATAACTCAGATTTCAACATAAACATGTCAATTTCTACATCAACCATGAAATTAACTCAAAGTCTAGGAAGGGAAAGATGTCAATTATCTTATTAACAATAGAAACAAATACAATATTACCTTATTTCTACTTTAGGACCTTGTGAAACCTTGACATTGGATCTCCTTCTCCTCTTCTCCAACAATCCCAAGCAAAGCTCCAATGCATAAGGGTTTGAAACCAACTTGGACAACAATTTCAAAATGGATAACAAAGGCATATGGAATAGAAATTTCTCTGGCATAACAATACTTAGGCCCTAAAGTTTCCCCTCGTGGATTACCTCCCTTGTTTTTATAGTATATGGAGATAGATAGGGTCGAATGAGACTAGGTTGTAACTGATGGGGTAGTTCCAAAACCACCCAAATATCCTTGAAATTTGAATTTCATTAATATTTTGATATTTTGGGGTTAATCACTTGCATTGTGAAGGAAAGGGGTGGTTTTGGTGAAAATATATTATTGACAAATCATTAGGAGTGATTTAATAGCTTGTTAACAGTTCATTAGGATGGATTTTGTCATAATACTCAGTTGCAATGCTTAAATCTCAGTTGAAAAGGTCAAAAGTGTTAGGGAATCTCTGAATGACTAAGGCCAAGGTATAAGACACCAAATAAATGCTCCTCCATCCATATTGTCCTTTTGTGTGAGCGATAGTCGACATTTGAAGTGTCGTCATGTAGCGATCCTCATGGACGAAGAAGTGTCAATTTGGGCTATAACAGAGCAACATAAGATTTTTTTTATAGTTGAAAGAAGATTGTTGTTACAATAACACCCATTGGAGATTGATTGCTTTAAAAGTCCTCCTATCATGCTCTTACAATAGAGCCATGGTTCTATCGCCATCATTGTTATGTCTGACCAAGTGGGCAGATGCATCACACATGTTCCACAAATGGAACCGTGTTCTGCCTTTTGAAAAGTGTCATAAGAGGGGCAAGACAAGCCTAGTTGCAACACCATGGTTGTTATATCAAACCAAGTGTTCACATGTCTTACAAATGAAATTGTGTTATGCCACTTGACAACTGAAAATAGTGGTTATCCACACTTAGATGTAACAAAACAAAATGTCCGCTACCAATACAAAATGGCAAAGCTATAAACACCATTTGAAGAATCTTCAATGTGCACCAAAAAACTATCTGAATGTTCTTCATCTTACTTAATCTATAATCTGTTGACCTTTGTGCAAGAATTTTTTCTGTCAACATTACCAAACACTATCATTTTCAACTCTTAACCCAATCGCATAGTGATATTATGAAACAAATATTGTATTTTATATTACTATTGTTTCTAAAAAAACATTACTATTTATGTAATTTTTCCTTCTGACTAGTCACATAAGAGAAGGAGCTATTCTATTTCTCAATTTTGAGTTTAACTTCTCTGTACTTGTCATTTGAGGAGAAAGACGACAACAAACCACTTTTTTATGTTGACCACTACATTGTATCTCAACCAAAGGACCAAAAAAGTTGTTATTTAAAAGTAATAGGCCTTCATGTTTGGCCTAGTTATGGTATTATAATGCATTTATATATTATTCACATTGTTTGGATCCAGAAATTGATTTGTTTAGGGTCTTTTGGATGGTAGGGTGCATTTACATTAAAATGTAGGTACAAGTTTGTTGCTTATTTATATGTTGCCACAAAGGCCATCAATATGTGTTCAATTGCAACATGGTTTAGTAGTGTTCAATTTACATCCTCAATGTGATGACAGTGGCCACATGTGTCACACATGTTTCATAGGTGAAACTGTGTTCTACCTTTGGGTAAGTACTAAATGGTACAAGGGGTCCTTGCTTGTATACAAATTGCCAAGGCTATGAAGACCATTTGAATCATTTTAAATGCAGGATAAAAAAACTAATTGAGCACTCTCTGTTTGGCTTAATATAAAATTGATTGGGCTTTATGGAACAAAATTTTCTATTGGCATTGCCAAACATATCCATTTTGAACCCTTAAATCAATTGCAAAGTAATTATATGAAAGAGACATTGTATTTTCTCTTGTTGTTGTTTCAAAAAAAAGAAATGTTAATATTTTGTGATGCTAACTCTTTAACTAGTCACATGACAAGAAGAACTATTCTATTTCTCTCTCTTTTTTGGATTGTTTGCAATTATCATTTGAGGATTAAGAAAACAAAAAAATCTTTAGCTGTGTCAATCACTACTTTGTAGCTAAACTAAATTGCTAAATATTTTTCATCTCAAAGCAATTGATCTTCATGGTTGATTTAGTTGTGGTCTTGTAATACATTTCTATACTATTGACATTGTTTGGAGTCAACCTATGATTACAGTATGAATCTAAACATATTTATTGTTTTGCATATTCTAAGAATTCAAGTCTTTTTTTCCTCTCAACCATTGCACTATTCATATTGCTAATCATAAATGTTTATAGCCATATAAAATTCATACCATTTGACCTTGACAATTGGCCCAACACCTAAGTTCATATGTAAAATTCCTTGGTTTCACTATCTCCATGTTAAGAAATGCATTTCCATATAAGATGATTTAGAGCATAAAATGAAATTGTACGTAGAACCATACCTGTTAGATCAATATAAGGGTCATATTGCTTACATGGAAATTGTTGATAAAAAATATATTGATTTTGTGGGCATTGATGGACTTTATGCCCATATTCCTTTACACTAGTCTTTATCATTGGTTGATATGCTTTGAACTATGGCATGGGTGTTTCTAGTATTATATTACATAATTTTGCATGATTTATGCTTTCATTCACACTATCATTGCAGACCATCTTTACGATTTTATAAACTTAACTTGTATTTGCAATATGGTTGGCCTTTAAGTCTATGATTTGGATACCAAAATTTATGGTATGCCTAAACTGGTGTTAACTAGATTACTAAATAAGTTTTCCATTTGTCTTATCTATGGGTAGCCAATTCTTTTAGACATAAGTTGCTAGCATCATTTTTTTTGTTCTTTTCTTCATACAAAATTTATGTTATCACCAAGTCACATTGAAAGACGAACAAGAGTGGAAAATTGCATTCAAGACAAGGCAATGACTCTATGAATGGTTCATGCCAACATTTGCCTTGTCCAATGCATTGTCTGCTCTAAAGGAAATGAATAATGCCTTGTGCACTTTCTTTTGTCAAAGTGCATTTAGATGACATTCTTGTGTTTAATGAATTTTTGGATGAGCATATGCTACATTTGAAACAAGTGTTTGAAATTCCAAAATTAAATAAAATTTAGCGAATTGGAAGAAATGTGAATTTTCCAAAATAAACCTATGATATTTGGATTATGTAATAGTAGGAGGTGAATTCAAGACTAATCTTAGCCAAATAATGGAAATACGCAATTGGCTTACATGAAAGGATGTGCATGA
This sequence comes from Pseudotsuga menziesii, assembly GCA_001517045.1. Lineage (NCBI taxonomy): Eukaryota > Viridiplantae > Streptophyta > Pinopsida > Pinales > Pinaceae > Pseudotsuga > Pseudotsuga menziesii. The sequence goes on along the minus strand of LPNX010582001.1, from coordinate 403,463 downwards.
GTCCAGAAGATTTGTTTGGCTATCTAGAAAGAAACGAATTAGTTTCTCGACTATTTATAGAAACCGCTAGCCTCATTCCATGCCTAAACCCCATGAAAACATGTTTTCAATTAGGGAGGCACATAACCAATTATTTGATAAGTTGAAGGACAAAATCAACTTTGCATCAATATTGGTACTCATAAACTTGACACATCCATCTGCAATCGAAGTCAAGGCATCACACTATGTTATTGAATTCATGATTAAGCAACAAGCAAACTAATATCTTAGAATTATGTTATGATTACAAAGTGTTGTAAGTTTTTACTTTGTATCATTCTATATATGACTAAGGAATTTGGGCAACGGTGTAGGTAGTTGATGAAAAGAAGCATTGTACCAGAATAAAATAGACACTGATTTATAGTGACCACCAACCTCTATAATTTTTCAATGCAAAAAGAAACATTCAACAAACAATACAGTATAAGTCAATGGGTTCTTGTCAAAATTTCATCATGTGTTCAAGTACAATAAGGCAATCACAAATACAGAGGCAAATTGTATTTCTAGGTCATTCCAAGAAAACAATATTATGTACAATGATGGAAATTGAGCCATTTGTACATGAATAGTACATAAGAAATATGCAACTGACATATTTTCAAGCATTATATGAATAAACATTGGATCACAAAAACCATGACAAAGGTGAAACAGTAGATTAATATAACACATGCCCTTGTCTACAAGTTTTTATGGATTTGCATACATAGAGGAGGAGACAGAGTTCAGCTCAGAAGACAAGCACACACATCAAAAGTTGCAAGACATTAAGAAAAGCAATGGTTGATCCCTCCCATGTTATGTACCAAGTGGAGTTATAGTGAAGCTCGAAGCTCCATTTAGTTGTGACTCTCAATATCTGTCAATATACCATTGGTGGTCAAGTAAAAATAACTTTAGTGGTAGTTTGGACAAAAAAAATTCCTCGATACTTTCCAAGTGGTCATTTTAGAAAGTAAAATAGATTCATCTGTAGCATGGACTTTAATCATGGAAACAGTTGCAGAATTTTTTTAGTTTTTGCAACTTTTTGGAAAAAAGAAACCAAAATTGGGCATCTATTGCATTATATGAAAAGGGGGGAATCTGACAGCACGGGAATCAAACAATGGAAAACTGGTCAAGAGGAAAACATGGCTCCGCTATAGATATTTCAATGAATAACATCTATCTAAAATCCTGAATAATTATTGGTGTTCAAGTATTCCACATTTTATTGTAAAGTTGGTATTCCTAATTTATAACATATGCCACCATATTGTTTTCTAAGAACTATGATGCTTCCATAGCTCGGAGTCTTGCACAATAGTAGAAATGGACAGAAGAGAACAAAGTCAGGGAGAAAAAAAATATCCAACTAGGAAATTGTCGCCATTATCTTGTAGTACTAGATCCTATGAGGATGGTTTACTTCCTTGTCGATGTTACAATAACACAAATAGTGTAGTCAAGACTTATGTCCACATTTTTATTCCTTAAAATGACTTGATTTTCAAACAACAACTCCATTAGATTATTAAAGCCAACATAAAGAAACATAGATTCTTTGAAGATAGTCTCAACAAAGTAAAAATTTCTATACTCACTAATGACAGACTACCCATTAACGTCAAATGGATTGCTCTAATAATATAAAACATCTTCTCTTTCTAGCAGACTATTCATAACATATTTGTTTGGACGTCGATGTCAAAGAAAACTAGATTCAACATCTTCAACAAATTCGACACTTGACTCAACAACATGAGTTTATTTTAGGGACAAATCACTCTAACATGCACATGACACTCTAGCCACAACAAAGAACATGACAAATTTAAACCCTCTAATTTTTTTTCTATGTCCAATACTAGATGACTACAAGGACTTAGTCTCACTTTACGAAAGTTGATATAGTTTCCTTTGTTTTATCTATCGGTTGTATATTTTCCTTGTATAGATATAATGAAGATTGTCATTAGATAATGAATATGTATTTATTTTTCATTCCAATGAATAATGGTTAAGGGTCTCCATCTATCATGCGCGTCCATATTTTATCAATACTAAAAGCATTGGTCTTATTTATATTTAAGTATTGGACTACTCTAGTTCAAGTTACTTCCTTTAAGCTTGTATGTTTCTTTTCTCATTCATGGATTTGTAATCATTGATATAAATTCCATGGTCAAGGTTCCAATACTAGTTTGATTGTTCATTATATGAATCGCGCATTTTAAAACCCCAAAGACTTGTTCATATATATATATAATGGAAGAAGAGTAAGACTTGGCGAGGATTTGTGGGCAAGGGAAGGTGAGGAATATAGGTTATCATAAGCTATATTAATACAATTAAGAGCCCAAAGGATTCATGTGCTAGCTGATGTGCAAGCACAACGAATTCAACAAAGAGGAAGAGTGGGATGGAAAATTGTGCATGGCCTGAGTCTTGAGGGAGAAGATGCAGAGGAGTGGAATAGATATGTGAACAAACTGGTATCGATTTTTGTGCAACTAGATGAGGATGAATAGGACAAGCCAATTTGGACCAAGAATGAAGTGAATGGAGAATTCACAACTAAGAAAGGTTATGATGCAGCTAGTATTGAATAGACAGAAGGAGAAAAAAGATGGTGGTGGGGGGAAATATGGGGAATTCACAACCCTTTGAAAACATTATAACCCTATGGTTATCATTAAGCAAAAAACTACTAACGTGGGAAATTCTGAAGAAAAGAGGATTCCAAGGACCAAGCATATGTGTGTTGTGTAAATTAAGTGAAAAACAACCCTCTCATTTGTTAAGCTCTTTTCCTTATGTCAAAGATGTATGGACCTATGCAGCAAGGACTCCCTCCCATGATAGGATGCTCACGAGCTGTGATTCTACCTTGGAACAACGCACATGGGAATGGTGGCAGAATGTAGGGGTATGTTTCTATGATGATTTCCCTTCCCTCTTCGTATATAGTATTTGGGAAGCTCGTAATAGAGCGTCTTCCAAAATCGATGGACTCCTTCCGGTATTACATCTGGGTTGTTGTTGCAAAAATTGCAAGGGAACAAAACTAATCCCAATTTAAGCAAAATATGTGTTGTATCAGCTCTGGACATAAACATTCCATGGGATTTTTTTGATGGAGCAATTCAAGGCGAACCGCCACTTGGAGGAGAAGGAAGTGTCATTTACCTCTTAGAAAACAGAAAAATGTTTATCAAATTTGCCATGGGATAAGCTACCAACAGCAGAGCAAAACTATCAGCTTTATGGACAGTCCTAAAGATTGCCAAGGACAAGTAGATCCCAAGGCTACACATTTATGGTGACTAAAAAATGGTGATCGATTAGGTAAATGGAAAAAGCAATATCATAGCTCCACATCTACAATACCTATTAAAATAAATTCAAGTCTTGAGGCCCTCTTTCGAATTAGTATCCGTTTCTCATATCTATAGAGAGCTAAACTCAGAAGTAGGCACGTTATCTAAATTGGCTCTAGCAATTCAACCATGGATCATTGAAGTTGAGGAACACATCAATGGTCAAGTCACCAATTTCTTTATAAGAATGTAAGGTTCACAAGCAATGAGGATAGGAAAATACTTTTCAATTTAGTAAGCATAGCAGACTTATTTAAAGCTGAAACAGTTTTTTTGATGTAAGCTCAAGAGAGTAGCCCACGTAAATGCATGTTTTTTGGAAAGACATTAAAAACAGATGGAATGAAAGTAAAGGATGTAGCCTCTAAGAAAACACAAAAATGCAATCTCAATCGAGCAGTTCATGTTTATTCTATGAATAAAAGGTTTTTTTCTCGGGAAATATATATATATATATATATATATATATATATTGTTGAAGTAACAAGGGTATGATGATCACAACACCTTCGGCTTACTGGTTATATAGCCTCATGACATTGATAACCGTATATCAACTAAACTCCACTACCTTTTTATGAATTCTATGGAGAAGTTTAATCTATTTGAATATGCTTGTAATAGTTTGTGAACTTCTCATAAAACTTAATAATTATAGAATGTGCAAGGTCGAAGTTATAGTTTGTCTAGATTTGGTATGCCCACTGACCTAATATCTTAAGATCTGGTTCTGTTACATGGTAGATTTGTTGACCTATGTCTTATGATCCTAGCAAGATTAAATCTAAATTTATTAAACATGTTTTATTGTTTATGCGTCTATAGAAAAAACCATAGTTTCTCCTTTCATGCATCTATAACTACACACCATTCAATAACTGTAATAATTTAATAAATCTACATCTATATGTATTGATAAGCAAGCAAACTTTTGTTCTATAATCCCACACAAAATTGTATATAACTTATTTTATAACAAAGAAAACAATGTATTGTTATCATATAAAGTAGAACAATGCAAATGAAAACTAACTATTATCAAATTAGGGTTAACCTAGTCATAACAAGCAAAACATTGAACATGTCCAAACCCTAACAATATTAATTTAATAGTGAATTTCCAATTGAAACATTCAAACTGAATATTAACTTGCATGGCAAACGATGAGTGAACATAATTTGCAACCAGAACGATAGGCCATGTAAGTAGGAAACCCAAGGACCCAAGCATGAATAACAGCCTGTTGCAATTCAACATCGCTAACTTGGAAAAATCCCAATGAATAGAATGACACAAACACCAACACCAATCCCCTAAAAGTAAACTTGGAACCAGAGCCCTAGAAATCAACACTCAGAGTCCCTTCCAAACGACAAAAATTCTAAGAAATGCAATAATCGAATCAGAACTGAAACTTGCAACTCGAACACCAAGACCAACCACAACCTGAAATCCCCTCTACCCAAGAAAATTCCATGAAATATAAGAATGAAAGCTTCTAGACACAAGCCTTGTCCATAAAATATGGACATAAAACCTTCAAACACCAACACCAATCGCCTGAAACCAAACTTGGAACCAAAATCCTTGGAAACCAACACTAGAAATCCCCTCCAAATGACATAAATTTCAAGAAACGCAAGAACCAAGTCGAAACATCAACTTGCAACCTGAAGTCCCCTTTACCTAGGAAAATTCTAGGACATACAAGAATCAAAACTTCAAGCATCAGCCATAAACTCTAAAGAGAAAACCTTGTAGCATCACCACAAACCTTGAAGACACAAATGTAGTTAAACCAAGGAAATTGCACATTGAATGAACCGAGGATGTGACATTAAATACCCTATATCATCAATAAAACCCTGCACCAAGGAAATCTAAAACTTGCAATAAATCCAACGCAAACTAAGCACCAACCCAAATTTGAAATAAATCCAAGCCACTGCAAACATAATAAATGAAACATGCACGGAGGGCCAAGGCTCGAATCTTGGCTAGCCATGACATTAAATAAACCTTGCACCCACAATTAAACATTGTAACGACATGCATTCAACACAGCCCACTCCAGGTGGAGAATTGTCAATTGGCACCGATGATATATATCACATTAAACCCAGAGATTAGAGAAAAAATTGGCTTAGAAAAAACTTTCGCTTGTATGACCAGACTAATACAAACTTGTCATCGGTACATGTTTTCATAGACACGTAATAATCATATATTTTTATACTGACCATAAACCTCTATAATTTTTCAATGCACAAAGAAATATTCAACAATAAGTCAATAGGTTTCTTGTCAAAATTTCCTCATGTGTTCAAGTACAATAAGGCAATTACAAATACAGAGGCAAATTTTATTTCTAGGTCAACAATTCCAAGAAAATAATATTATGTACAATGATGGAGGTTGAGCCATTTGTACATGAATAGTACACAAGAAATATGCAACTAATATATTTTCAAGCATTACATGAATAAACATTGGATCACAAAAACCATGACAAAGCTGAAACAATAGATTAATATAACATGCCCTTGTATACAAGTTTGTATGGATTTACATACATGGAGGAGGAGACAGAGATGAACTTAGTAGACAAGCACACACATCAAAAGTTGCAAGACATTTATAGAAGCAATGGTTGAGCCCTCCCAGGTTATGTACCAAGTGGAGTTATAGTGAATCTCGAAGCTCCATTTAGTTGTGACTCTGAATATTTGTCAATATACCATTGGTGGTTTAGTAAAAATAAATTTAGTGACAGTTTGGACAAAAGTTTTCCTGGATACTTTCCAGGTGATTATTTTAGAAAGTAAAATAGATTCATCTTTAGCATGGACTTTAATCATGGAAACGGTTGTAGAATTATTTTAGTTTTTGCAACTTTTTGGAAAAAAGAAACCATGGGAATCTATTGCATTATATGAAAAGGGGGAAATCTGACAACACAAGAATCAAACAATGGAAAATTGGTCAAGAGGAAAACATGACTCCGCTATAGAGATTTCAATGAATATCATCTATCTAAAATCCTGAATAGTTATTGTTGTTCAAGTATTCTACATTTTATTGTAAAGTTGGTATTCCTAATTTAGAACATATGCCACCATATTGTTTTCTATGAACTTTGTTGCTTCCATAACTCGGATTATTGCACAATAGTAGCAAGGGACATAAGAGAACAAAGGCAGGGAGGAAAAAAAGAACAAGTTATCCAACTAGGAAACTATTGCCACTATCTCATAGTATTGGATCCTATGAGGTTGATCTACTTCCTTGTCGATGTTACAATAACACAAATAGTGTAGTCAAGACTTATGTCCACATTTTTATTCCTTAAAATGACTTGATTTTCAAACAACAATTCCATGAGATTATTAAAGCCAACTGAAAGAACCATAGATTCTTTGAAGATAGTCTCGACAAAGTAAAATTTTCTATACTCACTAATGACAGAGACTACCCATTAACATCAAATGTATTTCTCTAATTATATAAAACATCCTCTCTTTCTAGCAGACTTTGCATAACATATTTTTTTGGACATTGATGTCAAAGAAAAATGGATTCAACATCTTCAATAAATTTGACACTTGAGTCAACAACATGAGTTTATTTTAGGACAAAACACTCTAGCATGCACATGACACTCTAGCCACAACAAAGAACATGAAAAATTCAAACCCTCTAGGTTTTTTTCTATGTCCAATACTAGATGACTGCAAGGACTTAGTCTCTCTTTACGAAGGTTGATATGGTTTCCTTTGTTTTATCTATCGGTTGCATATTTTGCTTGTATATATAGAATGAAGATTGCCATTAGATAATGAATATGTATTTCTTTTTCATTATGATGAATAATGGTTAAGGTTCGCCATCTAGCCTACACGTCCATATTGTATCAATACTAAAAGCATTGGTCTTTTTTCTTTTTTTTCAGGAGGAAAAAAACAGTCCTTGGTATTCTTTATTAAGAATCAAAGGGCCTTTTAACAGCCACCCATAAATGGGGTACATCATCAAGATATACATCATATAATGCGAATCATATCGAATTGCATCTGGAGGGAAGGGGGTATAATGACATGTGTCCCATCAGTAATCTGCCACATCATAATGAAGATCATCCATCATCATTCCCATCTATCAGGATACATGTGACCAGTGCTGCAGTCCAAAGGAGCACTCAGTTAAATCTATGGTGTATATCAAAAAAAACTGGGAATAAACCCCATATACACTCAGAAAAGCTGATATGAGTCACTATGGACCAAAAGGTCGCTCCAAAATTCAAAATAATACCCAAATCCAGGGGAATACATGAGTGCTTGTTGGAAAGACGGTCTGCAATCCCATTGTATTCCCATTTATAGTTAAGTATTGGACTACTCTAGTTCAGGTTACTTCCTTTAAGCTTTTATGTTTCTTTTTTCAGTCATGGTTAAGTAATCATTTATATAAATTCCATGGTCAAGGTTACAATACTAGTTTGATTGTTCATTATATGAATCGCACATTTGAAAACCCCAAATACTTGTCCATACATATATATATATATATATATATATATATATATTTTGTTGAAGTAACAAGTGTATGTCGATCACAACACCTTCGGCTTATTGGTTATATAGCCTCATGACATTGATAATCGTATATCAACTAAACTCCACTAGCTTTTTATGAATTATATGGAGAAGTTTACTCTATTCGAAATCGTAATAGTTTGTCAACTTCTCATAAAACTTAATAATTATAGAATGTGCAAGGTCGGCGTTATGGTTTTTCTAGATTTGGCATGTCCATTGACCTAATATCTTAACATTCTTCTGTTACATGATAAATTTGTTGACCTATCTCTTACGAGTCTGGCAAGTGTAAATCTAACTTTGTTAAACATGTTTTTATTGTTTCTGCGTCTATTAAAAAACCATAGTTTCTCCTTTCGTCCATATATAACTACACACCATTCAGTAACTCTAATAATTTAATAAATATGCATCTATATGTATTGATAAGCAAGTAAACTTTTATTCTATAATCCTGCACAAAACTATATATAACTTATTTTATAACAACGAAAAAAAATTATTGTTATCATGTAAAGTAGAACAATGCAAATGAAAACTAAACTATCATCAAATTAGGTTTAACCTAGTTGTAACAAGCAAAACACAGAACACATCCAAAGCCTAACAATATTAATCCAATAGTGAATTTCCAATTGAAACATTCGAATTGAATATTAACTTGCATGTCAAATAGAATTTGCAACCAAAATGATAGGCCATGCAAGTAGGAAACCCAAGGACCCGAGCATGAGCAACAATCTATTGCAATTCAACGTCATTCACTTGGAACAGTCTCCCAGTGAATAGAAGGACACAAACACCAACACCAATCCCCTAAAATTAAACTTGGAACCAAAGCCCCTAGAAATCAACACTTAGAGTCCCTTCCAAACGACAAAAATTCCAAGAAATGCAAGAATCGAATCGGAACTGAAACTTGCAACTCAAACACCAAGACCAACCACAACCTGAAATCCCCTCCACCTAGGAAAATTCCCTGACATATAAGAATGAAAGCTTCTAGACACAATCCTTGACCATAAAATGTGGACATAAAACCTTTAAACACCAACACCAATCACCTAAAACCGAACTTGGAACCAAAATCCTTGGAAACCAACACTAGAAATCCCCTCCACCTAGGAAAATTCCTTGACATATAAGAATGAAAGCTTCTAGACACAAGCCTTGACCATAAAATGTGGACATAAAACCTTTAAACACCAACAACAATCACCTAAAACCAAAATCCTTGGAAACCAACACTAGAAATCCCCTCCAAATGACATAAATTCCAAGAAACACAAGAATCGAGTCTAAACTGCAACTTGTAACCCGAATACTAAGACCATAATCACAACCCAAATTCCCCTCCACCTGGGAAAATTCTAGGACATACAAGAATCAAAGATTCAAGCCTCAGCCATAAACTCTAGAGAGAAAACCTTGTAGCAGCATCGTAGACATTGAAGACACAAATGTAGTTAAACTGAGGATGTGGCATTAAATACCATATATCAGCAATAAAACCCTGCACCAAGGCAATCTGAAGCTTGCAATAAATCCAACGCAAACTAAGCACCAACCCAAATTTGAAATAAATCCAAGCCACTGCAAACATAATAAATGAAACATGCACGGAGGACCAAGGCTCGCAGCTTGGCCAACCATGACATTAAATAAACCTTGCACCCACAATTAAACATTGTACCAACATGCATTCAACACAGCCCATTTCAGGTGGACAATTGTCAATTGGAAGCCCCGATATATATCACATCAGACCCAGACTTTAGAGAAAACTTTGGTTTAGCAAAAATGTTTGTGTGTATGACCAAACTATTACAAACTTGTCGTCGGTACATGTTCCCGTAGACACATAATAATCATATATTTTTATACTAACCACCAACCTCTATGATTTTTCAATGCACAAAGAAATATTCAATAAACAATACAGTATAAGTAAATGGGTTTCTTGTCAAAATTTCATCATGTGTTCAAGTACAATAAGGCAATCACAAATACAGAGGCAAATTTTATTTCTAGGTCAACAATTCCAATAAAACAATATTATGTACAGTGATGGAAATTGAGCCATTTGTACATGAATAGTACACAAGAAATATGCAACTAGCAGATTTTCAAGCATTATATGGATAAAAATTGGATCACAAAAACCATGACAAAGGTGAAACAATACATTAATACAACATGCCCTTGTCTACAAGTTTGTATGGATTTGCATACATAGAGGATGAGACAGAGTTCAACTCAAAAGACAAGCACACACATCAAAAGTTGCAAGACGTTGAGAGAAGCAATGGTTGAGCCCTCCCAGGTTATGTACCAGGTGGAGTTATAGTGAAGCTCGAAGCTCCAATTAGTTGTGACTCTGAATATTTGTCAATATACCATTGGTGGTTTAGTAAAAATAACTTTAGTGGCGGTTTGGACAAAAGTTTTCCTGGATACTTTCCAGGTGTTCATTTTAGAAAGTAAAATAGATTCATCTGTGGCATGGACTTTAATCATGGAAATAGTTGCAGAATTTTTTTAGTTTTTGCAACTTTTGGTAAAAAAACCAAAATTGGGCATCTATTGCATTATATGAAAAGGGAGAAATCTAACAACATGGGTATCAAACAATGGAAAACTAGTCAAGAGGAAAACATGACTCCACTATAGAGATTTCAATGAATAGCATCTATCTAAAATCCTAAATAGTTATTGTTGTTCAAGTATTCTGTATTTTCTTGTAAAGTTGGTATTCCTAATTTAGAACATATGCCACCATATTGTTTTCTAAGAACTCTGGTGCTTCCATAACTCGAATTCTTGCACAATAGTAGCAATGGATAGAAGAGAACAAAGGCAGGGAGAAGAAAAAAAAGTTATCCAACTAGGAAACTATTGCCACTATCTCATAGTATTGGATCTTACGAGGTTGATCTACTTCCTTGTCGATGTTACAATAACACAAACAGTGTATTCAAGACTTACGTCCACATTTCTATTCCTTAAAATGACTTGATTTTCAAACAACAATTCCATGAGATTATTAAATCCAACTGAAAGAACCATAGATTCTTTGAAGATAGTCTCAACAAAGTAAAATTTTATATACTCACTAATGACAGAGACTACCCATTACCATCAAATGGATTGATCTAATAATATAAACATCCTCTCTTTCTAACAGACTATGCATACATATTTTTTTGGACGTTGATGTCAAAGAAAATGGGATTCAACAAATTCGACACTTGACTCAACAACATGAGTTTATTTTAGGGACAGATCAATCTAGCATGCACATGAGATTCTAGCCACAACAAAGAACATGACAAATCCAAAACCTCTGGGTTTTTTTCTATGTCCAATACTAGATGACTACAAGGATTTAGTCTCTCTTTACAAAAGTTGATACGGTTTCCTTTGTTTTATCTATCGGTTGCATATTTTGCTTGTATAGATAGAATGAATATTGTCATTAGATAATGAATATGTATTTTTTTTCATTCCAATGAATAATGGTTAAGGTTCGCCATCTATCTTGCACGTCTATATTTTATCAATACTAAAAGTATTAGTCTTATTTATATTTAAGTATTGAGCTACTCTAGTTTAGGTTACTTCATTTAAGCTTTTATGTTTTTTTTTTCAGCCATGGCTATGTAATCATTGATATAAATTCCATGGTCAAGGTT